>CM032395.1:9109634-9587134 GCA_019049475.1 Eueides isabella | reverse complement strand
GAGGCAATCTTTTTTCAACAACAAGTGTTTGTTTTATTTAAATCGGTCAATAAAATCTTAGTATTGAATGTATAGAGATTATTAAATAAAATAGTTTAATTAATGCAGGCGAGTCTCTAGTATAGAGTAAGTATATGTGGAAATATAACTTCGTTATAATATTAAGTGATATGCAATTTTAATCCTAACAACAGTTGATCTACAATCCTTTAATTGATATGGAATTTTCGATGAGAGAGTCTAATTTGTACTTGGTTTTTTATAGGTTTACTCGTATATTATACATTCAGTAAGTTAATCTATATATAGGTATATTATCTATATATAGGACCCTACGATTATTTATAAAAACAGTCCCGTGAGTGCTATTTCATATTCAGACACGCCGACAAATTATGGCAAATCAATAATATAATTAGTAATAATTTCTTTATATTAAAATTTTATTAAATTTACTTTACAGTTCATTGGTTAATATTATACTGTTTCTTTCTTAGTTAATTGAAAAATACAGTGCGGTTTATATCTGATTATAATGCCGACGATTTCTACTCACAGAACGTATCACGACTAATTAGGCAATTATGAGAACTTTTGAATCGTCAAGTTACATAGAAAAGTCTGTAGTGTCAGTTATACAGGAAGTTACCACCGGTTCGGAAGGCGGGTCTGCTGAGAAACGCCGGCAAGACACCACAGTTGCTGTTTTCAAAATAAACCTTTTTCCTCATTACCACCTCGTTATTTGCACAATTATGTCAATGTGAAAGTATAATATACTGAACAAAATTTATATGATGTTTTTGTATAATAATGTGAACGTATCTTAAGCAGCAAAGCAATTTGCTAAGAAGTGAGCTCGCCAGGCGATCCAACTTTAAATTACTCAGTTCACTGTCCCATTTACAACGCTCCGCGGTGGCATTTGGTAATTATTACTTTCTAACTCCTGTAGTGATATTGAACTTCGTGTGGAAGAAAGTAATAAATTTAAACTAACTATTTATAAAAATGTTTCACCATCTACGATAGTTATAAAAATAAGTCTGTTCTTTTACGACACAGTTCTTTGACTACTTATTTATAAGCTTATTTTTATAATATTAACTAGCTCAAAAATATGATATCAAAAATAGTTTACTATGGATTATTATTGATGGCAGCACTGTACATTATGTGCGGCACCACAAGATGAGACCGTCGTGGCAAATAGCACAAGCGTATAACTTGTAACTGTGACGAGTGCGAGTTCAATAAAATTCGTCAGAAATTAGAATATGAAAGCATCTTAATGACAATGGAGTATTTTATCACTAGGTAAGGTTAGGTTCCCAGGCTCCCTCTGTCTCCTGTTTATCACAGCACAAGAAAAATAAAGTTTTATGTAAGATAGGTACATGGGACGTTGAGTCTTGCTGCCTAACATTTAATATGTTATGTATACAAAATATGTATGATCTGATGAAGTTGAAGCTAAAAAGTACCTTGTTACATGCTACTAGACCTTTTCAGTTTACTTCATAGGTACAAAATAAAAAATAACTGTCTTTAATTAGGTAACTTCTCTAAATATTGAAGTTATCTAAGTGGTACGCTACGAAGTAAGATCGCCAGACATTTTAACTTTAAATTGCTTCGTTAACTGTCTTATCCTTCACTCTCTCGCAGCATTTGTTTATTATATTTATATTTTAATTAACTTTATAAAAAACAACCAATTAATAAAGTTATATCCATTGCTAAGTTAATATACGACTTGAAACAGTCCTTATTAGTTAACAATATCGCAATCATGGAAAAAATCCATTCACATGATTTGCCCAAAATATTATTTACCCATATACATATGTATGTACTATGCTCTATACTTTTCTCATTTGCATAAAGATCAATTTTAGGTACTATCTATAATCCAAATCAAATATATTGTCCTAAGTTTCTACTGGTGTCCAAATCTTTGTATCTTTAATTTATCGTATTTTTAATTTACGATTTCTTACAGTTGTTTGTATTTAACATGAAAAATAAAAAGGTTATTTTTCATGTTAAATACAAATTTAAAATATTTATATTCTATAAAATATTTATATTACATAAACTTATTTTTTTTTATGGACGACACACGGCAAATGAGCGTACGGGTCACCTGATGGTAAGTGATCACCGCCGTCCACGGCACCGTGTAACTCCAGAGGAGATACAGGAGCGTTCCTGGCCTTTAAGATGGACGGGTTCCGGGGAAGGGGTTCCAGCATTATCCAATGCGAAACGCAGTGGCTGAAGCCACTACTTAACGTCACGGGGCTTAAAAATTCGAACTCTAAGGGTGTTTTTAGTGGTGATTCTTTTGTATGTAACATAGTCATTACAAGTGCTAGGAGGCCTTAGTTTTGCATCGGCATTCTTTTCGGGACAAATGTGTGTTTATAGGGTTGATAGTTTGTATGAGAGTCCGTTGTTACAAGTGTAATAGAGTTCTATTAGTAAACATTTTAAAGATTTAAAATATTTATTTAATATTATTAGAACCCAAAGCGTCCTGCTTTGGGTTCTAATAATATTAAATAAACGGAACGTTTTAATGCAGTTTTTATTGTACTTGCTTTTAGTTGCGACTCTGTCAACATAGTCAAATGGAAATAACTAATTACATACAGCCATTCTCGATAAGTAAACTATCACATAAAATATAGCACAAAATTATTTTTGATCATCGAAAACAACACGTTCTCATATTAATGCGCTTTAATAATATATACTTTTAATAGGTCTGTACCTGATCACTGTCTACACATGAAAGGTATATTAAAAAAAATCTTATAGGGGTTGCGTAAAAGAACCTAAAATAGTAATTTTGAAATTTTTGTCTGTTTGTCTCTGTTTGTGTGTTCTGAGAAACTGCTAACTAGATTTAAATTCAGTTTCCACTACTATATTTTGTCAATTTTTTAATTTTCGGTTGGGAAGTAAAAAAGTTATCTCAATTCAACAATTTACAATATCGACTTTTCTTTACTATTATATTTTTTTTTGTATGTATCACTATTTTGTATGCTACAGTATGCTGTAGTGATATATACAAACAAATAAAAAAAAATCTATAGTAAATTATATGTTAATATTGCCGCTAAAAATAATAGTAATGTTATATAATATTCGTTAAAATTAATTCATTTAACAAAATAACTAAAAAGAATAAAAAAATAAATAATTGCTTGACTGAATTAATTGGGAATCTTGTTAAATCATTATAAATTAACTTGATATAATTTTAGTCACCGACGACGTTAATTAACAGTATTTTTAAATGAAAACTGCATTAAATATCGGTGTGAAAATTATTCTATATAATGTGTGTAGGCTTCTGGTTGAGGCCTGTCGTGGCGCAGCGGCACAAGTAAGCGACTGTAACCAATAGGTTGTGGGTTCAATCCTCACTCGAGGAAAAAATATATTTAATATTTTCAATTTCAATATCGTCATTTCTTTGCTGTGGTAACAAGACAAAACGCGGCGTTGAGTTCCACCAATTAGCACGCTGTGCCTCAAATTTGGCGAAAAGTAGGGAACGGAAGTGTAACGGAGTGTCTTAACACTAGGTTCCCAAGTTTCCTCTGCCTACCCTGCCAAGGGCGGAATACAACGTGAAGCTGAGTGATTCTTTTATGAGACCTAAAACCGCTGTGCTTCTATACTTAAAGCTACCTAATCAAAATTCATTCATTTCTATCCAGTAGTTTTTCGCCAAAATTTTGCTGAGTCGCAGTAGTCTGTTATATCTATAAGTATATTGATTTATCGTTCTACGATGTTATATTGTTGGACGCTATTTGTATAAAAAAATATAAACGAATTAAAAAATATGAGGGTCTCAAATGTGTAGATTTAAAGAATATCAGATATATTATAAAAAAATATATAATTTGTTCAATTACATTTAACACGACTGAAAAGCGTACTTGAAATATTTGTGAAAAAAAACGTCGTTGTTATTTTTGCTACAAGCCAGCAATCTATAAAATCTTACGAGTAAAAATAAATTGAGTCATTCCCCGTAATTGCGTGTTTAGTAGTGATGGACGGGCCGGGCGCCTATTTAACACAGTTTTGAGATTCAAGACAGATTTATATCGTCATACACCATTATTTGTTACAAATCGGCCTCTATAATAATGAATATCATAAAAATATAAAATCGCTGGTTTTAATTGATATTATTAAATTAAGAAATGCACTGGATGACACTCAGATTTTATTCTCACACTGTAAAATACAAAAGACAATACAGAGTAGTGCCATAGACCAACATAAATTACAGTGTTTATAAAGTTTATATAATTAATTCTTGTCTATGCCAATACTACAATACTACAATATTTCGATATATAAATTTAACACTTTGCCCAATGGAAAATGTTACTTTTCTAAAAATTACCAAGAGTTTGTAAAATTTTATGAAACATTGATAAAAATATTTAAAATAGTATGAGATGAATACTAAGGAGTCTTAAAGTGTGACCTGATTTATTAAGTATTGCAACTATAACAATTGTAAGCATTTAGACATTATATCTCGGCTTACTCAAGGGTGAAAGAGAATAGTATTTCAAAATGATATTTTCCTAATATATTTAAGTAAAGAAATATTTTGCGATGAATTTTACAACTTCCGTAGTATGCGTAAATTATTTCATAGCATAGGTAACTTTGTTTATACAGCTTTTACTGTGGGTGGTGTTTTAGAAATAGCTTATCGACAGCTGCCAGAGAGGGACAAAATTAGATTTTTGATAGCCTTTTTATATCCAATATCTGTCGTGCTGTCGCCGCTAATTCACTACAACCTAGAATAATGTTAGAGAATTTTTCAGTAGTCTGCCTTATATTAAATATTACATTATAAGTTTTAAGTATTACAAGTCTGTAATAGTTGGATTATTATCGTAGTAATAATGAAAGAATAAGTACTTTGTTTCCTAAAGTATTGTATCTTATAATGTATATATGGTGTTTGTAATTATTTACTTCTATACACTGCATGTGTGGTACGTTTATTATTGAAGATATCTTTCTTATTTCTTCTTATATCTCACTCTCAGAAAATAAATTTTGTTATCTCCTATCAGAATTTGATGCGTGAGATAAATTTGCAACTAGTACGATTTTCCTAAAATCAACACATAGCACTTATTGTAATGTTCCTTCTTGAAAAAATAAAAATATGAAACCACCTATTTTTTATTTTAAGTAACAGCCATACTCGTAATTATACATCAAATAATAAATTACTTAAAATTTTAAAACTCTGCACGCAATTTCGCTAAAATAAAATAATCTCTAAGGTTGGAATGTGCGTCAAGGCGCCTTATATAATTCCGCCACTATCCGCCTTCTGTTCAATTTAATTTAATATAAAACTATTTACATTGGAGTGTATTTTATTAGGTCCTGTCAATAAAGTAACGTTTATTAGGCAGTTGCGGAGATTCAATAGGAAATATTGGTTTCTTTTATTTTGTTTGCAGCCGCTCTGCGACAAACCGCTTCTTTAATAATAGACATTGTTGAGCTTCCTTTATTCCGCTATTGTATTTCCTTAGGGTATTTGGAATGTAGGGAATATGATAATTTGTTATTACATAAATTTTGTTCAAGCTGATTTAGTTTATAGCAAATAAATAGGTATGAAAATAAATCTGTTTAATAAACAATAATATATATAATGTCTCAGCATAATAAAAAAGTGCTTGATTATTATAAGAATCTTATGTACATATATGTTGTACATGTATGTACATATATATTGTAATACTTTATATAAAAGGCCTATTGACCTCTTGGCAGGTACGATATATATGTATCTTTTCACGCCCTTTTTACAGGTTTTTACTTCCATTTCAATTTGTTCTGATTAGATCTTCCAAAATCCTCTGTAAGAGCACTTACAGTAACCGAAAAACAAAGAGATACAAAGGAGATATCTACAAAATATAAAGATCGGTCTGGCTTGGGTTGTGCACTGATGAGTTTTATATACAATTAATTAATAATTAGTTTAAAGATATACCGAAACATTTTAAAAAATATCATATCTATATATTAATCACATTGTTTATTCAAAGCAAGATGGAAAATTTATAACGAATATTTCTATATTTTATTCGTATTCTTTAGCTTCACTTACCTTTCTTACACCCTTTGTAAATTGTAAACTGTAAATGTACTCACCATACCTCGTACTGTAAAGTAGGTGGATAAGTACATATAGTACATATATTACTGTAACAGAAAGCTTATTTGAGATAAAGCGCTACGTGCACTTATGTATAATGAATATAAAAATGAGGTTGAATTAATAAAATGAGGAATCATAATAAAAGAGATATTATGTGAAAAGTGAACAAAATAATGTTTACTAAAAAGATATTTCTTTTTGCGAAACATAAATATATGTTTATATTTACGTAGCTGTCTGTATTTACGTAGCTGTAGGCAATTAGCTAATGAATTTTAATAATTTATATTGAAATGATAGAATTTTTTATTTCAGCAAGTTTAATATTCCGTGATGTGAACATTTTAATTTGACCTCCATCTGTCGTCAATCGAGGCGCATGCGTGTGATTGTAATCGTGGTATGTGGGTTCTATTCTATCTATTCTAGAATTAATAAAATAATTAATATTTTCATTTCTTCGTCTTGTGTGCCTTTTAATATAATGACGTTTTAGATAAATGCTTAAAAATATATATAGTTGTGTTAATATAACTACAAAATATTCTAAAAGCGTCCACAAATAAACAGTAAAGATGATAATGCGTGTCTTTGATTATATTGAATGACTGATACACTTAATATTATTGTGAGCTTATATTTTTTTTACTTTTTATTAAAACGAAACTTCAACTTTTACTTTTGAGGCCTGTCGTGGCGCAGCGGCACTAGCGTGTGACTGTAACCGACAGGTTCTGGGTTCGATCCCTAGTCGAGGAAATGAAATATTTAATATTTTTAATTTAAATATTTAACGTTTCATTTCTTCTCTCTGGTAATAAGGCAGCGCGCAGCGTTGAGTTCCGCCACTCAACAAGCAATGCTTCAAATTCGGCGGAAAGTGGGGAACGAAAGTGGAACGGAGTGTCTTAACACTAGGTTCCCGGGTTCCCTCTGCCTACCGTGCCTCGTGCGGGATAAAGCGTGAAGCTGAAAAACATAAATAAAAACGAAACTTCAAAATAATATACTTTATATTATTCTCCAGAGATAGTCGTTATAGACGATAGACGCTAACAAGTATAAATTATAAAATTCCAAATAAAAACAACTAGGTATTTTACCACGATTTGTAAAGCATTAATTTATAATGTTAAATGTCATCTAATGAGATGCCTTAGTAACAAATTATATATAAATTTTCCAAACGAGTTGACGACCGCCCTCGGCACATTTCTCTCTTTGTGGGTCTAATTTACTGTTTCTGCAACTGTGTAAATGTAGACACTTAACGAGCCAGTCCGTATAATTTTATTTTGGTAATTTTATTTAAAAGCAAAAGAATGAAGCTTTACTTATTTTTTATTTATATTGATGAAGTTATATATGAAAAAATCTAACGAACGCCAGTCGTGGCGTAGGGAAACGAGTCTTTGACTGTAAACGCGACAAGTTGTGGGTTCGATGCCCAATGTCTTATAAAATATTTAATATTTTCATTTCTTCGCTCTAGTAACAAAGCAAAGCGCGGTGCCAAAAGAAATGTAGCTATCAGGGGTCAATAGAAACACAGAAACACTTTTAGTGTATAAATAAAATATAGCTGAACAACTCTTACTTGATTGACAAAAGTATTTTTTCTGTGAAACTTAATCAATATTTGAAGGTAAACCGACCTCGATATCTAATATTTGATCTACTGCAATATCTTTGGATTACATATTTATGGATTTCATAAGATCTGTCTACCGTAGTGTTTCTCATATTACTATTGGTAGATCAAAGTGTGACATAAATTTTACGATAGTTTTGTAATGGAAAAATCTTGTATTGATTTGTAATAAATAAACGTTATTTTTAGAATAATATATAAGTACAGTTATTCTTTATTTAATAATACTTACTATTCATTATACTATTGTAACAGCTAGGAGCGGTCACTCTAGTCAATTTTCTCAATTTCGATAGGGACGGCTTGCAATCTAATCTAAGTTGGCTAGTATTTGTTGAAAGCCACTGTCAGTTTACTTATGAAGTTCATCTACAGGAAGTAATGATACTGTCATTTACGTTACATTGAATCAAGATTTCGGAGAAACTTTAGAATTTGATAAAATTACATATTATCAGTCGGATTGGGTTTATAATAAATATTAAATAATTCAGAATTAAAAAAATATTTAATATTATTTAATAAATAATTTTAACATTTGCTAGACGTGCGCAAACTACCTGAGCACGTTCTTCATTCTCACTGTGCCATCCACGCTAGTACCTACCATCATACTAATAATACTAAACTGACTTCTTCATATCCTGCGAAGAGATCGCATCTGTACAGTATTCTACATTTTTATATTTTTCTTCTGTAATACCTTTAGTATAACAATGTCGGTACCAATACCGCAATGGCCAAACACGTAGCTGTGCTGGCGTTTCGACGTCTCAATAATGCAGCGAAGTCACCGTAAAATCTGTTACCGGCAGCAATACTCCTTTCCACATGACCATCATATAATTTATTTGGTTTTTTGGCTGTTCGCTGATTTCGCATTCCGTTCTTTCTTTTTTTTTAAATATTAGAACCTAGACTATCTTATTTGCATTCAGGCTTAGACCATTATTTTTCCACCCTTCTTTTAGAGTGGTAAGCATTACCTGTAACTGGCTTTCTGATAATGCAATCAATCTAAGGCTGCATCATCTGCATACAGCAGATAATTTATGTTCTAGTAACCAATTTCCCCTCTGTCACTTTGTTGTCCTTCACCGTCACCTTCCGCGTGAGCCACGTTTGCAAGCGAGAGCGCCACACGAGTACTACCTTGTTTAGATAGGCACGATCGACCTACGAGTGTCCAGTAATAATAACTTGTAATTCATCTACATAATTAAGTAAAGAAAAAAAAATAAGTGTAATAAATGTTTTTTGTTCAGCTTCACGCTGTATCCCGCACATGGCAGGGTAGGCAGAGGACACTTGGGAACCTGCGTCTCGACAGGCCTCAAATATAAATAATAAAGGTTATTATATGGAAAAAAACTGTAATTTCAATTTGTAGCAATAAATTTATATTGTTAGCATCTCTGTAGGGAGATTTTTACACTAGCCATTGACTATGGTAGCAATAAAATTTCATTCAGTTCAATTCATAAACATATGCAATGTTATCACTTCAAGTATCCGTAAACAGACTTTACAGATAAGTAATTTTATTTTTTTATTTCTTTAGCACAAATAATTGCAGATTGTGACAAATGTTTACCACTAAATACATCAAATATACCAATATTGGGCAGTATAACAGATTTTTATATTTTTTTTCTAAAACTGTTAACACTTAATTTCTTGTAATGAGATAGCAACTGAATATTGTAGAGATATATTTACATCTTGCTGTGTGACTTTCGCCGAACACGACCCATCTGGTATAAACATTTATACGTCATTCAGCACCTTTACACATTTTTAGACTTCAAATATATACAGAACGTTAAAAGAAACATGAGAGATAATATTATTCGACTAATAAGGGGAAAATTGTGGAATTAAATTATCTGCAAATTCTTATTGTTGTCGTGTTAATTTGTCATATTTATCGATAATTTCGCTTTCGAACTGTTGTTCAAGATGAATAAACAAAAAATACAATGTAAGTTTTTGTTTATTCATATTGAGCATCAGTTGGAAAGCGAGCGTTAATGAATTTTAAAGGACCCCCTTAATCTAAGACTTGGGTCACACGTCTGAGGCATTGCAACGAACTAATGAGTATGAGGTTTTAGAACAAGTTGCTTAAAAAATCGCTCACACTATTTGGTAGGTTAATAATTGGACGCCTTTTTACATAATACTTTTAATTCCACAGCGAATGGTTCTTTGCTTTCTTGTTCACCATCAGTTTTGTTTCAATTCTCATCGAATGTTTTAATCATTGAATTATAAATTTGAAGCACATATACGAAGAATCTTTTAAGTACAAAGGCTTAGTTTATTTACAAATTACTACAGTATTCGTAAGGAAAACGTAATTAAATAAGTATATATACTATTACAAATTTTTTAGGCAATCTGAGACGATTTATAGTTTATTTCTGCGAAACGTTCCCATATTTCTACAAAATACTCTAAATGATATTTGCCTGATAAGCTCTACAGCAGGTTCAGGTTCGAACGACCATCTACATGATCATTGGAACTTTAGGTACTAGGTATACAGCTTACTTCCTTACGTAAAATTATTGTAATTTATAACACTTTTAATTTGGCGTAGTCAAAATGTGCACGCAATTCAAATTTGTCGTCCAAGTGTAAGCCTAATATTTTTCATTATTGTTATTTGTAGTTAGAGAGACATAAGGTATTATTTTTATTTGTATAGTAAATTGTGTAGCTTGCCTTTTTAATATTTATGATCAACAGATTTTTTGACACTACCCATTGACTATAATGAAATCGATCAGTGCTTAGTTTTTTTAGTCAGGTACGTTACATCTAAAGTATGTAGAGTGATGTATCCATTATATTATTTTTTTATGGATAAGACACGGCAAACGAGCGTACGGGTCACCTGATGATAAGTGATCACCGTCGTCGCCCACGGCCCCGTGTAGTACCAGAGGAGCTACTAGAGCGTTGTCGTTCCTTAGGATGGATGGGCCCCGGGGCCCTGCATTACTTAATGCGAAACGCAATGGCCAAAGCCACTATTTAACACCGCGCCTGTTTTAAATGCCGGGGTTAGTAATGTATCCTTTGTGTTCTAATTTACTAACATTATTAATATAAATGAGAAATAATAAAGCACTGAACCCTGTGGTATGGTAAATTACATGGCCTTACTTTAATTTTTATCAATTTTTGTAGCTTGATGTCAATTTTTAAGGTAAAACTCAAATAAGTATTTCAAGTGTTGAACCCGATATACGCACGTCAATATTAAATACTTTATTATTGAGTTCCGCCACTCAACACGCAATGCCTCAAATTCGGCGGAAGGTGGGGAACGGAAGTGGAACGGAGTGTCTTAACACTAGGTTCCCAGGTTCCCTCTGCCTACCCTGCCTCGTGCGTGATACAGCGTGAAGCTAAGAAAGAAAGAAAGAAATAAATAAATACTCCTAATAATTAATATTTTTCCTCTATATTTGTTTTAATTTTAATTATTAAATCTATGGTGGCATATAATTTACCCGATATCGCCCTAAGGCCGTGTACACGTAAAATGTGCATATAAAAAGTTTCATATCAGTAAGTGATAACGTGACTGTGACTGTATATTACCAGCTATACCTACTTTTCACAACGTTATATTTATGCCGCTTTTGCCCTGAACTATTAAAAATAAAGTAATAAGCAACAAGTATGATTTTATTTACATTATTTAAATATATAATATAACCTAATATTTTAAAAGAGACTAACAAGTTATATGTTCTGTACTTGAAAATATGTTCATCATATAAAAATTAGCAAAATATTGCTAATCAAAATTTTATGAATATATCCAAAAAATATATAAAAAAAAATTAAAATATCTACTGATCTCCGTTATTATTTCATTACGTATCTATTAAGCATAAAAGATTCCTTTGTAGGTAGCGGCAAATTAAACATCAATATTATTCTATCATGAATCTAATTTAAATACAGTTGCGATCTCGCTAATAATAAAATTATCTTGTTATAAAAAATATTACTTTTTTATTATCAATTTGAAAAAACTTTAATAACTGTTTTATTTATATTCTTGTTAAAAAAAAAAAATAATTACGTATAATATTATAAAGACTAATTTTACCATTTTACTTCATAAATCATTATTTAAAAAAAAATCTGGAACCAAGAAAAAGACGATGTATGTTACGTTAGTTTAATAAGCTTCCCGCACATAGCAGCGTAGACAGAAGAAACCAAATGTAAAGGAACTCAAACCATAATAATTCATTACGCCTAGTAGGGTTCAAACTCACAACGACTACCAGTTTAAACTGTAAATTAATATATAAATAACTATTTATTATTAGATAAACAATATTGTGTCCGTTCACGGTCTAAAATCACAGAAAGCAGACTTCCCAAAGCTTATTTTAGTTTCTCATGAAACTAGTGTAACTTACAATATCAATATAGTATCAGCTGCTACTAAAAGCGCCTTACACGTGAAGTAGCTCCATTTCCGACTCAAGTGAAGTTACTATAAAGATATTATCGCAATATTTAGATAGTATAACAGTATTTATATTTCTTCAATTAATTTATTATAATATTTATTTTGAATTGTACTTACTAAAAGCTTTTATATTTATAGTTGTAATATACTATTATTGATTTTTATTGAAAGTCGAAAAAAATAATATTTACTTTGACGTAGTATTTTTATGTACAATGCATTGTCAGATAACTTGGTAGCTTATTATATTATAATTATATGCAATGACTGGGTTTAACTATTTTATTCAAGAAATAATTTATTATAAGGATACAAGTTTATTATATAAATAATTATTTTAACTAAAAATAAATACTTATTTTAATTTTAAAAGAATATACTGTATATTTCTTACAAAAAATTAAAATAAGTCATAGATAAATATCGTAGCTTTGCGGTCGTTTAAGTACTTTATTTCAAATCTTTAAGCTATCTCTTATAATTCAGTTAGTTCGACTACCTGGAGGCACTTTCAAATATAATGTTCAGATTGTTGGCCAAGTGACTGTCAATAATTTTGGAAACTTATTATTAAAATTTTGCTCAAATTTTGCTTTGGAATTATATGAGATACAACAAAGTCAAATAATTACTTCTTTTAATGTCTTCTATTTAGAGAGTATTTTCTCGAAATGAAAATTCTTTGGCATTTGTATGAAAATTAAATTGTTACACTTTAAGAGTTCACTTCACTTTTGCGGTGATTTAGTGTCATATATTGAATATCCTAACTGGCAGCGACGCGGAATTTGGCTCCAGCGAGGCGCAAGACGGGACCATTAGCATTATTATAAATGTCAGACGCAATTTTGTTGACGATACTAATATAAATATACTATTAATTATTTGTTCTCCATCTGTGTTGAAATGTGATTTTTTTATATGTAATTAAATAATCTGATGAAAGTAGTCTAATACATTGTTAATTGTGTGTCAGTCACTCAGTAACGAATATAACATTCCTATATAAATAAACGAGTATCATTTAAGCCTACGTAAAATCTTTGCTAAGTAATAAAAGACAGTGTATTACATTATTATATGTTTTTACCATAAAACAAAATACCATTAAGCTTTCATTAAACAAAAAGGTCCTCTGTTTTAAAAGCCCTGAACTTTTTCAAGCGCATGAGAATGTCAAAAATAATTAAACAATAATGTTTCTATAATTTTGAATAAAATATATAACTATCTTTATTGTAGTAGGATTAAGCATATTTGAGCTTTTACGACTTCGTATTATAGTCGACAAAGTATCAAGTTCAATCGTTATACAATGTCTATTGTGAAGAAAATCTTTGTTGCCGATAAGTTCCTGACAAAAAAGTGTAATGTAAATAATTAAACAGAGGACTTTGGTAATAGAAAATAAGGCGACTTACTAAGCTTCTGCCAGTAAAGCTTCTATATAATTTATAAGGTTTCTAAATTTAAACCTAAAATAATGAAATAGCTAATATTTATATGATCCCACTCAACACGTAATACCTTAATTTGATGGATATAAGGTAACGGAAGTATCCATTAAGAAACTTCCGTTCCACAACAAAAAAAAAGGCACCTTAGCCTTATCACTATGTCAGCATCAATTCAGCGGCTGTCAGCTTGTTCTGCAGTCGCTTTTCTTAAAAATACAAATAGTAAGTGTAATATTTTGAGGCTTGTCTTGGCGTAAGTGTGTGAATGTAAACGCAACAGTTTATGGGTAGAACCATTCGTAATCCGCACTCGAGGAAACCTAATCTTTACTTATACTCGTAGTACATTTATAACCGATCACTATATGTTTATGGAAGATATATTAAAAAATAATCTTATAAGGGGAATTAATGTCATAGGGCCCAAAAAGGATTTTTTTGTATGTCTGTTTGTCTGTGCGTTAGTACGGGCTTATCTCAGAAACGATTATTCAGATTTAAATGTTTAAATTTTCACTTTTTTTTATGCAGGCAACTCTTGTATCCAAAAGTAAGTTACATTAATTAAAAAAGTTAAGTATGACAAAATTGCTACGAAATGATTTATTCATTTAGATGAAATTTTAATTTTCAATGAACATTTATTGTCTTAAAGTTAATAATTTCATTAGAACAAAAAAATAGTTAAAATTAGTAAAAAATTGTGTAATTCAAGTGGGCGAAGCCTCGGGCGGTTTGCCAATACATAATATTTTTTTAAACGAAATATTTAAAATGATGTTGTTGAATATAAAAAACAAATATAAGAAATGGCAAAGCGAGGTGATGAGTTCCGCTACTCAACACTTAATGCCTCAAATTCGGCGGAAAGTGGCAAAACGATATGAAAAATCATAACACAAAAGGTTCCTAAATTCTCTATGTCTACCCTGGTAAGTGTAGCACATATCGTAAAGCAGAAAAAAAATGTTTTAATTAAGTTCATTTGAATACCATACAAGAGAACTACCAGGATAATTATTAGTATTATTGTACTAAACGATAAAATTATAACCTCAGTAGTCAAAAGAGCAACGTGCTGAATTTCTTGCCGGCTCTTCTTAGTAAAACTGCCTTCTAAGCCGGTTATTTTATGTTAATTCAACATTTCAAAAATAATCCTAATGGTCTATTTAAAGAATATAAAAAATATGTTGTGTTAATTTTTTTAAATGAATAAAATATTTCTTGTTTCTTTTTTTCATCAGTAAATTCTCTATATAGAACGAAGCAGCGATCAATTCAAATTATACAAAACGTTTTGTTTTCTAAAAAAGTATAATTTAGTAAGTATTCGAATAATACTAACTAATAAATCTTTATTAGACATCCATATCTAAAAATTAAAAGAATATATATGTTCAGATTTCCATATAACTCAAGAATTCATGTCGCTAATGTCACGTAGCTCATATCACATATTACGAAGCCGAGAGATACCATCAGGCCACTTAGGCAATAACAACCCCATATAAAATCTAATTTTAAGTAGACTTAGTAAAACGTTTGAAATATATATATATATATATATATATATATATATATATATATATATATATATATATATATATATATATATATATATATATATATATATATATATATATATATATATATATATATATATATATATATATATATATATATATATATATATATATATATATATATATATATATATATATATATATATATATATATATATATATATATATATATATATATATATATATATATATATATATATATATATATATATATATATATATATATATATAATATATATATATATATATATATATATATATATATATATATATATATATATATATATATATATATATATATATATATATATATATATATATATATATATATATATATATATATATATATATATATATATATATATATATATATATATATATATATATATACTAAATATTGACATATTTTTTTTACATTAACTGAGCCCTAATTTAAATACCTTATTTTAAATGAAATAAATTTAATTGAGAAAACGAAATTTAAAACTTGTATTTAGCTTTTTCTTTTAAAATATACATGACAAATTATTGAAAATTATTGAAAAAAGAAATATTATATATCTTTGGTTCGATTTCCACTCAGGGAATGAAATATTTTATATTTATATTTCCTCATCCTGGTAACGAGGTAAAACGCGGCGTGTAATTCCTCCACTCAACGCGGAATGTCTTAATCCGGGGGGAAAATGGCAAACTGAAGTGTCTTAACGAGAACAGAGTGCCTTAACATAATGTATAATTCTTAGGTTGCCTCTACCTGCCTGATAATAGTTTTAAAAAAGAAATTAGTTGATCCTAGTAAGTAATGTAATTCAAGAGGGCGGGTTATTAATAAGAAATATATATGAAATATAACTTACATAATTTCACACTATTGAAAACCTGTACTGTAGAATCTTGTTATAAGAAAACAACGGAAGAGTTTGAAAATTAAATCTTCTTTAGCAAGCCCGTAGCTGTTTAATTGGAAATCTCAACTTTGAACATAGCTGGCACAAATTGTAAAATTGAACATAATGGAAATTAATTAAAGAAGCGCTGTGTGCTACAGGTTGGCTTGGGAATTCTAATATGGGAGCGTTTATGTGACTTTAAAATGAACTATTTACATATTGAAAGTTCAAAAACAAAACCGGAATAATATCAAAACTTTAAACATTGGTGTTATGAATATATTTATCGTCATACATTTTTTTTTCGAATGCGCCGAATTATTTGATGATTTTTTCACTTTACGTTGTAATGGCAGATATGCAAATGGCAGGGTAAGGAAAGAGAATTTGGGAAGCTAGAGTTAAATACTCCGTACTATCCGTACATAATTAACGGATTAATTATATTTCTCCATCGAATTTGGAGCGTTAAGTGTTGAGTGGTGGAACACAATGCCACTCTTTGCCTTAAATATTTAATTTCCTCGAGTGGATCGAACCAACAACCTGTCGCATTTATAGTTCACGCCACGCATAATGTCTTGTTAGTTTTTCTTCCCTAAAAAGTACTAGTCTTTACTAAATGTGGAACAACACTAAAAATGTCAAAAATATTTATATAAATTTATTTATATTTTCACTAAAGGGAATATGCTTCTTATATTGGGCAACTTTAGTTTATTATTAACAAGGTGCGATGTATGACAGAATTTTTATTAGTTTAAAAACGTGATGGGTTCACTGTGTACGTGATAAGAAAAAAATATATTTATGTGTATTATTTTTATAGTCAACTAGAATGAGTGTTATATTTTAGATTCAATTTTTTTTTGAGGCCTGTCGTGGCGCAGCGGCACAAGCGTGTGACTGCAAATAACAGGTTGTGGGTTCGATCCCCCACTCGAGAAAAAGAAATATTTAATATTATCAAATTAAATATGTAATGTTTCCATTTTCTCGCTATGGTACTACAAGGCAAAGCGCGGCATTGAGCCCCGCCACTCAATACGCAATGCCTCAAATTCGGCTGAAAGTGGGGAACGGAAGTGGAACGGAGTGGCTTAACACTCGGTTCTCAAGTTCCCTCTGCTATGTGCGGGATACAACGTGAAGCTGAATGAGTGAGTGAGTGAAATTTAATTTAGTATCTTTAGAACATTACAAACGAATCAATCATTTCGTGTTATACTCGCCACATAATCAAAACGTATAGGATATTTCTCGTGGACCTACAGTTATAAAATTTGGCATAAAGGTTGCTTTATAAAACTAAAAATGAAATTATTTAAAATTTGTAATCGTATTTCATTTCATACGCTCGCAAAATTAAGTTTATCTACATTTATAATTTTTACACCTGTACGATTTCTTGACTAATTCGACTTGTACTGGGTTTTTTTATTTAAAAGATAAGTCTAATATGTTCACTCGGGATTAAATTAAAGTCCTGAATTCTTTGACGATTTTTTACCAACACTCATAATACGTTTATTAAATATTTAATATTTTCATTTCTTCGCTGTCGTAACAAGGCAAATCGCGGCGTTGAATTTCGTCACTCAAGGAGCAATGCTTCAAATTCGGTGAAAAGTGGGGGAAAGGAACAGAGTGTCTTAACACTATGTTACCAAGTTCTTTCTGCCAATCATGCCGTGTGTGGGTTACAAAGTAAAGCTAAAAAAATACATTAAATATTTGACGTGTATACATCAGCAAATTAGATTATACGATTATAATATAACAAATTATAACTTTTCAGTAGTTCCATATCACAACAGAAGTACTTGTTGCATACGAGACTCTATATTACATTGTACGTAAAGTATACAAATTGAAATGAATAACATTATATCCTCCATCCTATCGCAGTACACAGCAAAATAATAATAATAATAAGCAGTAGATTCGATTTTAACAGAAGGGAATACTTACATGCAAATTATAATGATTTTTAATTTCCCACTTCGGTAATGCAAATCGAAGCATTTACATTAGATTTGCCCAATGTATCCTGCTGATGTAGCGGGATATATTGGGCAAAGAGCGTTAACCTGAGAAAATGTATGAAATCAACTATAATTATATTTTTTCATTCGTACTGCACATTGTTGTTCCTTGCTCATTTTTTTAATGAAGATCAACGGTAGAGAGACAAATTTGAGTTTGTGTATGTACTTACATTGTATGAAACAAACAACAAACGTAAGTTTGTAATATTTTTTGTGGACATTTTCCTACAGATATTTGTATTGCCTGCTTGATATCAATTTTTATAGTTGTACGTGTTTGTTTTGATTACGCAGTGCATTTCATACAAAATGAACAAGAATAAGTTGTTCATGTGTCGAGCTCATATCTTTTTATTGCGTTGATTTAGACGCTTAATCTTTTACGTTCCAGTGGACCGTAAACCTGAATATTTGATATTAACTTCAGCTTGATGCTTTCACTCAATCGAAATAAATGGTGTTGACAGATGGACTAAGCATCTATACTCTGTCCCTACATTAAAGTCTAATAATCCTATAAGGTTAACGTTTTTCCAGAAATATTGTATACTTAGTTATATATAGCCCATTTAACATTTCTTGATTGAATGCTATATTAAGCCAAAGCGGTTAATTACCTCAACTCTATTGGGCTAATTTTGTATATGATACAGACTACCGCTTTATTTGGATTATTTGCATAATTTTCAATATAAGTCGATAGTGTGTATAGCTTCCGCTTGCTGGTAGAAAATCGCGGGTAGAATACTTGTTCTTTATAAAATAAACATTTAGAAAGCCAAGCCGTGGGTTCCATTAATAAGAGTGTTGAAATTTAAAACCTCCATTTCTTAAAATTTCGAATCCTTCCTTGTGAAAGCTGATAACAAAATAATCCAGTGAGGCGATAAACTGAGCAATTTGCATTAATGTGAAAAAGTAGGAAGAACCCGACTTAATGGGCTAAATAAAATGGAATAAATTGAGGCTATAATATTACTTACATTTAAAATTTAGAAGATATTAAAGAAGGTTATTGTGCTGACTATCTAAATAATAATTTCAGTATTAAAATTATTTTAGTTATTTATTGCATGACTGTATAAATATTAGATAGTTGGTACAATATAACGTATATATGCTGTAGGTACTTATCTGATAACAGAGCTGTGTCTTTCACGTTATGGCTACGTTCAATATTTTTGCTGTATATCCCGCTCATGGCAGGGTACGCAGAGGGAATTTACGAACCTTGTGTTAAGACACTACGTTCCGATCCCCGCATATTATTGATAAGGTCGCATATTATATTTTATCAATATTATTTTAATGATACTGTTTGATAAACGTGAAGGAGAGTTAATAATAAATAAAGATACTTTAAAGAACAATTTGAATATAAAAAAAATACTTGTAAATACAAAAACGTAAATATTTTATAAAAAGTGTCACACACAATAATTGTGTAAAAGTAGGAGCAATACCATATACATATATTTTTTCAATAAATAAATAATATTATTTAATTTATACCAATATATTTAATATTACATGGAAGTTTACTATAGTATAATGAAAATACATTAGTAAAATACAGACCGTTCAGAATCTCATAATCGCATCAGCCTGTGCTTCAAAGTAAATTAGATTACTTAATGAATCTAGTAAGCTAATTTACAATGCAAAGCTTTACTCGAGATAATTATTTAGTTGAAGTACACTTCATTTATTCGAAACGACCTGTGAGATATCTTCAAAAATTTTTAAGTAAGAAGTAAGAAAGAAATAAATACGGTTTGTTCGTCTCGATCTTTAAGTGGATAATACGTTTCTTTATTTATATATTCTCTATTAATATTCTACGTTCGACCGAAAACATTGTGAGATCTGTAGACCAACTGATAGCAATGATAGATAGCCTAGTGTTAATACATCCAATACCCACTTACCGGTAAATTTAAGGCTTTGCGTGTTAAGTGGCGGTACTCTACGCTGAGCTTAAGACTATACCAAAAATATATCTAAATAACATATAAATTTGTTTGCAATAAAATGGTTGAAAAAAAAAGAAACAACAAGAAAATAAGATTTAACCATATCTTAGGGATATTAGACACAGAAAGACCGAAGCCTATTGGCGTGGCGCAGGTTCACTGTTAACGCTACTTCTTTTAAAAGTTAGCTGGTTCTGGCGGTCTATCTGCCGTAAGATGTTCATCATACTCCATAATCTTGACAAAAATGTTAAAGATTTAATGGAAATACATTAATTTCCATTAAATCTTTAACATTCTTGTCAAGATTATGGAATATTCCATTCCTCATTCTTTTCCATATATGGTAATTTGTGATCAAACAAGGTAACGTAAGATTACAGGGGCACCAGGAGCAGCCACAAATAGAATTTTGTCCATTTGCACGTCTGAACGAATATGCGTTATAAACGGCGACGGCGGCAACGCTACTTTATTAAATATGAAAAATAAAAAAAAACACAAAATATTTATTAAACACATATTTAAATATAAAAAAAAAATAGTTGTGAACGGAAGTGGAACGGAGTGTCTGAACACTAGGTTCCCGGGTTCCCTCTTCATACCCTGCCTCGTGCAGGATACAGCGTGAAGCTGAGAAAAAAAACATAGTATACTAAACTAAATGGGCCAAAAATAACCTGAATTGATTTGCCCTATCACGTCTATCTTTAAGATTTTTGTCTACCAATCACCTTTATACCCGTTATATGTTATTTTTAAGAGCCTTAAAAATAAAACTTATGAATGCCAAGGATGGTAGATTGAAATTGTTTTTGGTATTGGTATTTAAATTATTTGTTTGTTAGTATTGTAACAAACAAATAATTTAAATATTGTTAAATAAAATAAACGATTATTAAACATTTTAAGCCTAAATTTCGTTACACAAAATATGTATTAATATCAGTTAAAACAGAATATCAGTTAACCACAAAGCGTTTTATGGTAAAGAAGAACATAAGAGCGACCATTAGAAAACATATCCATTATTGTGTCACTGCTGTATGTTTAATAAGGCACTCTACAAGACACCAGGAGCGAGTGTTACGTAGAAACGAGTAAACGAATTAACCGCAGCGCCGCTCCACTAATTGCGTCTCCGTGGCAACTTGAAACCCCCATCTGTTGCTTCCATCAGAATAAAAAGAAATTGTTTTCGCTATACATTGTTATGTAAGATATAAGATTGTTTTTGGATTTATTTTGGTTTATATCTAAATCTTATTAGAATTCTAAATTAAGGCCTGTCGTGATGCAGTGGTACAAGCGTGTGACTGTAACCGACAGGTTGTGGGTTCGAACCCCAGTCGAGGAAATGAAATATTTAATATTTTCAATTTAAATATTTAATGTTTTCATTTCTTCGCCCTGGTACCAGGCAAAACCGGCGTTGAGTTCCGCCACTCAAAACGCAATGCCTCAAATTCGGCGGAAAGTGGGGAACGGAAGTACAATGCAGTGTCTTAACACTAGGTTCCCAAGTTCCCTCTGCCTACCCTGCCATGGGCGGGAGACAGTGTGAAGCTCAATGAGTATTAGAATTATAACTATATTTATAGCTTTAGAGGCTAGTAGGATTTATTTATTTTAAATGGACAACGTAAGAACAAACCTTGCGATACTAAGGTTCGAATACCACTCAAAAATATTTATATTAATAATTAATTTTATTTTCAATGTTCATATCAGATGAAATGAGTCAAATAAAGAAGTGACTCTTCTCATGGCGATAACGATAACAATAGGCATTGTAGCCTTAATACAAGCCATTGTTTTTTATTTTTTATTTGTTAAATTATTTTTTTAAGTTGAGAGATTTTGTCTGCTTAAAGCCACCACCCGGCTTCTTAAAAAAAGTTTTATTTCTTCACTCCCGCTATTGTCTCACTGATCAACAAATAGTAATATGATTTTTTGCCGTGTGATTCCGGCTTAGAATAGGATCACCCTGGTACTGATGTGTCGTAAGAGGCGACTAAAGTGCGTGTGGTAGAGTCACGTTGCCAGTAATGGCAACACGCATGGGCAGACTCGACCGGATTATTACCACCCCCGGCATTTAAGACCGGCGTTAAGTATTCGTTCGTTCGTTTCGCATTAGGTAGTGCCGGGCCCCGGTGCCCTTACTCGGGGCCGTGTAACTCCAGAGGAGCTACAGGAGCGTTGCCGTCCTTTAAATTGGAAGGGCACCGGGGCCCGGCACTACCTAATGCGAAACCAACGAGTCTTTTCCATAAAAAAAATATCAATATAACACAATCAAAATCATAATCAATATATTCTTTATTTAATAAGCTATAACAAGCGCCTTTGAACCGTTAAGTTATATATGAATATATAGAAATGTCTGTAGTATCAGTTTTACAGGAAGTAGCTTCCTGTAGGACTGACACTACACCGGCTCGGAAGGCGGGTCTGCTGAGAAGAGCCGGCAGGAAACTCAACAGTTGCTCTTTTCAAAGTATCAATTACAATAAATGTATAAAATAATTAGCTGCATGAGTGAGTACAAACAGCATTTTATCTCACACATTTGTATCGTAGTAATAATTTTGAATTGAATAATATGCTTTGCCTAACAATATATTTTTAATTTTAGGTAAAATTTTTTAAAGCTTAAAATTACTTGTGGAATTTTGTTATGCCTACATACGTGTACCATGTCTTATAAAAGATGTACTAACTTAACGGAGACGAAAACTAGGAATGATCAGCTTGTTTTACTAACATGTTCTTCTAGTAATGGTGAATATTTTTGCGAACAAGTATATTTTATATGTATTTTTATGCAACCATGAGAATACCCATTTGTTTAAAAAAAATCTCTCATACCATGTTATTAATGGGCCAAACTGCCCTTTATACAATTATAGTAAAGCTAAAATTCTTTGAAAAAGCCATAAATATATAAAAGTGGGAATTGTATGCCATTATCGTTAAAAATAGTGCCAATAAAATACATAACATAAAATTATATGCAGTTGAATCTAGGAAATATTTTGAATATATGGGATTGTAACAATTCATCATGTAGATTCTCTCTTTTACTTCCCCTTTGAGAGTCGACGCTATTACAAGATTTTATATATAAGATTCGATCCTACATTTGAAAATGCTTGTAATGTTCATTTAGTTCTTGCACAGATTTGGAATTTCATTTTAATATTTTTCCCATTTCTTCTATATGTACATATACATAATAATTTTGAGGCTTGTTGTGGTGAAGGGGCACAAGCTTGCAACTATAAACGCGACAGGTTGTGGGTTCAATCCTCATTCGAGGAAATAAATTATTAAATATTTTAATTTCTTCGTTCGTCGTTCGTGGTAAGTACAGCACGTCAGTGGGTTCAGCCACTCAAAAGTCAAACGGAACGCGGTGTCTTAAGTAAGATCCCTGATTGTCTCTGCCTACTCTACCGTATGCGGGATACAGCGTGTACGACTTAGTTTGTGCATTAATATTCGTTAATGAGACTTAGTCCCGAATTCCAAAAACGATAAAAAAGAACGTAGTTTTTGTAGAAAAAGGAAAGAAAAATCTTTTTTTGGCTGTAATCTACATAATTTAACGTTTCTCTGTGATATATTACCCTTAGAAACAGTAAGAAGCTGTAAATTAGTAACATTCTCCATCTTGGACTCGACGTGATAGCGGTCATTAGAAGCAACGACGCTGTAAAAGCCATTCAACAGGTTCATAGTGCCTTTAGATGCGAGTATAAGTAAAAATGGCGGACGTGATGCCATTGTGCAGCAGGGAGTGGAAATAAAATTGGCAGATTATATGAAAAACTAGCGGCCGGCTCGCGACATCGCCCGGTTGAATTACACATATTATTATTCTTGTTTAAATAACATATCTATCCATTGAAAAATAAAGTTGCAGCTAAATGAATAAAAATTTTGTAGTAATTTTGTCGAACTAAAAATTTTAAATGGAAGAAACTTTCTATTTATAAACCAATTGAAATAGAATTAACACTAAATACTGAAGGAAAGTTGTCGAAATATAACAATACAAACTGCATTTAAATCCGGTTAGCCGTTTCACGGTTTTAGACCCTATACGATATTATTTAATACATCATCCAAGTGCAGACAGTGGTCAGTTACAGATCTATTAAAAGTATAGATTTCATTTCGTCGAGCAGAAATCGAATCAACAACTTGACTTGTAGTGACACGCTTTTTTTACACTTGAGCCACGATACGCCTCTAGTTCTTATTTTATTGATCAATATTCTTGAATTGATGAAGATCTATATTTATGGAGATTTATAAAAATCTACGTAATATTAGAAGCTATAATAAAATCTACTTAATATGTTTAGACTACCTAAACATGGATGCATTAAATATATATTTGTTCCGTTTTAAAGTTCTATTGACTCATAACTTTAAAACTATTCGACCAAATTGCTTTTAGACAACTGTTACGATTACATTACATTAAATAAAAAAAGTGATGAAAGTATTTTATTGGATAAGGATTTGTTCTCGTTACCATAAATATGCATTATATATTTATGTAATTTAAATGTTTCGCGACGGCACAATTCTGTTTATATTGGTTTTACGTCAAACAAACTTAGAAGACAAACTTAGGCTATCGCGGAATTATAGTTCGAAAATTATGAGGCCAACAACCATATCATACATTTTTATTATATAGCTCCCAATTTGCGTGGATATCTTCCGAGCTCTTTTATAAATACTATCATCATTTTTTTATAATATTTTAGGGTGAATCTACCGCCCTTGTACAGTATATCTATTATATATTTTTAGCCGTGTGATTCCGGCTTAGAATAGGATCACCCTGGTACTGATGGTGTCGTAAGAGGCGACTAAGGTGCCTGTGGTAGAGTCATGTTGCCAGTAATCGCGCATAGGCAGACTCGACCGGATTGTTACCACCCCCGGCATTTAAGACCGGCGTTAAGTAGTGGCTTTGGCCACTGCGTTTCGCATTAGGTAATGCCGGGCCCCGGTGCCCTTCCACCTTAAAGGACGGCAACGCTCCTGTAGCTCCTCTGGAGTTACTCGGGGCCGTGGGCGACGGTGATCTCTTACCATCAGGTGACCCGTAAGCTCGTTTGCCGTCTTTTCCATAAAAAAAAATTTATTTTGTAATTAATCCAAATCTTATTTAGCAATACATTCAGTATTGCTGTAAGCAAATAATGAATTTGAGAATAAATAAATCTTAATGCAGATAATATGAACAAACGAGTCTTTACCACTTTTAGAATAAAAAGAAGAAAAATAACGTACCAATTTGTAAACCAATTAACAAAATTGAAGTAAAAATTTTAAGCTATTAAAGGTGATCAAAGAGTTTTTACCAGGAACCGATTTTCAATGACCGTAACACTCTAAGCCGTAAACTTGTAATAATTTCGTTGTTCAAATTAACGACCTATATATACATAGTGAACACTAATAAAATTACATGAAGGCATATTGTGTTTCTAGAAGCTATAACAGCGTCGGCGGTTATGTGACTAATTTTATATGCATTACCCATCCATGCACATGGCAGGCAGAGAAAACTTGGAAACCAAGTTCTGAATCTGAATTCTATGAATCTAATTATGAATCTGAGAGAGAGAAAGAGAACGTCAGAAGTCCAGCAATTTATTTTAGGTCAGACTCATTATGAAATCGATAAGATATTCATATTCAATGCGTACCAAAAAATATTAAGAATATATAATATTGTACTAATAGCGGGAAATCGTGCAACATCTCTATTAAATTGTATGTTAAATGACTTCATTGAAAGTTCATTAATAATTAATAAAACACTAAAATACTAATAACAAAGAGATATTCAGTACATCCTTCTAAGCCTATGGTAGGGTCATACATACATCATTATATAAACTATATATGCTATTTTAGTAGCGTAGCCTTGTGTTAAATGTCCTTCTAGCGTTCGTTGCTTTTAAACTTAAAGACCTTTTTAATGAATTCTCGCTTAAATGTTTGATGTCAGTCAACACTAGCTAACTAGAAGTTAACCATTGTTACGAGGCTACTGAGAATATATAATATGGATTTTTTTTATATATTTCATTTTAATATCAATATTAAATTGCTTCTTCGGATTTTTGTCACATAATATTCTGTAATTTTCTTTATATTTCTTTTCAATTTCACGCTGTATCCCGCTGTATCACGCTGTATCCCAGGGTAGGGTAGGCAGAGGCGTTCTAGTTCCTAATTTTCGCCAAATTTGAGGCATTGTATGTTTAGTGGCGGAATTCAACGCCGCGCTTTGCCATATTACCAGAGCGAGGAAATAAAAACATTACATATTAAATTTGAAAGTCACACAGCTAAGCCCTTGTGTTACGACAGGCCTCAAAAACTTTTTTTTCCCATATTTTATAATGTTGTTTATTTGCTATACGAGTATAAATTCTATACTCAAACTGATAACCATCTTTGTTTGCTTATTTTCTGTAATTTTCTTTATTTTAC
Organism: Eueides isabella; assembly: GCA_019049475.1. Classification (NCBI taxonomy): domain Eukaryota; kingdom Metazoa; phylum Arthropoda; class Insecta; order Lepidoptera; family Nymphalidae; genus Eueides; species Eueides isabella. The sequence continues at coordinate 9,560,259 of CM032395.1, read as the reverse complement.
TTTAAGGATAATAAAACATTTAAACAAATATACTTTAATTCAAAACTAAAATATATTGCTTATTTTCGAATGCATCTTTGATTGAATTTGTAAAGTTGGCACGCTTGTGTGATGTTTTCAAATCATAAGGAATTGTAATATTAAAATTTATATCATGTGCCACGCCTTTGCTTGCCTTTATTTCACTCAACAAATTAAAAAGAAGTATTCCGTATTATAATTCCTTATAATACCTTGCGTTGCTATTCATGAATTCCAATTACAAATTAAACATTGGATGTAAAAAAATATTTCCAAGTACATTTATAATTATGTTTGAAGAGTATTACAACTAAAATGAAAAGCTTATTCTTATCTTTAGGCGCCAACAATGTTAAGCAGAAATGGGGGAACGCTTATCGTAACCATAACGTATGGCGGTTCACTGTTAGCAAAGTGCCTAACTCATTAGGAACAATGTGCGTATTAAGCATCTCTTATACAAAAATATTATACACTTTTTATTAATATTAAATATTATTATGGTATATACTATAATCACTGAAAAATTCAGCGGACAGTGGGGAACGGAAGTGGCTTAATGGGATCAGAGTTTTAGTACTTTTAGTTTGAACATTAGATTCCCAGGCCCTCCCTGACTACTCTGCTATATGTTGGATACAGCCTGAAACTAAAAAACAATAATAATAATAATAATAACCATGAAGCTGTCACATGTCTTAAAAAGACATAAAGATTGACAAAGTAACAGTCGTTATTATTATAGAAATAAATTGTCGATTCAAAGAGTCGTATTTGATTTCGCAGGAAACAGTTCATAAGTTGAGAGCATATACAAATTATTTTATACTTTATGGTAATGCTTTTGTGTCCCTGTATTACGGCCTCCGCCGTCCTACAAATAACATACATATAATGTGATATCATAATAAATATTATGTTCGTTTATAATGAAATTCGTTAACTTTCATCGAAAACAGATACCTGATATTATTAATTAGCTTTTAGTTAGTCGGTATTGTAATGGAGAACATTAGAGCCGCAGCCCAGTTTAATATTAGTTTCGTTAACTTAGCATATAGGATGCCAAGCTCTCAATTTCTGTATGGACCATTTGAACAGTGTTCGCTGAAAATGAATTGGAACAGACATGTTGTGGGTTATATAATTTACATATTTATACTTAGTTACATCGTTTTGGTAAGAGAAGGAGGGGGAGATATTGGTTAACCTTAGAGAACAGACAGTATCTACGATACTATAGGAAGGTCAAGTAAAATCATAAAGGTTTCGCGGAGGGCATGTACGAGTACTCGTATGAATGATGTTGATGATATTGGACGACGCGAAAGAGATATGCCGAGACTTTAACGTTTGGAGCTCCGGTCCCTCTGGCTGCCCCACTAGGTATACAGCGTGAAGCTAAGTTAAGTTACGTGGTTTCATGAGTATCGAGTAGTAGTAGTTTCATCGACAATTTATTGACAAAATGTTCATCATGAGCATACTTATTATAAAGATATATAAGACAACTCTTTTTATAAATTTCTGCTTACATTTTTATTACAATATTGTCCAACACTCATATTAATGACTATAATTAATTTCTTGTTATCTTACGAACGAACTTATGAGGATTTTGACATTTATCGTTTAGTCAAAAATATAAAATACTTTTATTCCTCCAACGTCACGTCAACTATTTGCAATTAAATAATTATGAAACATTTAATTATACAAATGACATAAAATAGCAATCGAGAGGAAATTCAATACTTGTGTGTTCAATTCCTTTTGATTAGTGAAATACTACACTGTTTTAGAAATATTCCACTATATTAGAATGAAATGTTGAGTTATATTGTTTATATACATATATGCGAGCATGATGAGAAAAAATTATCTTAAAAATATTTATTTTTAATTTCTAGATTACAACCATTCGAAATGCGATGGAACGCAGCAGCAGCAGTAAGATGAGAGGGTGCTCTTTAGAGATCTACACAGTATCATGGTGTAGCTAGAGGAAAGCAATCGAAGACAGATAGCAAGTGCTATGGAGATGAACGGGACGGAGACCCGAGGCGAGGAGGCTGTGACGCTCGCTTTGAGTGTCGCCGTTACCGTCATCTCCGCCGTCGGATTACTGCTAAACGCCTACATCTTGTTCGTTATTGTTATAACTAAACAGGTGAATATTACACAAACTACTTAAAATAGTTATATTTAAATCACGTCGCTTCTAAAATATTTATGAGATGTTTCTATTTCAGTTATTTTTGTATAGAAAATTATTAAAATATGTTAATAGAATCGTTAAAAGCTTAGGCTAACGCTTTACTTATTCTATTAGGCACTGGCATAAATTTGTAATGTCTAGGTATAAATAAGTATAATAAATTTTACCAACATTTTAAGTATGGTTAAATATAATTGTTTTTAAATATATTTTACATCGACATTTTAACTCTGTATCATCTGTGTGTGATAGTAAAGACATTCAAGAGGTATAAATGTAAAAAAATGAATGAATGAATGAATAAAATATTATGTAGCTTGATAAGAACGTATGGCTTAATTGGTCAGAGCGCTTGCATCATGTTTTGGAAAATTGTTCTATTGTCTAAGTGCGGAATAACACTTTAATCATACTTAAATATCTTTAAATTATTTACGTAGAATTTTTCATTTTAATATATGTATGTATTTTGTATCGTATAGTCTTTAATCATCAAAATGTGATAATTCTAAAAAAAGTAAAATTGACCAATAATTTTACTTATACTAATAATTTTACTACTTGCATATAATTTAATTATCACTCTGTACATGACATGGTTAAGACACTCCGTTCTGGCCTTATTCCCGTTCATTATGGTAACCATCTCTTATCAAATTCCATTCATCAATATCCCGTTCATTATGGTAACCTTTTCTCGTCAATCTAATGCTTATTAAAAATAAATAATAAATGTTATAATATATCTAATGAAAATAAATATAGATTATATAACAACGAAATTTCTTTTTCAATTAACACAGTAACGAAAAGAATTTTCCCTAAAGTATAATTTGAATTGTAATTTTGAACAAAGATAAAAAATAATCCTCTGTTCTTTTAACTTAAGAAGGATTTATCCCGAAATATTTATAATTGCCACCATTGTCGTATAGCGGAGTGGGCATATTTTCTAGTAAGACCTGGCGTTGAGTAATCATTTGAAAGCTATGAAAAATCCTATCGAAGTCGAGTTAACTTTTAAGAACGTACGTGTAATGAAAATTTACACATTTTTTTATCACTATATGCTAAATAGTCAACGTAAAGAACTTTTTAGCCTTATAACATTTGTAAAACACAACCATGGCACGGCACAAGCGTGTGACTGTAAACGATAGGTTCTGAGTTCGATTCCCAGTAGAAGAAATGAAATATTTATTATTTTCAATTTAAATAGTTAATGTTTTATTTCTTCGCTCTGGTAATAAGTCAAAGCGCGGCGATGAGTTCCGCCACTCAACACACAATGCCTCAAATTCGGCGGAAAGTGGGGAACGGAAGTAGAACAGAGTGTATTAACACTAGGTTCCCGGGTCCCCTCTGCCTACCCTGCTTCGTGCGGGATATCGCGTGAAAAAAATAACATTTGTAATACAACATATATAAAGAGAATATAACTAAATAATCATTTTATTTTAAAACTAAACAGAAGTTTCATATTTAAATACCTTTGAATGCCATCTCTAACTTTTATATGAATTTCAAAGACCTATTTACATTTAAGAGCTAAAAAGCAAGTGGGCGAAGGATCGAAAAGCTACAAAGCTGAATTTCGTTGTTTGAATATGATAGCAGGCTGTTGGGATGAAAGATTCACGGTATTTGACTTCGAGGGGCGGACGTAAGTAATAGTAGTCGTGTTTAATAAAGTAGCGCCTTGAATGAAGCTCGCTCGTTCTGTATTCAGTTCCAATGTAACGAATTGAATATTTATAAGGTATCCGTAAATGCTTTTTCATCACGTATGGTACGTGATATGTTAAACTGTGTAGGTAGATGCTAACACGAAAATATATTTTAACGTAAAAAAATATTTAACGAAATGAATTTCTAAACTATATTTCCGTGACATAAGAGAAGTACCTACTTTTTATTTATTAAGTGTTCAATTAATATTTATTAAGTATTCAATTAATATTTAATATCGTAAATTATCTATAGAGACAATTCCTGTTCTATCTGCACCATCTTCACTCATCTTTACCTGCAATCTCAACCACTTTCCCAGCCAGTCGTTCAAAACATTAATTAAATTTCTTTGTTTGTGATATTTTTACTCTGCGTTACAGCATTTTGCCTTAAATTTAAAACGTATACTTAAGATATATTATAATAATAGGATCTAAGGATCAAATCCCCTATTATAGCAAAGCTGATTTTAGTATTAGCGGAGTGTCACACAATTATTACAATCTCATATATGCATGTGACATACTCAACAAATTTCAAATTATTTCACCTGACGAAAATTGCCTTATTTTATATATATTTTTGTATATCATAAACTTAATGACACTATTCAGACGCAATGGAGCAGCATTCTCATCCCCGCTCGTTTAATATATTATTTCCCTTTCTTAGTTGTGTTTCGCCAAATTACACGCTATACTTGTCGGCAAATCACAAATTCGGGCGAAAGGTGGGGTAAGCATGTCTGCCTACTTTAAATGCGAAATAAAGCGTAAATACCAAAAAACAAAAAATGTTTTTATTAATAAAAAAAACATTATTATTGTTATTTTTTTGTATTTTTTAATTTATTCTACTCGCTGTTTTTTCGCCATCTTGCTTATTAAGCATTTTTATAGAAAGATAAAATTATCGAAACATACATACATACATACGAGTATATGCTCTAGTAATAAATATCAATATTAAATTTTATTTATCTTTATTATTTCTTTGAGAGCTGACAGCCGACTCGTCTGTGATCGTTTCAATAGGCAATATCTCTTTCGATCCACACGTACATATCTACGAGTATTGCGTCATTTCATCCCTTTGCTGAACTGATAAACGGATTATATATTGTCGGAAAGGCTTCATTAAAAAACGAAAAATACCGTGGAACTGAATATGTAGTAATCCTTTGCCATATAAATCTTGCATAATAATTTCTATGTTTGTAACTATCTATTACTGGCATGCACATTTTAATTTTTTTTTGGATTCATGTGTTGAATATTCGAAGATAATTCAAAAATGTTAAATGAAGCTATTAAAATTTATTTATTTTTATTTCCAATAGAATGGCAGATCTGCTGAGCTAAGCCCATAAGAAGTTGCTCTTTTCAATACAAAAGTTATAATTTTATAATCAAAAGTAGCTATTCTTTGTGAAATTAATTGAATATTCCCACACAGAGTTGAATGATGAATGAGCGAGATAAAGAGTTATAAAGTTATAGTTATTAAGCTTATTTACTTTAAATTTAAAAATGCATTACGATTTTGTATTATACGCTTGTACTTTCGGAAAAGATTTATTAATCTTTATTTTTTGGAAGTACATAACTCGGGGAACTAGCTTGCAAGTGTAAACGTCACGTCACGTCACGTCGAAATTAAATATTTAATACTTTTAATATATTCAGCCAATCAACGCAATGTCTCCTGATTCCGTCGTAAAGCAGAGTATAAACAAAAATATACTTAAAAATATATATACAGAATATTTCGACAGGCCTCAAATTTCAATTTATTTTATGTAGCTTCACGCTGTATCCCGCACCAGGCAGGGTAGGCAAAGGGAACTTGGGAACCTAGTGTTAAGACACTCCGTTCCACTTCCGTTCCCCACTTTCCGCCGAATTTGAGGTATTGCGGGTTGAGTGGCGGAACTCAAACCAACGTTTTGCCTTATTACCAGAGCGAAGAAATGAAACATTAAATATTTAATTTGAAAATATTAAATATTTCATTTCCTCGACTGGGGATCGAACCCAGAACCTGCCGGGTACAGTCACACGCTTGCGCCGCTGCGCCACGACCGGCGCAAGAATTTATTTTGGTTATTATATTTAAATCTAAGATGCCTCAGTCATAAGAATGTCGAGGCGAATTGCTGAATAAGCCTGTACTAAGCTAAGATTACGAGTACAAACAGCGGGTGATTAGGAACGTCTCAACGAAAATACAGATACTACGTTTAATATTTACTCAACTTCTTAAGTAGTTCAATTTATTATTTATTATCGGTAACAGATTAAAACAAAACGCGTAAGTGCAATATTAATTAAATAACATTTTAGTATACGTACATATGTATATTATGAACTCTTATTATCTGTATCTCTAATGATGTTGAACAAAAGTATAACAATCACCTGTCGTAGTCTGTATATTACAAATTAATTTATGTTAAATTTAACATTTCAACTTCACGCTGTATACCGCACCAGGCAAGGTAGGCAGAGTGAACCCGGGAACCTAGTGTTAAGACACTCCGTTCCACTTCCGTTCCCCACTTTAACATTCATAAATATTATATATTTTAAATGAATATATTATTAGACAGCTTATTTTTATAGCAGTTATACGACGGATTTTGTCATACGATGGATGGAGCGCTTAAGGTTAGTTAAATCTCTCTAAAAATGTAACGTAATATTGTAATCTATCTTTATTCAATCACACAACATGTCATACAAAAAAAAATAAAAGATATATTTTACACCTAGCTTTATTACTAAATTCAGTGTTGCTGGACTTTGAACCATATAGTTTATTTCGTGTCTAGAGTAAAGACTCATAAACAACACTCACATTGCATGTAAATCTAGCGGGTTTATTTTGTGTTGGATTGTATTTATTTCCAGCTTTTCAAAAATGAATAATAAACGTAAGAAAATCAAGCTTTTGTTATTCGAAATTTTGAAAGTTGTTTCGTAAACTTCTAGTAATAAGAATTTTACGAAAAAACTAAAAAAAAATAAAAGAAATAGAAAAAATTAAAAGAAATAGAAAATAAATAACAATAGAAAATAATTTGTTATTTTGATATAAGTCATTCTTTAAAATATTAGGTATAGACTATAGAATTTTCTCGATTATAAAATCAGATCAACTAGTTTCATTTATAAACACCTTTACAGTGCCGTTTAAATTACCTTATATATGGTTAATGTGATTATTACTTAAGTTTATGTATTATGCTCACTATAGGTGAAATATAGGGTATCCCTATAAACTTTGGCGATTGTGAAAAGTTCAGTAAACAAAAAATACATTTTACAAACTATTTATTTAAATATTTGGACAAAACGTAACTTTAACAAAATATATACACAACTAGTGGTTATTGCAACAATTTAACTAATATATTTGACGTTGTTAAAAAATTTGTCCCATCTGTGCTGCCTTTCTTTCTGCTAAATACTTTACAGAGATTGCATCAGGAGATGTATGAGTCATACTAGGAGCAGTTACTTTAAACACGCTTATTATTTTTTTCAATGTTATATCTTTGTCCAGACTCTCCTTATTTTTATTTATTTCAGTTATTGCATTTAAAATCTTATTGTGTCTTTTTTTGCGTATTGGTATACCTCTGATATCTTCTTCGTAATCGTTTTGAGGGTTCTTAACTCGGGTTTTAATTTTCTTTAAAAATTCGTCACCATTATACCTGAAATTATGTAATATTTAATATATTATGTAATATTAATCATATAATATTTAATATATTAGTATTTTACTACTTATTTTCTAAATCCAACTTAATAGAAAATTAAACATAAAATGTTATTTTAAAGAAATTGTAATTAACTTACCCTGGTTCCTCTAATTTATCATTCATAAGTTTTTCTTTAAATGATTCCATTTCCTCGTCTATGGACTTAGGCAAATTAGCCTCAACTGTTCTTGATGGTACAAAAGGTGTTTTTGTAGCAGTAGTGGAAGGTCTGGCATTATATTTTATATTCAGCTTGGTTGGTCTAACGGGACTAGCTCGTAGTGTAATAGGGGATGGATTTGTATGAATTAGAAAATCGTCTGTATAAAATAAGCGAGAGTGATCTTTCGTAGACTTTACATTTAGTCTTAATCGTTCATATATATTATTTGCTGGTACCGCATTACGAAGGGAATTATAAGTAGGAGCAGTTTCAAATGGAGGTATATCATATTTCATAGCACGTCTTCCATTAGTATCAGATCTTGGGTAATCAGGCTTTTGATTTGATAGCTGTGGCTAAACATATGGAATACAATGTTTTTTTTAGTATTAACTAAATATGTTGTAAATTCACAGATTTTTTGGATATTTTTTTTTACCTTTTGATTTTCTATTAACATTCGACGCGCTGCAGCCTCTGATTTTTTCATATTAATGGCGCCTTGCAAAGCCTTAAGTTGATCAAGTGATCCCGCTGGATATTGACCTATTATCTACATACAATACAATATAACAATTTTATCACACAGTGAAATTAATATTATCAGCATACATATTATTCACAATATATTATTATATATAGTAAAATGAGACATGTCCAAAATGAGACAAATCCAGACAACACATCATAAAATATGTATAAACAAAATAATGTATTACTTCGTGAATTGGCACTTCAGAACTAGTAGTTATTGGTGAAGGAAAAGGAGCTTTTGCTGTCAACCTCATTAAAGATCCTTCAAAGTTATTTCTATCATTAGACTCATATATTGAGTCATCAAGCCGACGCCCTGACTTCACCGGTGTTGATACATCGTCAGAAGCCGTTAGAACTGTAATAGGTATGACATATAATGACATAAATTGCAACTCAAATATTTTGCTTGGATGTAAGCCAAACAGAATAATATGCAGGTAGGAGTTACTACAATGTAAATAATAAATACTATTACAATTGAAATATAAAAAATCTCCTTTGTTTATATCTTTTAATTCTATATATTTATTTTATTTGTAATATAAGGAAAAATACTTTTAATCGAATATTGCAGTTTCCGTTCTGTTCCCCGCTTATGCATGAAATGGATGCATGATATGAATATAGCAATAGGTTTTAAGGTAATCTCTGTTTTCCCTGCCATGTGCGGGATACAGCGTAAAGATGACGAAAAAGAAAGGATATAATATTGTAACAGGAATGGCACTTACGATTATTTTCTCCAATATGGCCATCAACTGGCTGGTGACCGCGTCGTCGCCAATCCATGTCATCAGCGATTTCATCATCGAATATACCACGTTTTAAATACACAGACACATTTGTTTCTATAAAGAAAGAGAAAAATATATCGTTATGTTAATTATTTTAAATATACGTATTTTATCTCAAAAAAAAAAAAATATGTGCTACCAGCTTGTAGTTATTTGAGTAAAATTATTTCGTTTTCAAAATTGATACAAAATTACTGATATGTGTTAGGCCTACAGTGTCTCAAAGATCATATGTCAACCAGTTCCAGTAATATTTGCTTTCAGCAAGACACATGCAACTGGGTAAATATAACTTATAGGAGAAAAAAAATACCTTTTAAATCAATGTATTCAGCTAATGAGTAATTGTAACCGAGGGCGACGCCAGACATGGAGGCGGTAACGAGAGAACAACATACTGCGGAGCTAATACAGCAAGACATTGTAAACGTCCATAATCTGAAATGTTAACATACTTTTATGTACTATATTTACAGATACTGGTTTTTTTTTTATGGAAAAGACGGCAAACGAGCGTACGGGTCACCTGGTGGTAAGTGATCTCCGTCGCCCACGGCCCCGAGTAACTCGAGAGGAGCTACAGGAGAGTTGCCGTCCTTTAAGGTGGAAGGGCACCGGGGCCCGGCATTACCTAATGCGAAACGCAGTGGCCAAAGCCACTACTTAACGCCGGTCTTAAATGCCAGGGGTGGTAATAATCCGGTCGAGTCTGCCCATGCGTGTTGCCATTACTGGCAACGTGACTCTACCACACGCACTTTAGTCGCCTCTTACGACACCACCAGTACCAGGGTGATCCTATTCTTAGCCGGAATCACACGGCAGTTTTACAACTATTAGGATCGTTGACCTATACAAGATTAGGATTAAGTAAATATGAAAATTCAGACGGCTGCTGGGTTCTGCACTAACAAATATCTAGTGAAACGTTTATGTTACATATTGTTATATTTTGTTACGCAATGTGAGAGCTTCTGGTTATGGGTGTGATGCCCACACTAGGAGAAATTAATTATTTCTATTTCCTCCAGCTGGCAGTGCAAAGCACCACGGTCAGTCTCGTCACTTAGCATGGAATCTCCAGTACTCAAGTCGCCCGGAATCGCCGAGTCGCCGGGCGGAATAAAAAGCGAATTATAAATCATTATTGCTAGGAAAGCGATCCGCCCGTGGTTTCGTTAAAAAGTTGTCAAAATATAAAATAATAAACTGCAGTTTAATCTGGACATGTGTTTTTGATATAAGCGCGTACAAATACACAGACAAACAAACAAATTTTAAAAATCCCTTTTTTGGGCCGTATTACATTAATAAACGTGCCCCCTAATCCCTTTTTTAATATATTTTCGAAATACAGACATTGATCAGTCATAGATTTATTATAAGGATAAATTAATAAACCATAAATGGTTCATAAATATATACAAGTAACATTGCCCTCGTATTTCTTGCCTTTGCCAAGAAATACAAAAGTTCTGCATTAAAAGGTGATATTTCAATAGAATAGTCAGCAGGTTGGAATGGTTTAAAAGTCAGAATAGTTTAAAGTTTAGATTTTTCGTTTTATATATACGTATACCTTTTAAATATCTATAAACTCATGATCCAAAAAAGCACTGCCTCGTCTTGACAAAATATTTTTAGCTTTTAAGGTATTGAATGTTCTTTCATAAAACATATCTAAGAACTACCACGATTAATAAAAAAAAATAACAAAAGGCTTTCAATAAAAAAAGAGCTGAAATTTCACGGAAAGTGGGGAACGAAACTGAGTATCTTAACACTCGTTTCTAAATTCTCTCTGCCTACTGCCTACAACCATCTTCAAGATACAGCGTGAAGCTGAAAAAAGTACCTGTTCTGCTTTACTTAATAACAGTGCGAATTAACCTGAGTGATTGCGTCAGGAGGAGTAAACAGGAAGAAGAAATAAAGGAAATAACGAACAGCGGAAATCGTTAAAGACTTATTGAAGGATTTTAAAGGTGGTTCTCAATCGATTTTGAGCTTTTTTCTTCTAAGAATAAATAAGAAAATTCTGATTGTAGAACCTTATCAGTAACAATATATATGTATACAGGCAAAACCTACAAATCTAACGAGATAAAGGAAATTTTCAGCTAAAAAATTTAAAAAAATGTCTTACTAAATATTTTAAATTGAAGAAAATCTAATGCTTAGTGTACTAAATGTTATAGAAAGTTACTAAGATATAAAAGTGTAAGCTGTATTTAAATCTGGTACGCCATATCTGAGATTAGCGCGAACAAAGGTACAGACAAATAAATTAATATTTAAGGAATTACTATTTTAGGCCCTTCCAGAATAATAAACGTAACCTGTAAGATTATTTGAATATATCTTATATGTACAGACAGTGATCAGTTACAGATTTATTATAAGTATAGATATTAATATCGTCGCAATTTATATTATCTAAATTTAGTGTATAATTTTATTAAATTTGTCAAAAAAAATGCTTTAAATCATTAAAATTATTATAATTAAATATTAGGTTATATAATGCCTCAAATTGGGCGGAAAGTGGGAAACGGAAGTGGGACGGAGTAACTTAACACTAGGTTCCCAAGTTCCCTCTACCTAACTTTACATTTGCTTGGTACAGCGTGAAGTTGAGTGAGAAGATTAGTTTAGATATACTAACTAATACTAAATAGTACGAGTCCTTACCTCTGAATGAGATCTACCATCCAACCGCAACACGTGAATATGCAGCACATGATGTATTACTGCACGATTTCATTAATCACCATTGAACTGAATATAAATTAAATAAAATTAATCTAATGTATTTGATAAACGAACTAATATACATAATTATATAATTAGACTTAATTGAGAGCTGTTCATTGCTATGTAACATAATAATATAAGAAAAAATCACAGCGAAAACTGAAAATAAATTGAATTATATTTATTCCCCACACTGAAGACTGAAACCACAACTATCGCGCTTGACGAAGAGGCTACAATACCACAATTCTTGAGTTCAGTTTCGCATTTCAATACGCTGTAGCTTCACGCTGCATCCCGCACGAGGTAGGGTAGGCAGAGGGAACCCGGGAACCTAGTGTTAAGACACTCCGTTCCACTTTCGTTCCCCACTTTCTGCCGAATTTGAGGCCTTGCATGTTGAGTGGCGTAACTCAACGCTGCGCTTTGCCTTATTACCAAAGCGACACCAGACCAGAGAAAAATGAAACATTATTTTTTTTTTAAATTGAAAATATTAAATATTCCATTTCCTCGGGTGAGGATCAAACCCAGAACCTGTCGGTTACAGTCACATTACAATACGCAAGGTCTTAAATCCAAAAAAGACATGTGAAGAGAGTGTCTTGACACTCACTATATTCTCTGTCTAACTACCCTGCTTTATATTGGATAAAGTATTAAGCTAAAAAGTACTTATAGCTTAATTTCTATAACATTATAAAAATCATAAAATAGTAGACAGCATAATATATCTATTTATATAGAATAATATAGCTCGTTTGGCTACTATGCAACATATCATTTAAATAGAGAATTATGGCATGCTTCTCAGTGCATAGCACAGACATAATTTGTACGGTTATCATCCAACCAGGTCGGATTAGATTTCACTAGGGAGCAATTTACATACCAATATTTGGCCCATATAACAAAATTGTAACGAGAAATAAGGCTGACGTAGGTGAAACGTAAAAAAATATTAATATCACATATATTGGAGATTGTTTTCTTAGCAATAACTAACTTTTTGTTACTAAAACTATCCAAATTAATTATTTAATGTGTATTATAAAACACAAACAGCATTCCTTTTGTATAACATGAACTGTAATTATGTAACAATAACAAAAGTATATGACTTACATTTTGCATATTATATTAGAAACTAGATCATTTATATTGACTCCAGTTTTCTTAAGGCTATGAGAGTAACAATCATGTTTAAAATTATTTATATGTATATTTACACTATATATTTATAACTTATGTAATTTTATCTCATTCTTTGACAGTTCAAATATTTTTATTGTCAAGCCAAAAATTAAACTCTACGAGCGCACTCTATTGATCCAGTATACAGCCTCTTTATCTGTACTGAAATTGTAAGTGAACATAGCGTTGCCCTATATATTTTGTTAGTCTGTGAGCTACTTTTAACAGTTGTGGCCAATTTAACAAGACAAAAATATTGTGTTCAGCATTATTTACTTTGCTAAAACTACGTAGACTTATTACTGCTCAATAAAATAATGTTTATTTAAACAATATCTATTTCGCTGTTGTTGAATAGATTACTTAAAATCGCCTTAATAATCTGTTGAGAATATTATAAAGTAGAATGAAAGCTCAACATTGCTATAAAAATGTTGGACATATGAAATCAATAAATATTTTATACCTCGAGGTAAACGATACTATGTAAGACAGACTTGAACACACCGTAAAAACATACATATATGTGAAATAAGACGAAAAGTGCTTATTATCTACCTTACTAGCCATTAAAGTAACATTTGTTGGACCGCTGACATAGCTTAACCCATACAACTACTACAACTACTGCAATCAATCTACTACGATCGTGAGCGATTGCTTAACCCGCTCATCAACACATTGGAAATTAACTTATTATGTCACTTAGCGGCAAATATTCTCGTTCCACTGATTCAATCAAATAATTAGCTATGTACTGTAATTTGGAGAGATGAACATTCTTCAATGAGAGGAGAGAGAAAATAAATTAAAACAAGCATTTATATTTATTAGAACATTATTATGTACTACATTTCATGTACTTTATAGGTATCATGTGAAAATTTTAAAGAAGTATACAATAACAAAGTTGAATTTCTCTAATCTTTTTCAGTGTTTGTAGCATTTTTTTATTCTCTTTGTAGTAGCTCGAGCTAAGCTTGACCGGGATCTACGGATCTACTAACAAATTTAATTTAGGCATACCTCATGTAGAACTAATAGAAATAACAATTTATATTAGGGTTTTAGTATGATAAACATCTTATATAGACAAGTAAAAAAACATTCAGTCTAGCTAAATATTACTATAAGAAATAGATTACCACCTTAATGACTGTTTAATAGTTACCTACACATAAAAATATAATATCTAGAATATCTGAAAGAAGAACCATATTTACGCAGCTAAAATAAAATTGAAGAATGGAAGGAGTATCTTAATACTAGGTTCCCAAATTCCTTCTGCCTTTCCCGCACATGTCAGGGACATGTGCGGGAAACAACGTGAAGCTAAAAAAAACATCATTACAAATAATCAAATGCCACCTTAGTAATATTTATCAAAATCTTTTGGAAAAAAATAATAATGAAAGGAAAGAGCAGTTAAGTATACAGTCTTTGTTAACAAACAAGAAGTATCGATAATTAAGACCATCGTTGTAAATTTGAATACTTCTAGAAAAAATGTAGATTATTTTTTTCCACTGTAGCGAAGTACCTAATAAAATTCATCATATTGACGTTCTGCGTACGCGGCAACTGGTATGATAGTAAAATTTAACGAAATAAACTTAAGTTAATTTGAAATCACACAGTAATTTCTATTTAAATGTTTTAGGCTTTCCAGAACACGGAGCATAAAACTTTATAGACCAAGTTTTACATTGTAAAATATTCTTGAATTCCAAAACTTACTGCGGGTCTGTTAATATATGATATTTCCTATTTCACATTGTTTCTTAGAATTTATAAAGGAACTTCTCCCTATAGTTTGCTGATGTTCTTTGTATCTAGTATGGATACGGTAATGGTTCATCAATTAGACCATATTAGGTGCGATATGTGTGAATAGTAAAATAATAAGCATAGTTTTTGTCAATTAGTATTTATGAAAAATATTATTAATTACAGCGTGAACATAAGAAAAAAAATGTTTTTTTTTTAATATTCCACCTCGTGAAAATCTTTGTCTTCAAAAATCGTAATTCGTTTAAAAAAATGTGTTGTTTAAAAATCGTACTTCATTTTAAAAAATGCTTTTCTTTACGCTGAGTGCAAATCTACTCCTAGATTTGACTCACAAACTTATAGAGCTTAGAGCTTTCGATAATTCGCTTGTCAGAGTAGTACACTATTTTCTTACTACGTGACTAGCATGTAAATGGTTTTATTATTTTGAACTTAAGTAAAATCGATTGTTACCTTTATCAGGATGAGAATAGCCTTTAATTTATACTTATAGTCTTTTTATTGCTATTTTATTTGGTACTCATTCTAAAAAATGTTACTTAGCAATTTGCGATAATAAAATATAACTATCTATCTATTGAAGGCATATATTAAACATAATGTGAAATGTAAAACTAATCTGGCATCACTCCAGTAGTTAGCAGAAAAGATAGCTTTAGCTGTTTAATAATTTATGAAATAATATTTTCCTTTTTCAGCTTTATGCTGTATCTTGCACAAGGCAGGATAGAGGGAACTTGGGAACCTAGTGTGTTGTCTTCTAAGAAATCGAGGCATTGGTTGTTGGCAGATCTCAACGCCGCCCTTTGCTTTGTTACCGGAGCGAAGAAATAAAAATAATAAATAATTTATTTCAAAATATTAAATATTCCACTTACTTGAGTAGGGATCGAACCCACAACCTGTAGTGTTACAATCATAGGCCTGTGCTCTTGAGCCACGACAGATCTAATACTTATATTATATAATATATTTAAACAATGCTTATTTTTAATTTAATCTACACGTTTCGCTATGTAATAATTGGAAATTCCAATTTTAGATTTTGCCTAAAGCTACGGCTATATCTAAATCATTCCTGTTAGCCTCTGAGCGATTAAATTGGTTATGTGTATTTTCTAATGGTCCCTGGAAACGCCATGTATACCTCAAATTACTACGTTATACATATAATTTTGCATTGATAGCGTATAACTTATTTTTTTAAATTTGTCCTCAGATTAATTTTCCTGCAACTATAAATATATAGGATATGAAATATATACATATATATATATATATATATATATATATATATATATATATATATATATATATATATATATATATATATATATATACATATATATATATATATATATATATATATATATATATATATATATATATATATATATATATATATATATATATATATATATATATATATATATATATATATATATATATATATATATATATATATATATATATATATATATATATATATATATATATATATATATATATATATATATATATATATATATATATATATAATATATATATCTATATATATATATATATATATATATATATATATATATATATATATATATATATATATATATATATATATATATATATATATATATATATATATATATATATATTGTTATTAAACACTTATTAAACAAAAATACTACTATTGTTAATTTTTATTATAAATTCTACTTATATTTTTATTTTTTTATGTGTATATTTCGACACCTAGTAAAGCAAAAATACGTATATGAAACATAAATAATTTCAAATAATGTTATAACGAGTGTACGAAATCTGAGTGTGAAACCGATAATGTTGGTGATAATAATTCAAAAGCAATCTCATATAATAATCAACAAGCTTTTGAACATTGAAATCGCATTTATGACATTAATTGGTATATATGAGTATATGACAAATGCAAATATTATCTACAAATGCTATGAAAATATCACGTGAATCCGCCCATACAAAAGTGAAGAATGTTTATTGGAAATAACATTGATGTTGATTTGTATGCTCTTTGCATTTAGAATTAATTACATAAAATTGAAATATATGGAAGTTTTCACTTTTAATTTGTGGTTATAGATTTACTTTTAATATTACAAATATTTTAATTATAATTACCTTTTAATCTTTTAACTATCATTGTAGTCACAGTATAAATATGCACTAATACAAAGGTCATTAGAATACGTTGTGCCAGGGAGTCAAGTTCAATACTGAATAAATAATGATCATCATCGTTATCTCGACTTCATCAACTAAAGAATCAGAATAATGTAGGTACTCTTCGCAAGAATATCAAAGAAGCTAGAAATTATGCTGGTAAAAATAGAAAAGGCGAGCCAAGTCATAGGTTAGATCTAGATACTATAAAAACAAATGCTGCTATAAATAGTTACCGAAATTCCATAACAGTAAGCGATGCAAGCATTGAACACTTGGACGGATATGTTTACCTAGACAAGCAAGTTTCTTCCAAGAAAATGAGGCATGAAGATGAAATAGAGCTTCGAATCAATTTAATCTGAAAAAATACTGGAAATTCACAATATAAAATCAAAAATATCTCCAAAATTAAAGAAAAAGTTATAGAATCGAGTTTGTATTACATTTATAGTACTTTTTATCAGCGGGTGGCGGTAAGCTGCGTTCGATGAGTGGAGGGAATCAATCAATATTAAGATATTTCGTTTCAATCAAGACACTTCTCTTGCCTACTTTCTGCCGAATTCATGTCATTGTGTGTTAAGCAGATTTTAACTCTCTTTACCAGAAATTACAATATTGAATATTTAATTTCCTCGTGTGGATCGAACTCAAAAACGTCACATTAACTGTCGCAACCAGCACTTGGCAGGGTACAAAAGTAAGAAATGTTCTCTGTTGCTACATACGTAGTACGTTATACTAGCTTTTTTCAATCTACAATTATTTTTAAAATAGTGTATTTCGTACGGTAATAAGGCAAAGCGCGGCGTGAGTTCTGCTACTCAACACGCAATGCCTCAAATTCGGCAGAAAGTGGTGAACGGAAGTGGAACGGAGTGTCTTAACATTAGGTTCCCGGGTTCCCTCTGCCTACCCTGCCTCGTGCGGGATACAGCGCGAAGCTAAGTATAAGTAAGTGTATTTCGTAGTGCTGTGCTTAGTTTTAATCTATTTAAGTCATCTACCGCCTATAGAACTCATTAGGGCAGAACTACATAAATAAACTTAAGTTTTTGTCCACAGCCGGCATCAGCATCATCAGTGTTGCTAGTGCACCTAGGAGCGGTGGGAGCTTTGGCAAGCGGCGCGGCGCTTTGTGCGGGTGGCGGGACGTGCGCTTGCGGAGCTTTGTTACATGCCTTACATCCTTTACAATTGTGGACTGTTTGTGGGTTGCATGCAGATCGTGCAGCGGCTATAGCTGCGCCATTACACTATGCAGCCATTGTATCGGCCAAAAAGGTTATTTATCAGCATTATTTAAATGAAATTATTAAACCTCGATTTTGTAACGTTTAAATTTAGTAAGTACGCCAAGGCTGTTCGAGATAGTTGACTAATTATAACTGTGGGTTCGACACCCACTTGTCGGAATAATCATATTTAAATTATTGTTATTAACCCACTCTTTGGATACGATATGATCTAGAGTACAAATAGACAATGTTAGTTATTTAATTAGCATTAACATTAAAATCTAAATATAATGTGCAGACGTGGGTGTTAAAGTAATTGCGTTTGAACTTTAGCTTAATTTATTATTCAATACTAACATAAACTAATATAGAATAATATATCACATCGAAATTGAAAATGATATATAATAGTAATTATAATTTTAGGTGATAATCTGCGTTGCTAGCGGATGGATTGCACTTGCAGCTCTACTGTCACCATTAGCGGCAGCTCAGCCACCACTCTCCTACAGTATTGGCCTTGGTGGTTGCGCGCCCGATTGTAGCGCTGGACCGGCTGCTCTTGGATTCTGTGTAATATACGCGTTTTTAACTCTGCTGCTACCCACTGCTCTCGTGCTCCTTTGTAGCCTAAAAATACTTCGAATTGCACGTTATCACCGACACAGAATAGCAGCTGCGATATACGAAGTAACATTATCAGCACAAGTCACTGTTACTCACCAGCGTAATCCATTTTCTCCTCCACCACCTCCTCGCAGGCGGGCGTTATCAGCTGTTCTACAACCTTTGGGATCTTTAGCAATCCTTTACTTTCCTTATTATTGTGTGTTAATTTGGCCTGCTGTATCCGTACCGCCACAACCACTTGCAGCATTATCAGCTGTCTTGCTGGCAGCAGCTCCTCCAGTTAATGGTATTTTATATGGAATTAGGAGCAGAGCTTTAAGAGATGCCTTACGGAATTACAAAAGAAAAAGAATGACAAAAAGTGAAGTAACACAGGAAATACAAGCGAGAACACCAAGCGCTTGTGGGTCAAGAAGACCTTCCCTATCTGCTGGTTCAGGTTGTGTAAGGCCACCGACAACTCGGCGCCTGTCTGATGCAGCTGCGATGGGTTCCAGGGGTTCTGAAAGACCAGCGCAACGTGCAGCATCTTGCAATATGTTGCAAGAGACACCAGTGGATGAAACCACAAAGTCTCGGGCATCTGCTATTCCTCTAATAAGAGCTCCCCCACATGTAGTTCTCGGTCGGGCTCTAGGTCTTGAAGAAGGAATGAGCAGAGAGCGCAGACGTCGGCAATCACCACGTATTACGGTTACCCGCGCCATGTCTGATGAAAGCGAATCTCCCTCGCGTCGTCCACTTTGCAGACAGCATTCCCGTTCAAGTGGCGCTCTTCTAGGTACAATGTCGTGTTCTCAAGCCCTCTCTGAAAATATTAATATAGACAATGCTGCAGACGAACAGCTCCTTCTCTCATGGCCTCAGCGCGCTCATGCTATGAAAAATGAAATTTTATAAAACAATTTTTATAGCTACGTATATAGAGCTACTATATTAAAATGTAATGTAATATATAAAAGACAATAAATGTGCGCGCGGTTCAGTCGAGTTTAGCTCATATATCATTATTTTCAAGCTTGCTGTTGATACTCGACCCTCCCGACCAAGATGTGACCAAATGTTGTTTCCTATATCTATTTACTACTTACAGTAGATGTAAATAATTTATCCTACAGGGTTCCTCCATATCTTTAGCTTTACATACCAAAGTATTACTTTAGTGCGTACTTATAGAAACTTTCTGTAATATTCCGTAGATATAGGCAAGAAATTTTAAATTGTTGGTTATTATATATTTTGTTATTTATTTTCATATGGATTTCTATAATAAAGCATGGTTTTCTATGAAAAATTTTAGCTGTAACTTACTAGTCATGTCACAAGACTATAACATTATATTATGTTTTAAGATGCCACGCTTTCAAACATTGCCGCCGTCCAAATTTTGGATTCTATGCCTAAATTTTTTAGTGTATAAAGCTTAAGTAGGGCAATTATAAAGTAATGTACACACAAGATAAACTAATAATTTACATTATAGTATCTATTTACAAAACGGGTTTCATAAATACATTTATAAACATTTTTCTTATTTGGATATTTCAAGAGAATTTCAGAATACTAACATTGAACGAAATTGAAAACAGTAGAGGCCATTAGGGTGCTTGTTGAACCGAAGTAATTACATTCCACATATAGTATGGAGATTACTTAGTGTTAAGTTTTAGAGAAATTGTTAGGCACTAAGAAAAATTTTAAAAATATTTGAGTATTTATATAAGTCCATAAATATTTATGACGATAAATGAAAACAAAGAAATGCACAGATATTCACATATCACTATGAAATTGTGGCAAAAATATCAGTTACAGAATGTTGTATTCAATTCCTTTTGTTAGGGAAATAAGAATTATGACTTACGTCGGCATTGCGAGCTTCAGGTGAGCTTTTAGGCGTTTAACTTCTAAAAGTAGCGGGCGTACATTTTTGTGTAAAGCAATGTATTCACTAAAATTACTGGGCGTTAATATGAGATTTACATTTGACAGCTTTTTAAGTCTCAAGAAAAAAAGAAGAAAATATGCGATTTTTTATTCTGTTTTTACGTCCGAGTGGGCGTAAAACCTTGTGATGTATCTTTTTATCTTAAAAATATATATATTTTTGTTCATAGCAATTTATATAAACATAAAACTGTGAAAATTGTAAATCTATAAAGATTAAAAATCTTTTTTTAATTTATTTTTTCTACTTTTTCTTAAAGAATGAAATGAATTTACTTTTTAAGTAATAAAACTGATATTAGAATGTTTTACGAATATATTGCATCTTATACTTTTTCAACACACGTAACAATTGTTCTTGCAAATAGTTTCTTTTAGTAAACACAAATATAGGTAAATTATTGTGTAAACTTTATTAGAAATAATTAGCCAAAATATATATGCTTTAGTAAAATATATAATTTATATAAAAGGTAAACAAAAATGTCTATTTCATTCTTATAAAATAAATATATACAAAAACTTGGTGTCACCCGCTTTGAACTTAAATAAAAAAAAATCATTTTTTCTCCGTTTTACTGAAATTTTAATAAACGGGGAAACCTGAAACGGGGAATATATGGTCTATGGTATAGGTCTCATATTCTTACCTACATATATGACAAATTTCTACTTTCTAAGCCATTAGTTTCGTATGTGCATTTTCAGACACTCGAACAGAAAAGTTTTATGTTTCTAATTAAGTCACATAAAATGTACTATGTACTTTAAGTTTATTGTGGTTACATTTTGGCTTATCCATTGAAAAAAAATCTGTAGTTAGAATTAATTGTATTTAAAAAGAAATTCATTCTGTATAAATATATGTACTTGTATTTAAACTAAATGTAAATATAAAAATATTGTGGAAATTCTCCAAGAGAAAATGCAAGTATTAAATATAAAAACGAATATAAAAAAATGTTAATAACGCTTATTAGTGTTGCAAGCACTTTCTGATGTTTTTATTAGATATAAATTTATAAAATATTTTAATTTTAAATTCTAGTAGATATAACATGGATGTTTAATATGGATTACGGACGATAATGAACTGTCATTATCGTATCGTTAACGTTAACCGTTACCAATATCGTTTAACTTAAGTGTGAATTGATTAATATTATAATGAATTGTTATTCTAGTCAAAGAGCTGTTGTTTGAAGTATGTGTTAATTTAATGAAAAGTCTATTAGATTAAATAAAAATATATTAAACAGAATTTATTTTATTATATCCTCGAAAACGATTCATGGGCGTTAGAATCCCTATTAAGTACTTTTTATAAAGTAATTAAAGAAAATAATTTGCCAGAAATTCAAGAACCTTTTGTAAATTGGGCTTGTTTTATAAAATTTATAAATATTAATGAAATTGAAGTGTGTGTTCGTGGTTTCAAAAACTCTGTTTTTTTGATTACGTTTGTTTTTTTTTCCTACAATTTCTTCAGGTTAATCTCTGAGTATTTAATAAAACAAAAGTATTATAAAAATCCTCTAAATTTACATATATTTATTTACGAGTCACTTTTATTATGTTCATCTTTGATTTTTTGTTCAGCTGTATTCCGCACATGGTCAGGATAGACAGAGGAAGCTTGGCAATCTAGTGATAATCCGTTCCGTTTTCCGAATTTAAAGCGTTATGTGTTTAGTAGTGGAACTCAACGCCGTGTTGTACCTTGTTACCAGTTATTTAATTCTCGAGTGAGGATCGAACCACAACCTGTCGCATTTGCAGCGACACGCGTGTCTATGCCCCACGACAGGCCTCTAGACTTTTTTTAAAAAAATAATAATAAATACATAATAAAATTCCGTTCCCCGCTTTCCGCCAATTTCCGTCATTGCGCGTTTTGCCTTGAAACAGAGCGAAGAAATGAAAACATTAAATATTTAAATTGAAAATATAGTAGTTTCATGTAGTAGTCTAGTCTTCTCGAGTGGGGCAAGAACCCACAACCTGTCAGTTACAGTCACACGTTTGTGCCGCTGCGCCACGACAAGCCTCAAAGTGGGAAACGAAAGTGGTACGGAGTGTCTTGACACTAGGTTCCCAAGTTCCCTCTGCCTACCCTGCCATGTGCGGGATATAGCGTGAAGGTGAGTGAGTGAGTGAAACATAAACAAACTTAAAAAGTACGATAGTGGGCCAAGTTTCCAAAATATCAACAGGTAAGGTTCCAAGATTAAGACGTTTCTCATGATATGTGATTAAGCCTTCAACCGAAACAACGAGCAGTAGCTCAGGTGAACTTTTTTTAATAGTTTTAATAAGAAATTAATTCAATTAATCTTTATTATGAGTAATTTGGTGTGAATAATCGATATTTTATTACGCTACTAAAAAGCGGTTTACGTACAAACTCAAATTTACGATACGTTTCATCTAGTTAGTGTTGGCCGTGTTACAGAACTCATAAATATAGTTGTCACTATAAAATAAGACGAAAATGGACAGCAAAGTGAAAATCTTAGAAATTGTTTTTAATAATAAATAATTTCTACGTATTTATGGTTTAGATTTATCTGAATCAAGTTTATTTAGTGTCAATGAACAATAATCTGTGTCTGTACAAAGAATATATAACAATGTAGGGGGCTTAACATAAATAATAAAATGTGAAACAGATTTTTATATTTTTTTTTCTGTCTATTTTTCTGTTTGTATATGCACTATTGTATCTTCTGTACTATATCTGATTCAAATATTTTTTTTATTGTAGTCGTTTACTATTAATTTATTTAAAATATGTGCAGATCAAGGTGTTATTTCTAAATCAAGTGGTTGATGCTGATATTGGGGTGCACTAGCCCAGAGGTGAGAACAGTATTCCATATGCGGCAGAACCTGGGCCCTTTAAAGGGCCAAATGGTGTTTTGACGTGAAGTATTGTCTCGCTCTGCTGATGACCTCCAGTTTCTTCGAGGCCCACTTGGCCATGCTTTCCAGATGATCGCGATATACTGGCAGTCGCTCGAAAATTTGAGGCCCAATATACTGACGCTGGGCGCAGCTTTTGGTTGTTTTTAGCGGTTAACGCGCAGAGTTGTGTCTTCTGGGAGTTCGAATTACTTCAACCCCCAGAAGACACCAGGTTCTTTTCACCCCATACGGAGACATTCTTGGGAATGCCTCAACGGAAGACACAAGTTCTGAACCCTATTAGTTAAATAAAATTTAAGAATATTGAGTGCACGTCCTCTAATACCATAATGATGCAGCTTCATGACCAATGTTGAGTGCCGCACGCAGTCAAATGCCTTGGACAAGTCACAAAACGTGCCAAGAGCATCTTGCGATCCTTCCCACGCCTCATAAATACTCTTTAATTTTCTCTACTATCGACGCCGGCATAGACCTATGCTAAAACTTAATATACAAGCAACCCTTACTAAAACTTAATATATTTGAAAATGCTGAATGCATTTTTTTTATTTGATATCAGATATTTTTTTTAAATTTACTAAATGAAGCAAGGAAATCAGTGTTTCGACACAGATCAAATTCAAATTCAAATTCAAAATATTTTATTCAAAATAAGAAGTTACAAGCTTCGTTTTTTGAACGTCAAACAATTTACCACCAGTTCACTAAAGTTATTGCCTCAGACCTGAGAAGAACCGGCGAAAGAAACTCAGCGGGACATGTCCTTTTTTTTTTAATCAAAACTTTACATTATATATTTATGTGAGAATGATACACTTGAAACAGCCTGGAGCGAGCATTTTATTCCCAAGGCGTGTTATCATTTATGAAATCGTTAATATGGTAATAACCTTTAACACACAAACGTCTTTTCACAACCTTTTTAAATTGTGAAACAGAAATTTCTCTGACGTTTTCTGGGATCCTATTGTAAAAGCGTACACCCTGTCCCATAAAAGAATTACGGACTCGATGCAATCGAGTTACAGGCGCACTAAGTTTAAGCCTATTTCTAGTATTAATATTATGTACATCACTGATTTTAGTAAACTTATTAATATTTTTCTTAACATACATAACATTTTCAAAAATGTATTGAGATGCAACGGTCAATATATTAATATTTTTAAACATTTCCCTTAAGGAATCCTTAGGGCTTAAGTTATAGATTGCGCGAATAGCTCGCTTCTGCAAGACAAATATTGACTTAATACCGGCTGCATTACCCCAGAGTAAGATGCCGTAAGACATAATACTGTGGAAGTAGCTAAAGTAAACAAGGCGAGCCGTTTCCTCATCAGTCAATAATCTAATTTTTTTTACAGCGAAAGCTGCAGAGCTCAGTCTATTCGCCAATCTATCAATATGAGGTCCCCACTGTAAATTAGAGTCAATGGTGATACCGAGAAATACCGTAGAATCAACAGGCTCTACGGCTTCACCATTCAAAAGTACATTAGCTTTCACAATTTTTGTTTGAGGTGTTCTGAATATTACACATTTTGTTTTTTTACTATTTAACAGCAAGTTATTAGCGCTAAACCAATGTACTATTTTGGAGAGAGCATTGTTTACTTCGTCATATACTATTTGTCTTCTTCGCATTTTAAAAATCAACGAAGTATCATCAGCAAACAATACTATCTCATGGCTCCTTTCAACTAAATAAGGTAAATCATTTATATATATTAAAAAGAGAAAAGGACCAAGAATAGACCCCTGTGGGACCCCCATACTGATTAGTGACCCAGGAGATTTCTTGCCATTCACATCAACCTTCTGAACCCTGTTAGTTAAATAAGAAGTCAGAAGATCATCACACCCATATTTTTCCCCAAGCTGTCACTATATATTTTAATAATATTTTTGTTTGATGTGGGTATGGGTTGTGATTTATGTGTGCCGACAAAGCTGTCCTGAGCTCCAACAGCCTGAGATTGAAAATACATTTCTGACATCTTCTTTGGATGGCTCGGTGTGGGCGCTTGACATTCACACACATATTTTTTAGTGAATGATTCAAAACGCTCTGAATTATCATTACATAACTTAAGTAGCTCGTCCATAGAAGATATGTGCTCTGCAATTTGTCTCTCAGCACATTCATATTTGTCAGAAATTGTTTTTAATTTATTATGCAATGTAGTAATCTCCGACTGTAAGGAATTCAATTCAGCTTCATATAATAACTCTTTACTTTTCATGCTTTCACTACATTTTATTAAGTTATTTTTTAAGGTTTTCCTTTCGGCAGCTAATTTGGTGTAATTTTTACAATCATTTTTAGTTTTTAAAAGGTGCTGTGTTTTTTTAATATATTTATTAATCTTAATATATTTTTTTAGTTTATTTCTACTATGGAGAAATGGTTTGGAAGTCACCATATCATCACCAGTCAGGTCTATTGTTGAAATGTCATTATTTAAGGTGATGACTGGAGAAACCAGAGATGGTGTATTCCCAACCAGCTCTTCAAATAGGCTCTGGGTCTGAGAGGCCTCCTGTTTTAAATTATTACTTTCCAATTCATATACTTGTTCTCTGGCCTCATGCAGTTGTAATTTGAGTTCATCGGTAAGCCTGAGGGCCTCCTCATATTCCTCTCTGCACTGGTCAAACCCATTTACTATTTTCTGCAGATTATCATTATGTTGAAGTAATTCTGAGTATTCAGAATACAGTTTGGATAGTTCATTTCATCGAAATTTGATCGAAAATTGTTAGGATCTGATGTACTATCCGATTTAAATATAGGTATGATTTTACTAAATTTCATTGGGTCAGGTCAAACACACCATACTCTATTATTATTATTATTATTATTATGTTTCTCGGCTTAAGTTCTCGGGTTCAAAATCCTTTGGAAGGCTTGCGTGGGGACACGGGTCCAACACGTAGAGGCCCCTTCGAGAATATTAAAATAATTTGCTGTGACGCATTAGCCGGGATCCATCTCTGAATAACCAGAGGTAATTGCCCAGAGATGGTCTCCGGATAATGCGTAGAAACTATATAAAATATGAAAAACTAAATTGGGTCTATGGAATGTAGTTTGGATGGATTGGGAACTGGGCTATTGGAGGAGACTATTGGACGTCCGCCTTTTCAACGTCTCAAATTGAATGATTGACGGACGGTGACTCGCCTCCCACTAGATCTAGCCTCGGGCGCAACATTGGCGTGGTTGGCTGAGGGTGTAGAGAGGTGTGCACCGGTTTCACCATCACGAGAAACTCGTGAGCGGGTTTCCCCGTTATTACGCAGATTGAGATTGATTGAGCGCTTCCACCCCTTCAAGCATATAGCTCTTGCGCTCCACTCTGCTGGCCAACAAAGGCAAGCCAGAGGCGGGGGATAGATTACAATTCCCCTCTGGAGGACTCAGGTCCGTGGGGTCGCCACTCCCCAACAGCTCGCCACAAGCTGCCCTGCGGGTTTATTATTATTATTATTAAATATATCAGCAAGATGAGTAGCAACAGTGTCTATTATATGACTAATCAACTTAACAGAGATACCCTACAAATCTAATGCCTGTTCCATGTCATTTTCCTTTTATCAGAAGAATTTTTAATGCTGTTTTTAATATGTAATGATTTTGCCATGAAGAATACTTTTTTAACAACTTAGAATAATTCCTGACATAATTTTTAAATGATTCACTGTGGTTATATGTTTTCTCAATATAAACTTCATATAACCTTTGTCTAATCTTATGAATTCCCACAGTCGCCCAATTATTAAATGACAAAAACCTTCTGAAATTTACTGTTGCAACAGTTACAACACAGCATTAAATTTATTTATAATAATACTGAAAAATTTCCCACATAATAAATTGGGTTCATCATTTTGTAAGTATTGAAATTTTGCTATTATTTTAGGGACCTTAATCTAGTACAAATGGTGGAATTATCTAGTAAATTAATATTGAAATCTCCATATATAATTATTTCTTATTAATATTGATGGTTAATGGGCTACTACATCATAAAGATATACTGTATTTTAGGAGCTTGTGTCTCCTCCTTTTTATACGCAGAGCTATGTGTATATAATAAAAGAAAAAAAAAAAAACAAATAAGTATAAAAGCTTAACCAATTTTTTAGCTTAAAGTAAAGATTTGTAATTTCATATTTTTAAGCCAAATCAGATTTTGTATAAGATCTTATTAATTAATAATTATTCCGTGAATTGCTATTCATGTAGCGCCAATACGAGCGAAGCTGTAAAGTTAAATTAGCTTGCTAGTATTAATTAACGAGCGGTTGTGTTTACAAGCTAGATCAAAGGTGCACTAAATATTGCAGTACTATATTAGTAAACTGTGTAAATTTATCTAAAGCCGTAAAGAGAAATTACGACTATATAGACTACGTTCGTATTTACAACTGAAATATTGTTTGTAATAATGTGGAAAAGACGTAAAGCTGTTATTAATTTACTTTGTTTGTTTTGTTTTAGCTTCACGCAGTATCCCGCACGAAGCAGGGTAGGCAGAGGGAACCGGGAACCTAGTGTTAAGACACTCCGTTCCACTTCCATTCCCCACTTTCCGCCGAATTTGAAGCATTGCGTATTGAGTGGCGGAACTCTACGCCGCGCTTTGCCTTATTACTAATGTATTATTAATTTACTTAGTAAAGTAAACTCAAGATTGATGGTTTACGGGAAGTACAAATTATGAAAATTGAAAATCTTAACTTTGTGGTCGCATGCATTTATTTTGTATGAAATGAATTGCACTTAAAAATATTTTTTTTTGTCTGTAATTTAAATATCGATTTACAATTTTTACAATTTTCTTTGCACAAGTTCTCACCTTTATAATTATAGGTCAACGAGACCTATATATAGATTTTGATTACGGAGTAGATAAAGTGGACAAGCTTAAAATAAGTACATATGACAGTACTCATTTTATATGAAATTAACAACAAATATAAGTTTTGTAATTATTTTTTTTGAAAACACCTATATATTTTCACTTTTCGAAAATTTCCCTTTATTATAAATATTTATTAATAATAATTATTATTATTATTAATTATTATTTTTTAAGGTTTTAGTATGTTACTAATTTCATAACTGGAGGTTCACGGAAAATATCGTATAGTGTAGTTTCATATAAAATGCTGAAAACCTTTGCATAAATGCATGTATTTTTTGATTGCATTGACTTAGATACTTGTTACTGAGCTCCAAGGTACTGAAGACTTTTATATTTGATATTAATTTAGGCACGATCCTCCACGAGATCTTGAGATTAATGGCCTTAAGACATCGGACAACGAAGTGATGATATATTTACTTTTTAAGTTATGGAACTCAAAAAAATCAGAATTACGAAGATACTTAATGAAACATTACGTAGTGTATAGAACAATAAATAATACATAATGCTGCCTTTTTCCAATCAAACTTTAACTACAACATATTCATTTATAGTTTAAATATATTTATAATATATTTGTTAAATTCATGAAAGAGATCAGTATTTATATGTTGACCTGACCTGAATTGTTTATAGAATACAGGTAAACAATGGAACAGCGTAGTATGACATCCAATCACACTGAATTCACATTGACGTTGGGAGTGAGATAATGCTGATGTACGATTATATATAGCTATATTACAAACTAACGCCTCAAGCGGCTGCAGGCGTATGAAACAGAATATTTTTTAAACTCCTTCCTTTTTCATCTATAATTGATATACAAATTCTATAATTGAAGCTTGTCTTGGCTCAACGACACAAGCGACAGATTGTGGGTTCGATCTCCCCCTCCATCTGGGGAAATGAAATATTTTTAATTGAAATATTTAATAATTTTAGTTCTTCACTCTGGTAAGAAGTCAAAGCGGCGGCGTTTAGTTCCGCTACTCAATACGCAATGCCTCAAATTCGGCAAGTTGAGAAAGGAACGGAGTGTCTTTACATCAGGTTCATTCCGTTGTAGGTGTGGTATACAGCGTGGAGCTGAATGGAATGTTCTATAATTATTTACTACTTTTCACGGTCATCTAAATACACTATCATATTTTTTTAAGATATCAAAAGCATACACTTACTATTGAAACACATCTCCCATTTTCCGTTTAGCTCATTATATAGCTTTTGGTAATTTGTTTCTGCCATTTTAATTATGCAGCGGAAATCATATATATATTATCCAATTCTTTATTAGTGGAAATGTAAACCTATTTTATTTAAAAGGACATAGTTTTGTCTTAACCTTGCAAGTGTCACTAAACACATTTGCAGTATTTTTAATTCAAGTCCATTAATCACGTGATATTTTTTGTAGCATTTTTACCAACTCCCCTCCTCTCCTCTTGGTATCACCAAGGTGGTAAGGTTTAAGATTAAACTGTAACTGTAGACTGTGCACTACTGAAACGCCTAAAGCCATAAAATAAATAATAAGTAAGATATTACGGCTTAATCCTTTTTTGTCCAGAACTTTTATACTAAAAACAGCAATTAATTTTTGTTCTGCTCTTAGAAATTTAGTAAAGTGGCTTGGTGAATGTAGGATCAATATTCAATAGTATTTTCAAAATCCATACATGGGACAATTGTTCTCTATTAAGGGCTCGCTTATGTAACTACATTTAGGTAATGGCTCTCAATATTGGGTTACACTACCTTTCAACTTTGAAAGTAATTTCCCATAATATGACATTGTTACTTGACCTTTTTAGTATTATGGTGTAAATTTATGTTATATTATATATAGTCTGCACTAGCGACCCGCCCGTGGCTATGGCCGTTTGAACAGACAGATTTATTAGTAGTTTTGATTTTGTTAATTTTATTGAAAAACAGTAACAGTAGTCTTACAGTGGGCCAATATTTTTTTTTTTTTTATTTGATACCAAGAAGATATCTACCAAAATAACGAAAAAAAAACTAATTAAGTTTGAGCTCTAAATATTAATATTAAGAGGTCGCGATTTGTATTTTTTTATACCCCATTTAAATAACACAGGAATATTTAATAATCCTGTATAATATTGAACTTTATTATAAAATAATACCTTAAAGTCATAATATATTTAACTTTTCATAAAATAAAGTTACAATTTAATAAAATATCAGCAAAATAGAATTTCAAAACAGATTCAAAAGAGTTGCCAAAAAAATGCTCAGTCTTAAGTAAACTGTTAATAATACTTCATAATAAACAAATAAATCATTTTATGTTATTTAAACACATCCACTTAGTTAAATTATTATATACACAACCTTAAAAAAACCTAAGGATTTTGAAAAATAAGCATTTATGTATCTACTAGGGACTCTGAGGCCCCCACGTCGGCGTTAACGTGAATAAACTTATTACGTTGATTCCACCTCAGTAGCTAAAGATTAATATCTATATTAAGAGCTAAAACTTTATCAGTTTTTTTTTTGTATGGTATATCTTGATGGTATCAAATGAAAAAAATAATATTTAGGCCAACCTTACAGTAGTCTTATATGAAAAATTGTTCTAAAATTATTATTGGGTTTTCTCCATTTCTCTTAATAATTAAAACTGTATGTCGTTTTATTGTTTCAAAATGTACAAGTACAAGCTTTATAAGAATTGTTTAGTTAACACCGAAAGTCACCCAGCGAAGCGAATAACAAAGTGTTTAATTTAAATCGTCCGCATAACGTAATTATATTTGCTGATCAAGTTACTTGTTTGTAAGCTACTTCATTTGTTAACTACTGGGAATTGTTTTTTAACCAAAGATGTTGTGATAGTTGTTAATAATATATCGTTTTATATGATCGGTAAGTATTTATATTAAACATTGTATTCGGTAAAAATATTTTACCTCTAAATAATCTAATATAAAAATACAAATCAGTAGTCAGCCATAGCTACACTAAAAAACATAATATTTGGTCAGAGTAGAAAAAACTGTCACATAACAGTTTTCCTTGTATTTCAATTTTCGGCAACAGTAATCAAGGGCTTAGAAACAATTTCTGTACCTTTTATCTTATTTGCGGTTCCCAACATATACTTTTGTGTTTTTTTTCTCTAAAATAAAATTATTTATACGTATTAATATTTTATTACAAAGATACCTTTTGAAGGACGCCTTTATAGCGCAGTAAAAAAATGTCTGAAAATACATTATAAGGTGACTATCTCAGTCAAAGCTTCGTTACCTAGTGAGGACATGTTGATTTTTCTTATTTTTCCTTTTTGCCGGTTATTGGCCATTGAAGACCACAGACGAACAAGAAGTAATGTCGTACTAATGTGCAAAAAGTAAACATCAAAATCGTTTTCTTTTCATACGACTTAGTCCAAATAGGTTTTTTCGGATTGCAATCCAAAATGTTCAACTATCAAAATTTGCATTTATATATTTTATGTTATATTATTTATTACGCCTACAGTGGTGGTCGTACTATTTTCAAGTTTTAACTTGAAAACAGCACGGAAATTCCATTCCCATATATTTAATAACATTTGAGAGAGTAAAACAAACTTAAGTTTAGTGGTATATTTATTAATTATTTTCACTGTATCCCCGTACGTAACGCTGCTACGTACGGGGATACAGTGAAAGAATATTATGTCTGAATAAATTGAGATTATCTGTCATGGCGCAGCGGCACAAGCGTGTGACTGTAACCGACAGGTTGTGGGTTCGATCCTCACTCGAGGAAATGAAAATTTTAATATTTTCCAATTTAAAATATTTATTGTTTTCATTTCTTCGCTCTGGTACAAGGCAAAACGCGGCGTTGAGTTCCGCCACTCAACATGCAACAGAACAAGTGGGGAACAGAAGTGGAACGGAGTGTCTCAACACAAGGTTCCGAAGTTCCCTCTGCCTACTTGGCCGTGTGCGGGATACAGCGTGAAACTGAGTAATAAATTGAGGTAAGTGAATTATGCTCTTATCCGATTCCCATCAAGCAGACAACCTACCTCACTAAAGACTCTACTCGCGTTAACAGTTACAAGCTTGTGCCTCTGCGCCATTTCAGGCCTCCAACGTGACAACATTCCAAACATTAATCCGTATTAGTTCCAATTTAAAGAAAAAACATGTATATTTATAAAACTTCAAAAATAATATATTAAAAGAATCTGTCTTTAAAATACTTGTACAGGAAAGGTGTCCAGATCGTAAAAAGGCAGACTATAATAATAAATTATCTTCCTTCTTATCCATAATTATTATAACTACTTTCAAATGGTAAAACTATATTCAAATTGGGAGACCTATTCTTGTAATATTTCACCCATAAATGAAATAAAGCCTTTGACCGTTTCTCGCCATTTTGTTAATTGGAACACGTCAGCTGTATGATGTGTGTTGTGAAACTGGGAATTTTAAAAGGCATCAATAGTGCTAGTCTTAAATATTTTTATGTTAAGTTATTTCATTTGCATATTCATTTTGACAATGTATTTTATGTAAAAAATTAATGTTTTTTTTATAGAAAAGAAAAGCAAAAGAGCATACAGGCCACCTAATTGTAAGTAACGACTGTCGCCTACGACCCTGTGTAAGACCAGAAGAGGTAGAGGTAGAGGTGCCGCTGCCGACGTTTACACGCTTGACGGCACCAATGTCTTTGCTCAAAAATAATGTAAAGTCGGAGTTCAATTATCGAAATTTGAATACATACAATCAACGACTTCACACCACATTACTTTAACTACCCTCTATAAATGAAAATTACGCGAGGCTAACTAAATGATTATGATTGAAACACCTAAATATTTGTTAACCTCTAATTATAATATAATATAGCTAGAAATGATAATAAAAATAATCCAAGAGTTTAACAGACCACTATATGCAGTTTTTATTGATTATCAAAAAGTCTTTGATACTCTATATCGTTCATCGATTTGGGAAGCCCTACTCTCCCAAGAAGTGGCAATGGATTCATTAAGATCTTAAAAAACATCTATGAAAACAGTACCATCAGAGTGAAGCTAGAAACCACTGGACCACTCATATAAATAAACAGAGGCGTAAGGCTAGGGGATCCAGTCTCACCAACAATTTTTATAGTGGTACTGGAGTCGATTATCCGGAATCTAAACTGGGAGAAAGTCGGCATTAATATTAACGGCTGCTATCTGAGTCACCTCCGATTTGTTGAAGATATAGTTCTGCTATCAGAAAGCACAAGTCAACTACAACTCATGATAAACTCATTATATGAAGAAATCCAAAAAGTGGGCTTGGAAATAAACTTAATTAAAACCAATGTCATGACAAACAATGCTAACATACCTTTATATCTAAACAAAGTTCCTTTAACCTAGGTAGATAACTACATTTACCTAGGTAAACAAATTTTGTTTAATTAAAATAATAACGAAATGGAACTAGAAAGAAGAATTAACAAGCGTGGAAAAAGTAAAAAAAGTAAAGAAAGCCTTAAAGAAATCTTTAAAAGCGACTTGCCCACGCGCTTAAAAAGCAAAGTCATGGACACCTGCATACTTTCTTCATTAACATAAGCTTGCCAAACTTGAAAATGTAGTAAGAAAATAAAAAATAAGATAATTACATGCCAAAGAACTATGGAAAGAAGCATACTGAAAATTGGGAAAATACATAAAATCCGAAAGGCACAAAACAAAAGCCATAGACGTTCTAAATCACTCACAGAAGCTTAAATGGGCTGGACACGTAGCAAGACTTACAGACAGTCGATGGACCATACAGACAACATCATGTTTAGGAACACGGGGCCAAAGAAAAAGGGGAAGACCATATGCGCGCTGGGCAGATGACCTTAAAAAAATTGCAGGCTCAAACTGGATGCGTTAAGCACAGAACAGACAACACTGGTTATCTCTAGAGGAGGCCATTACCTTCTGTTGAGAGGGGTTCTTGCAAAAAAAAAAAAAAATAAAAAAAAAAACACTCATTTTATAACTTTATATTTTAATTTGAATTTCAAATTTCAATTGTAACACTGTTTACCAAGAAATAAAAGGCTTTTTTATTTTTTTATTTTTATTTATTTATTATAATATTGATGTATTTACCTATCGTGGCACAGCAGCACAAGCGTGTGACTGTAACCGGCAGGTTATGGGTATGATCTCCCCTCGAGGAAATGAAATATTTAATATTTTCAATTTAAATATTTAATGGTTTCATTTATTCGCCCCGTTTTGCCTTGTGCCAGCACAAGGCAAAACGGGGCGTTGAATTCCACCACTCAACACGCAATGCCTGGAATTCGATGTAAAGTGGGGAACGGAAGTGCTACGGAGTGTTTTAACACTAGGTTGCCAGGTTCCCTCTACCCACCCTACCATGTGCGGGATACAGCATGAAGCTGAGTATGTATATTTGTAAAATTTACATTTTTGATAATTTATATTTGTCTAATGAATGACTTATAAATGTTAAATTAAAATTTCGCATGTAACGAATACAACAAAATTTTTAATTTTACGGCTTAAAGTCTTTACTAACAAAGTAGTAAGCGGTGACTAGTCGAAAAAATAACTGTTAGTTACTATAATAACTTTGTTACTATCGTAGCCCCTAAAGGATCGTGAAAAAGATATATTACATTTTAGTAAAATTTTTCTACA
The DNA here is from genome assembly GCA_019049475.1 of Eueides isabella. Taxonomy (NCBI): domain Eukaryota; kingdom Metazoa; phylum Arthropoda; class Insecta; order Lepidoptera; family Nymphalidae; genus Eueides; species Eueides isabella. The sequence continues at coordinate 9,524,717 of CM032395.1, read as the reverse complement.
TCTTAAAATTCTGAACGTATCTTTTAGTTTTTATAAATGGAGAGACCAAATTTATGTGACATTACGTATTTTTTTAGACCCAACGAAATAGCTCGGGGAGATACGTGACGAAAATATTTTAAGTTTTTCTCTATTAAAATGGAAACTGAATTTATTTCTTGATTTAAGTATTTCTTGATTTAAGTATTAAAAATGGTTATATTGAGTCAAAAAATATATAAAAAAAATAATTAAGTGTGAATTAAACTAATCGACTGAGAGTACCCAACTATTTTCAGAATTGCATGTATACGTAAAGTATTATTTATAAAAATTGACAAATTTAAGTTTACACTAATTAATTATGAATTACGTACAATTATTAGTTTGTTATAGTTTTTATCTGTAATATATGTAAATATAAATTAATATTATTTGCCTTTTTCCTTTATTTGTACTTCAGTTCTAATTTTTGCCAAATTCATTTCAATATGTCTACAAAAACAATAAGTTTGGTATGATTTATGATTTTTTTTATATAAAATTATGTATTTTAAATGTTCACTTTTAGAATATTTTTGTATTTGAATTGTAAGTTCTCATTTCGTGACAAATTTCATTCAACAGTAGGTCCACGGGAAGTATAATATAAGTTTTAATTATCTCCTTTAAAATGCAGCAAAGACAATTTTTCGTCCCTCTAGATCAGTACATTAAAAGAAGAGAAGCGAGATTTCGATATTAATGGACTCGACAGTCGACGAGACAAAGTCAAAATGATCCTAAATGTGAACATTTAAAATACCTACATAATTTTACTAAAAAAGTCATGATAAATATAAAATAAGTGTTCCGTTTTGTTTCTTTTCTTTTTGTTCCGAACCTTTAAATTTAAGTAAACATTTTTTCATTCTACTAATAAATAATTTACGTGTGCTATATCATAGAACAGTAATAGAATTTTGACCAATTGAGTACAACAGCAAAGATTCGTAGCCATCATGGCATAGCGACACAGCGCCTGACTGTAAACGTAAATGATTGTGAGTAAGTTTTCTACTCGGAGGCATGAATTAGTTTCATTTTATTATTCATTCCAGTAACAAAATAATCTGCGGTTTCACCACTCAGACACGCAAGTTTGAAAATCTGGGTGGAAAGTGGAACTTCGAAGAAGCCTACTATTAAGGCTCCTGTAGCTCCTCTGGAATTACTCGGGGCCGTGGGCGACGGTGATCACTTATCACCAGGTGACCCGTACGCTCGTTTGCCGTCTTTTCCATAAAAAAAAAATTAAGGCGTCATCGCTCTCCTGAACCAAGACACTCATTAACTCACTCAGCTTCACGCTGTATCCCGCACATGGCACGCTGTATCCCGCACGGAATTTGGGAACCTAGTGTCATGACACTCTGTTCTACTTATGTTTCCCATTTTCCGCCAAATTTGAGGCATTGCAGGTTGAGTGGCGGAACTCAACTCCGTGCTTTGCCTTGTTACCAGAGAGAATAAATGAAAACATTAAATATTAATTTGAAAATATTAAATATTTTATTTCCTCGAGTGTGGATCGAACCCACAACCTATCGTTTACTGTCACACGCTTGTGCCGCTACACCACGCCAGGCCTGAACCAAGACAACCTAAAAATATGATTCAAATACATATTTGGGTATCCTTAAGAAATACGTAAGACATAATTCTTATCTTTTGAATAAGCTGTTATGATGGCGGTAAGGCACCGAATGTGTCTTTTGCATAGTTATGAGTCTGTAAGTTCTTAAACCTACGATTTCAAATATTATAAAATTATGAAATTTTTAGTGTATTATCCTAATATTAGATATTTAAGTAAACATTTACGTAAAAATATAACATACCCGTGTTGGTCTGTTCATTTAATATTAACGTAAAGCAATCGACCCTCTCGAAAAGTGAACGAGGATTTTCTCTCTAGAGAAATTATTAAGATATTTATTATGTCCTGTTCAATTTTGGGAAACCATTCGTTATGTACAAATTATTATTTCTACCATATAAACCAGTTTCTGTATTATCTTTTTGATTGTTTAAAACAAAAAAATATACCTACCTTTTCATTACAATTATTCTCATGTTGTCATAGAAAATATTGTGTAACATTAAGATAAGTAACTAAGCATTAGGCTTTTCAAAACATTATTAAATCTTTATTTCTTAAAGTGACATGACTGAAAGAAGTATATTTTGTAATTTATATATACAATAACAATAAGCGGTCTTAAGTTCTCCTAATATAAATTCTTATATGTTTCATATCTTTCTTTGATCTGTGTAATTAATTCATATAGATTTCCACTTGGAATTGCAATCTATAGGTACAGTAGGGCATGAATTTTACAAAAATAACCATTTATCACGTAGATTTATATATCTCTATGTTATGCTATGGCATCATTGTACATTGTACAGTAGTAGCACTAATTTTAAGTAATATTAAATTTAATTAAAGGCGATATTTGATGAGGTTTTTTCAGCTCGAACAGTGAAAGCGAGTGTTAATATATTGTAAAGTGGCCCGAAATGTTAAGCCTACATTTAATCGCAACTCTCAGACACAGCTTAGAAGAGGAAAAGAATTCATTGATGTAAATTAATTAATTAATGTCATTTAAATACATTACATGATGTAGTATTATTATTACAAACATTTTCAAAGTGTTTTCACAGTAATTCACACAGTTTCAAACAAATATTCCATACTAGATACGAAAATAATTTGAGAAAACAAAAAAAAAATAACGTGGAAGCTGAACCTATTAACTTGTTTACGTTGTTAATATGGACGGTAGAGGTGAGGAGAACCATCTCACTACATTAAAAAGTGGTCACTGCAATAAAGCAAATTAGTGGCGCCATAGTAGCAACAGAGACAATTTTAAAAACCGAGCCACAAATTATTAGAGATGAGAGGTAAGGTACTGGATTAAAAAAAATGAAAGAATGACAATGACGAAAACATTAAATAAATTGCACTTCTTAATTTTTGTACTCATTTTTTAGCAATGATTCAATTATTATTAAAACAACAAATTGCTGTGTATCTGTTAATTTCGGTAGTGTAAAATTATATAAATATATATAAAAAGTTAATTATAAATACTGTTGGTTGAAAAAAAACCAGGTTGAAACGTATCAATTACTTTATTTTTCGTCCACTTGGACAATTTTTTACAGACCAAAACTTTCCCTTGAAGTTTAAACTTGTTCTTGTTGCATTAAAAACAATAAAAATATTAAAAAAATAACATCTATATCTTTAGACGTTTCAAATTACTTATCTACGTTTTCTCAGCAGTTTTAGAGGTTATATTTACTAAGTTCCATTTGACTACGTAAAAAGTTATAATTTAATTACTGTATATTTCTTAACTATACAAGTCACGAGATATACAAGATACAGGAGGAAACTTTTTCAACTTTTCTCTCATATAAGCTCATATAAGATGGTTCTCCTTATCTCTTCACTCCATAAATCCAACACATGAACAGACTCCACTCTATTTATAACTGCTTTCTCATTCATATCATTCTCTGATAGCACACTAGCGCTACTTCGGCGAGAATTCAAACCGTTATTTGTTGCTACAGGAGAACACTTTTTTAACTTACACATTTTGTTTATTATAAAGTAAAATCATTGATGTTTAAATTTTTATAGAATTTATATCTCAATATTTAATACCTATAGTAATTTTATTTTATTCCTTATTTGTTTATAGTACACACATATACACACGCAACATAAGCAATGTCTGCACTTCCCGTGAGTGTCGTTATGGAACTTCGTTTAAAAGACATTCGCCTTAAAAGAGCTTTTTTATTTTGTTTCAGTTTTACATTGTATCGCACATAAAAAAACTCCGTTCCCATTGAAATGTTACCGTTCTCCAATTTCCACCGAATTTAAGGTATTGTTTTTTGAGTGGTGCAACTCAACGCCACACTTGCCCTGTACCAAGCCTTGTACACGCTCGTGCTCCTGCACTACGACAGGCCTTATGTATAATTAACGTTTTATTAATTAGACATAATTTAATAATTGAACCAAATTTGTTGTGCAATCGCTTTTGATAGTAGTTTATTTTATTATTATAAATATTCTAACTCGGTCTTAATGGTTATATCATAGCCAAGTAAATATGAAAAGGAAAATAATATAAAAGCCACTCTGCAACATTTGAGCTAATCTGACAGTTAACATAAAACATAAAATTTACTCGAATAAACATATTTTATTGTAAGTGGTATTTTACCATTTCGTTTTAACTCAAGCTGCTTATTTTATATGGCGCCTTTGTGGTCTTTGCCTTTGTACAAGGCTCTAATTACGCCAGGTTTAGTTATATGCATAAAATATGATCACCTACTATAGGGAAGTGTCTAACAAGAATGCCAATAAGTTTATTTTTTTTTTACAGTATATCCCGGACTTGGAGGAAACTTAGGAAACCTAGTGCAGAACTTGAGTTGTTGTGTTTTGAGTGGTGGATGTTAACATAACACTTAGCCTTGTTACCAGAGCGATGAAATTAATATAATTAATATTTTATTTCTTCGAAAGGTGATAGAACACACAGCCTGTCGTTTACTGTCACACGCTTGTGCCGCTACACCACGCCAGGCCTGAACCAAGACAACCTAAAAATATGATTCAAATACATATTCGGGTATCCTTAAGAAATAGGTAAGACATAATTCCTTTTGAATAAGCTGTTATGATGGCGGTAAGGCACCGAATGTGTCTTTTGCATAGTTATGAGTCTGTAAGTTCTTAAACCTACGATTTCAAATATTATAAAATTATGATATTTTTAGTGTATTATCCTAATATTAGATATTTAAGTAAACATTTACGTAAAAATATAACATACCCGTGTTGGTCTGTTCATTTAATATTAACGTAAAGCAATCGACCCTCTCGAAAAGTGAACGAGGATTTTCTCACTAGAGAAATTATTAAGATATTTATTATGTCCTGTTCAATTTTGGGAAACCATTCGTTATGTACAAATTATTATTTCTACCATATAAACCAGTTTCTGTATTATCTTTTTGATTGTTTAAAACAAAAAAATATACCTACCTTTTCATTACAATTATTCTCATGTTGTCATAGAAAATATTGTGTAACATTAAGATAACTAACTATGCATTAGGCTTTTCAAAACATTATTAAATCTTTATTTCTTAAAGTGACATGACTGAAAGAAGTATATTTGTAATTTATATATACAATAACAATAAGCGGTCTTAAGTTCTCCTAATATAAATTCTTATATGTTTCATATCTTTCTTTGATCTGTGTAATTAATTCATATAGATTTCCACTTGGAATTGCAATCTATAGGTACAGTAGGGCATGAATTTTACAAAAATAACCATTTATCACGTAGATTTATATATCTCTATGTTATGCTATGGCATCATTGTACATTGTGCAGTAGCAGCACTAATTTTAAAGTAATATTAAATTTAATTAAACGCGATATTTGATGAGGTTTATTCAGCTCGAACAGTGAAAGCGAGTGTTAATATATTGTAAAGTGGCCCGAAATGTTAAGCCTACATTTATTCGCAACTCTCAGACACAGCTTAGAAGAGTAAAAGAATTCATTGCTGTAAATTAACTAACTAATTTCATTTAAATACATTACATGATGTAGTATTATTATTATTTTAAAAGTGTTTTCACAGTAATTCACACAGATTATTTTATTCCTTATTTGTTTGTAGTAGGTTACACACATATACACACGCAACATAAGCAATGATCTATGGCATCATTGTACATTGTACAGTAGCAGCACTAATTTTAAAGTAATATTAAATTTAATTAAACGCGATATTTGATGAGGTTTATTCAGCTCGAACAGTGAAAGCGAGTGTTAATATATTGTAAAGTGGCCCGAAATGTTAAGCCTACATTTATTCGCAACTCTCAGACACAGCTTAGAAGAGTAAAAGAATTCATTGCTGTAAATTAACTAACTAATTTCATTTAAATACATTACATGATGTAGTATTATTATTATTTTAAAAGTGTTTTCACAGTAATTCACACAGTTTCAAACAAATATTCCATACTAGATATGAAAATAATTTGAGAAAACAAAAAAAAAAATAACGTGGAAGCTGAACCTATTAACTTGTTTACGTTGTTAATATGGAGGGTAGAGGTGAGGAGAACCATCTGACTACATTAAAAAGTGGTCACTGCAATAAAGCAAATTAGTGGCGCCATAGTAGCAACAGAGATCATTTTAAAAACCGAGCCATAAATTATTAGAGATGAGAGATAAGATACTGGATTAAAAAAAATTGAAAGAATGACAATGACGAAAACATTAAATAAATTGCAATTCTTAATTTTTGTACTCATTTTTTAGCAATGATTCAATTATTATTAAAACAACAAATTGTGTATCTGTTAATTTCGGTATTGTAAAATTATATAAATATATAACAAGTTAATTATAAATACTGTTGGTAAAAAAAGCAGGTTGAAACGTATCAATTACTTTATTTTTCGTCCACTTGGACAATTTTTTACAGACCAAAGCGTTCCCTTGAAGTTTAAACTTGTTCTTGTTGCATTAAAAACAATAAAAATATTAAAAAAATAACATCTATATCTTTAGACGTTTCAAATTACTTATCTACGTTTTCTCAGCAGTTTTAGAGGTTATATTTACTAAGTTCCATTTGACTACGTAAAAAGTTATAATTTAATTACTGTATATTTCTTAACTATACAAGTCACGAGATATACAAGATACAGGAGGAAACTTTTTCAACTTTTCTCTCATATAAGCTCATATAAGATGGTTCTCCTTATCTCTTCACTCCATAAATCCAACACATGAACAGACTCCACTCTATTTATAACTGCTTTCTCATTCATATCATTCTCTGATAGCACACTAGCGCTACTTCGTCGAGTATTCAAACCGTTATTTGTTGCTACAGGAGGACACTTTTTTAACTTACACATTTTGTTTATTATAAAGTAAAATCATTGATGTTTAAATTTTTATAGAATTTATATCTCAATATTTAATACCTATAGTAATTTTATTTTATTCCTTATTTGTTTATAGTAGGTTACACACATATACACACGCAACATAAGCAATGTCTGCACTTCCCGTGAGTGTCGTTATGGAACTTCGTTTTAAAGACATTCGCCTTAAAAGAGCTTTCTAATTTTGTTTCAGTTTCACGTTGTATCGCACATAAAAACACTCCGTTCCCATTGAAATGTTACCGTTCTCCAATTTCCACCGAATTTAAGGCATTGTTTTTTGAGTGGTGCAACTCAACGCCACACTTGCCCTGTACCAAGCCTTGTACACGCTCGTGCTCCTGCACGACGACAGGCCTTATGTATAATTAACGTTTTATTAATTAGACATAATTTAATAATTGAACCAAATTTGTTGTGCAATCGCTTCTGATAGTAGTTTATTTTATTATTATAAATATTCTAACTCGGTCTTAATGGTTATATCATAGCCAAGTAAATATGAAAAGAAAAAATATTTAAAAGCCACTCTGCAACATTTGAGCTGATCTGACAGTTAACATAAAACATAAAATTTACTCGAATAAACATATTTTATTGTAAGTGGTATTTTACCATTTCGTTTTAATTCAAGCTGCTTATTTTATGAGGCGCCTTTGTGGTCTTTGCCTTTGTACAAGGCTCTAATTACGCCAGGTTTAGTTATATGCATAAAATATGATCACCTACTATAGGGAAGTATCTAACGAGAATGCCAATAAGTCTATTTTTTTTTACAGTATATCCCGGACTTGGAGGAAACTTAGGAAACCTAGTGCAGAATTTGAGTTATTGTGTTTTGAGTGGTGGATGTTAACATAACACTTAGCCTTGTTACCAGAGCGATGAAATTAATATAATTAATATTTTATTTCTTCGAAAGGTGATATAACACACAGCCTGTCGCGGTTATAGTTGCATGGTTGTGCCCCCGACCAGACAGGCATCTATTTTGTACTTGTATTTACTTTTTACGTCATTGTAGTATTAATACTAGAAATAGTTTAAAAGCAATTTTTCAAAATAATTAAATATGTAAATTATTTAATATGTAAAAATACAAGAAAAGTAACTCTTTAGACCATGATATTGTATATATTATTAATAGTTATATTTTAGACAAGGCGGGCGAATTTCGAGCTAAACTGGCTAGTTATATAATATAAAATATTAAAAATTATTAGAGATTTTCTTCTACCCTAATATGTTAGCCGATTCATTTATCGGATCTACAACTGAAATTACCTCATCAAAAACAATACACTTGGAAATACAATACTCAAATGGATATCAACATCTAGAATTATGATTTAAAAAGTATTCATAGAATTTATTAACCCCTGGCGCCGCTCTGATACATTTTTTAAAAAAAATTTAGGCTTCACGCTGTTACAATCTTTCTTTGCTGATTACAATCATTCTATTGCCGACTGCCTATGACAAGAATTAAAATGAAGTAAAATTCCACGCTTTTTAGTCTGATTTGAATTGTTCTTTTAATAATTTAAACATATTAAAAAAGTGGAAATCACTGTAATTTATTTTTTAAATAAATGCTTATTTTAAAATATCCAGTATTTTATTTTTATGTGTCTCAAAAATTAAATGTGGTATAAATCTGTATAAATCAGATTTAGGCATAGCTAATTAAAGCCAATGAAAACCAAACTGCAATATCTGCTTCTAGACTTTTTTTCTGCGTACTACTTTCATCATACACAGAAAGAGAAAAAGCTTCAATATTTGTAGGTAAACTACATTAAAATATTATTCTGTATAGATGAAATCATACATGTAAAATAGAGTCACATTATAAAATATAGGCTCATACTCTAGTAAATATTGCTATATAAAACAATTTAAAGTATATAAATAGTAATATATTTTATTCAAAAATTAAACATAATTTATTTATAGTCAGTCACAAATAAATCTTAAAAAGTCTCCCTCCAAGCCTATAAATATTTCTAATTCTCTCGATCTCATATTTATATACAGTGCAGTTGACATTTGCTGCGAAGGTAACTATTGAAAAAAAAAATAAAAGTTAGACTGATTAAAACTAGAATACTTTTGATGTTAACCCCCCATACCTATAAACAAAAACAGACAATTTTTTTTAATATTACTTATGTAGTAGGTATATTAATGTAGGACCCTAGTCCTAGACTAATAAAGGTACCCTATAAGACTTTTTTTAATGTTACTTCCACGTACAGACAGTGATCGGTTACATATTTATTATAAGTATAGATTGTATTTTAAAAATGTTTTACACATATTGTCGTACTACAAAATAATTCAATTGTATCTTACCACAGCTTTATAAATTATGGTAATTTAGGATGCTGTGCTTTTGCATAATTATAAATAATAATTCCAAGAACTACACCAAGTGCTATAGGTATCATTAAAAGCAATAATTTGCTAATATTGAACACGCAGCCACTGAAAGTCAAAAAAAAAAATAAATTGGCGTATTATAATGAGCTATAGAAACATTTTTCGACGTTTTAATGGAGTGAAACTATATATTATTCGTACTTATATAGTTACAGGATTTTAACCATGACAAGACATGAGACAGTGATTAAAGATAAATTGTATTTTTTTAGCTTAACGCTGTATCTCGCTTGTGGCAAGGTAAGACATTCGTTACCCACTTTCCGCCGAATTCAGGCATTACATGTTGAGTGGCAAACTTCAACACCGCCCTTTTCTCTGTTACCAGAGCGAAGAAATGAAAACATTATATATTTTCATTCATTTGAAAATATTAAATATTTCACTTCTTCAAGTGGAGATCGTACCCACAACTAGTCGTGCTTACGGTTTGTGCCTCTGCGCCACGACAGGCCTCTAAGAGCTTTAACACGTTTAATAAAATTACAATGGAGTTACAAGTTATAACTCATCACCTAAAATCAATACTTAACGTTCGTTTTGCTAAACTGTACTATTTTATTAACAAAATGCTGTATGAGAGGAATTCTTGTACCGATAAAAAATTATACAATGACTCTTACAAATGAACTTCATTTATTAAAACTAATCGAAATTTATAATGTACTTACACTTTTTAATAATGTAGTACAAGTAAAGGATAGCTTTTTATGATCATTACAATTATTTAGTTCCTGTGAGAGCAAGGTCAATAAAATATGCATTAAACAAATGTATCGTATGTACCTATATATAGCTAAATTAAAAATATTAAAACAATAAATCTTACCACATCTTAACAAACAGTAAACTCAAAATATAATTTTAGTCAAAATTACATCGACACATTCATGTGAAGAATAAGCTATTTAACGACAAATGTCTTTTATGACAGCGTCATATAAAATGCATATAACAGCTGGCGTAATGGCTTTAGACAGCGTTCTATTCAGAAGATAAGCCAATTTAAAATGTAAAGCGAACATCATACGTAATTGACCTAATTTGTGCGGAATATTCAATTTTAACAATTTCATTGAATCAAAAATGTTATTTATTTCTATTTTATATTTTATATTTTCTCTTGTACAGCATATGCAGTAGAAATAGAATATTATTATGTGTAATATCTGTATTGTTTAGTTATATCATTTAACTGTAAAACTTGTTTACGTAGATACTAAAATTAAGTCTTTAGCTTTTACAGGAGTTTTAGGTATCTAACTGTTGACTCGATAGTTGTAAATTCGATTCCCACTCGGAGGAAAGATTACATTTAAATTGTCTTCATTTCTCTACCATAAAGCGCGGCGTTGAGCTCCGGCACTTCAAAGGTGCATCCTGTAACTTAGAAACGCAATACAAACTAAGCTAATAAATGAAACTACTCGGAGAACTCTGTTGTAAAATTTGATTTATTTGTATAATAAAGTAACCACACTCGACGTCAATGTATACGATTTTGAATTGTTTAGTTTTCATTACCCTAGGCAAATGCTTGAAGCAATATATATATTTAATTTCATCTTGTATTTCCGGTTTATACTGTGACGTTAGCAGACGGGTGCCGATGATTTTCATAAATACTTTACATAAGGTATCCATCCTGAAAAATATTCGAAAGTAAAATCACATGATGTTTTAGATAGTGGCTAAATATACTTATAAATTGATTAAATTAAACTTTGGCAGTATTGAATATGCCAATTTAATTTTAAAATGTTCTTACGAGTGTGCATTTGTATAATGTTTTAATTTTCGTTGATTGTTAGTTGGTGCAGTATATATCGTCTTAATAATATTTAACCTACAGTACCAGACTGAATACAAGATATATGAAAATAATAACAAATAAAATATCTCTCTTTTATAAAGCGAAGCGAGAAATCATTATGTTCTCAATTTCATATTCCCTCTTCCGTAAGAGATTTGAACTCAACAACCTTAATCTATAGTAACACCGACTGCAAGTGTATAATACTTATTAGGTATGCTTTTAAAAATATATTTTTCAAAAGAAGTTACCTTCTCCTTTGAATCTAACTTTAACGTCTATTCAAAAATATTTCAGTGTAACAGAAATAGCCTTTTATAAAATTTTATATAGTAAATTTTGTCGAGAAGTTGTTCAATGGTTTCCTTTCGGGTATATATTCTATACATTCAATTGGTGATGTGAAATATGAGAAATTGAAGTCTAACATAGCTTCAAGCTGTGTCCCGCAGAAGGCAGGGTAGGCGGGGAGGGAATCGGCGTCCATTGAGTTAAGACATTCCACTTTCCGCCGAATTTGGGGCATTATGTGTTGAGTGGCGTTTCACATTTTGATAGCATGTACTTACATATTATATCTGCAGCAATCAAAAAAAGCACAGCGAGTAGTCCGACGACACACACCACAACGCATATGGCAGTTTGTGCAGCAAAACCCAAAGCTTCGTTGCTTATAAACACATTACGCCAACTGTTTTAAAATATTTGCAAATATTAAATACGTTTTACATTAAGGAAATATAAAATGAACATCTCGAAAATCTTGAATTATTGTAATTATCTGCTTCAGACAGAAAATCTACTTATTAAAATAAAACACACTTATGTATATCCCGCTGTATCCCGCACACGGCAGGGTAGGTAGAGGGAACTTGGGAACCTCGTGTTAAGACACTCTATTCAATTTTCGTTCCCCACTTTACACAGAACTAGAGGCATTGTTTGATAAAGCGGCGGCGGAATTCAACGCCGTACTTCGCCTTGTTACCAAAGCGAAGAAATGAAAACATAAAATATTTAATTTGAAAATATTAAATTGTCAAAAAAAAATATTAAAATATCGCATTAGGTTCTCTTACGTTTATAACAACTTATTTTTTGTAGTTATCGCCTGTGTAGAGTTTGTTTTACAAATATCGAGTAACCAAAGATTATTTCCCAGAATAATATGATTTGTAAAGAGTATAGTAAAAATTGAAAACGTTTTAAGCCAATTAACCGGTACATAAGCTCATTTTTATATCATTTTTACAATGCGAATCTATTCTTAATATGGTTAACGCTTTAAAAGTACAAAACATGAAATCACGTTAAATTTTAACAATTATTATTTAGTAATGAAGCTATTTGACATAATAGCTATCTTGGGTTAAGTAATAGGTTTAAATATAACGATTGCCATAAATAAAATAAAAAAAAAACATATACCAATTTCCTCTTTTCTGAAACTACAGTCACTTAGTTTAAATATATCTACCATAAAAATTGCTAACAAGGAAATTTGGGTGATATACAAAACACGAAAAACACAACGTACGAAAATTTTTAAATTTTGTTCAATTAATTACGTAGAGTTATTAACGAATATATAAATTAAATTGTATATTTTTATGACTAAAATATTTACCACATTACTTTTAGATGAAATCCATTTTATGCGCAAGATAAGAATTTGACTTTGTTTGTTAAATATTTTGTTTTGTCAAAGTGACAGACACAGAATATAAAAGAGAAGATCGCCAGCGCCAGTGCAGGACCTTGTAATTGCAAATTTTGAACATATTTTTTTTCTTAGAAATGTTTAGGTACTTGATTTTAGATGTTCAGAGTATCAAAAGTACCACCCTTGGTGCAGTGATAAATATGCTCGTACGCACGGATGGTACATAAAATTGTTCAATCTAGTACTTTTCTAGCCACACTTTTAAAACAGTTTTTACTGCAAAAAACTTAAATATGTATTTGCATTTAAAAGGTGCTACACTGCGATATTTTTGTGTGATAGTACTAAAATTTCGCTTACATTTAAATCAAAATTGCTTAATTGCCTTTGTATAAATAATATTCAATTACGATGAACCTGAAAATAAGATAAAATTAATTCTATGTTTTTTTATGCCAAAATAAAAATAAAAATTGAAATGAAATAAAAATTAAAGACGAAAAAAAAAAATTTGATTGGTATTATGATTATTCATTAAAATTGATAAAAAAAACTAATGTATTGAAACTATTATTATAATAAGAATATCTATTTTCATATAATGTTTAGAATACGTAACAAACTATAAGTCATATAATATCTTTTTGTTAACTTCACGCTGTATCCTTCGTATGGCAGGGTAGGCAAAGAGATCCTAGTGGTAAGATACTCTGTTAACCACTTTCCTACAAATTTTCAAGACATTGCGTATTGAGCAGCGAAACTCAACGCCGCTCTAACCCTTGTGATCAGAGAAAGAAAATTTAAATATTAAATAATTCACCATCCCGTGTAAGTGATTACAGTTACACACGGCGCCACTGCGCAACGGTGGCCTCATATAATATGATAATTAATAATACTTACAGAATGATTCAGCCAATATAATTAAGCCGCCGACGATGAGTCCTATGATAAGAGCACAGCACAGAAGTTTACAGCACAGTTCAGCACAGCATCGACAACAACATGCACAAGGATTCGGAATTGGAATGCAACAACCACCTCCACCACTTCCAATTATGATATTGCGAAAACTAGGTGTAAATAAAATATATCAGTATATTTTAAAATTATTTATGGACATAAGGACATCTATATATTTTAGATCATTTTTTTCCTTACTGGAAGTGAACTATATATTTTAGATCTTTTTTTCCTTTTCCTTACTGCCAGCTTCACGATGTATACCGCACATGGCAGGGCAAATAGAGGGAACTTGGGAACCTTGTGTTACACACTCTTTTCAGTTAACCACCGCCGAATTTGTGGCATTGCGATTTGCCTCGTTACCAGAGCGAAGAAATCAAATATGTTCAAATATGTTGAACAGTTAACTACAACTGATGTTTATGAAATACATAAAGAGCTATTTAAGAGTAAATATATAGCGCAGAGGATTTTTTTAATAAATATCTGATAAGACCAAGTCATTGATAGTGTAAGCTGCAATTTTATGAGTACAAAAATAAGAATAAGTGTAAGCAAAAACAAATTCTTTGTGTATTAATAAGATGTAACTCTTTTTTATTAATAATGTGTAATATAATATTCGCAATACAAATATAAAAGTTTTATGTAAATGATCTCCATTGTATTGAAGTTTTACAATTTTGTCGAAAATAATAATTAACTTTTATCAACACTTTTAGCACTACAGGTAATGTTAGTCCTCATAAAAGTAAGCCCAAATCGGGGAGATCCAGTGATTATGTAAGCTATAATCATAAAATCGAGGCAAACGTAATATTTTGCTGATAGCTGATTATATTATTAACCGTTATAAACTTTATTCTTGATATGTAAAAAATATTGAAGCATATTTAAAGGCAACTAGAGAAAGTGATAGATTTGTAAATAATAGACATTTATTTCAAAATAATTACAATCCATGGGTACGTAAAACATTTCCAGTATTTACATACTCGCATTATTTGTACGGTCGATACCCATAGACGAGAATCTCTTTAACGGAGAAGCCGGCGTTGTGAATATATGGCACGTAATGTTACATCATTACGTTCTTAAAAAAGAGATAAACGTACAAATAAAAATTATAATATATAAACAATATATGCAATAAGGATAAGAAAATAAACTCCTAAAATCTGAAGGTTTTGTATAAAATTAGATTTCAGAGTCCAGAGGAATTCATAGCAATATATGTATGTATATTATAGGTGTTTTGGGTCTATAAAATCAATAACCTTCTTTCTGTAAAATGGCCTTTAACGAAGATAAGATTAGATTTTTTTAATATATTTTCGTTATTTAATTATCAACAGAAATTTATAAGATTTTTTACAAGTATATATATAAAAGTGACTTACGATTATCCAAATATTACGTCTTTTAAACATCAAAATATTCACTAATTTACTTGTATTTAAGATAAAAAGTTACTTTTTATATGTTTATAGTTTTTTCCGAATTTCAGAAGGACCTCAAAATAAATCTTTCACAGTAACATTACGAATTATACTTCGGTTAACTTACGAATGAAAAGCTCACTGCTAACATACACATTTCCCATGTAAATTAGATATTTGTCTGAAGCATACTCATGTATTTAGATTTCTTTTAGCATATTCAAACAGATTTTTGAATTAAACATGGTTTCTTTCAAAACTTACCACATAATTTATATGATAATGAACTTTTGGCAGAAAGCACTCCATAGAATTACGTATCCATACTACATTATAGAGTAATTTTTAATATTTACTCATAAATATTCTTCATTTTGTACTGAAATATAATTGTAAATACTTTTAAGATTTTGACAGATATACTAAGCAGATAATATAATATATTTCTTTATTTATTGATTAGTGGCATAGTGTATAGCTTTTTGGAATCACAATATTATCTTCTATAATATAATAATATAGGTAAAAAGGCCTGTACATTAAATGTGTTTAGGAAAAAACTATATAAATGGGGGGCGAAAATAACAAGTAGACCATTTGTCCGTCTGTTTGTGTATGTCTAATTTTATATGGGCACGTCTTCTACACTATTGGACCAATTTCTTACTATAGCTATTAGGTCTGGACACAATCTAAGCTATGTTTGATTTCGACTTGACTTGCACACCCGACGAAGAATTGTACCATTTTCCAATAAAATATAAAAATATAAAATATAAAAATTGAAGATTTGGAGCATCTAATAAACAACCATAACGGCCCAATTAAACTATAATAAATAATAAACTGCTGTCTTAATTAAAGATGTTCAAGGCAACATTTTCCATTAAAAAGTAACTTAATAATCTCTAACAAGTGTTGCGTGTTTATGTGAAATTGCCACTAATCAATTATATATTTAAGGGTTATAAGAATCTAATAACACATCTTACTTTGGTCCATGATTTTTTACCTATTAGATAAGCATAATTTATGTTGTACCATAGATTGGTTTGGAATATTGTCGCGATCATTATATATAATTATAATATTTTATAATATAATAAACTCTCGCAGGCCTCAACGATGGCGGTTGAAATAAATCTTGAATCTCTAAAATCTAACTTTGAAATAATATATTGTGTTTAATAGCTTTCATATGCATTCGATTGAGTAAGGAATAATAATATAGAGTTAAAAATAATTTCGTATTTTTATTCTTCTAATTTACAAAACATTAAAGTTATTACTGTATGTGTCTCTGAAAGAAATATATGCTGTGGTTAACTTTTATGTCGGCCACATAGAATTTTTACGTTTTTCTAAACGCTTACGCAGCTCCTGTAGGTAGTTGAAAATAGCAGGCTTTCATGTTTTTGAAAAATGATTAATTTATATTTTATTCATAGTATTCATAGGGACATGTCATATATCTGCCTTCCTAAATACATGGAATATTCAATACAAGGTTTCTGCAATTAGAACCAGTACCTTCTAAGATTACCACATTTTATATTAGAGTAGATATCAGGTACTTGCGTCGTTCACGCCGTTCGTCGGGGCAGGGCAAATTACAGTTGTTTAAATGGTATTAAAATTATTAAATATCTTCCCCAGCTTCACGCTGTATCCCGCACATGGCAGGGCAGGCCGACTTGGGAACCTAGTGTTAAGACACTCCGTTCCACTTCCGTTCCCCACTTTCCGCTGAATTGGAGGCATTGCGTGTTGAGTGGGGAACGCCGCGTTTTGCCTTGTACCAGAGCGAAGAAATGAAAACATTAATATTTAAATATTATAAAACTATAGATACATATATATTAATAAATAATTGAATGATATTAAGTAACAAAGATGTGGACGAAGCGCTTGGTGCCTACGGTATAAACACTAAATATATTTATTAGGAAATATGATATTTACAAATATAATTTATTAATCATAACTAATATTCTACAACACAAAGTTCTACAATTTATTTCTGATAGACAGAGAGAACCTAGTTTCAAAACATTGCTCCTAATTTTTCTCAGGATTTCGAAAGTTTTGTCTTTTAAAAGTAACGAAATAAAAATAATATATTTCGTGGACAGGAGACAAAATTCGCATCTATCACGTTTAAACTCTCACTTTGTATCACTATGCCAATATAGAGCATATTGGCCACAAAAATTTCATAAAATATGATATTACGCGTAATGTTCAATGAGAACAGTTAGGTTAAAAACATTGTACAATTTTATATAATATTTTATAAGCAAATGCAAAAGGGCAGCACATTCAATATATACTCGTACATATATTTTTCACACAACGAATGCGTTGGTCTCATTTCCTAACGGATGATTGTGATGAGAAAGTAATATCCGCTTACAAGCACATATCAGAGCAAAAACTTATTTATTTTCTATTATTTTTGAAGTATCGGAGGTCATCCTAACGTAGCGGTACAGCGCTTGATTAGAAATGCAACGGTTGCGGGTTCAAAGCCCTCTTACGGAATTGATCACAATATCTTTCCTAATATTATAAAGCTGAATAATTTATTTAGATGGGCCGTGCCCATTAGTTATTTCAGTAACTACAATGACTTCTTACTTAGCTTCACGCTATATCCCTAGCGGGGTAGGCAGACAGAACGAAGCGTCAAACGATCTTCGTTCTCGGCATATCTCTTTCGCCTTGTCTACTGTCATCGTCCTCTCCATACAAATCTCTCAGGGGATGCTCATACTTTTTACGTGAATCACCACATATGACTAGTTTTTCATTCCCTTTATCACTAGCCTACTAGACACAACCTAGAACGTCCCTGACTCTAAAGAACAAAAACAACGCCTACACCTCGACTCCCTCGCTCGCTCTCTGGTTCGCCGGTCCAGAAAGCGACGACGATTGCCCAGTAAATCAGTCGTGTCATTCTCTTTTCGGTCGGTCTCAGTCACACAAATAACATCCAGATCTCTGCCATCCATCACATCTAATTATTCATTCATTATTCATTCTTTTCTTTCCAGCCCTCCTCTTACATTCCAGGTAGCTATTTGCAGCTCCGTCCTTCATTTCCCACCATTCTGGAGATGGCATGTTGGGTGGCGGTCCCCAACGCCGCATACGTTTCCACTTATCACACCAGCGGGAACGCATTGGTGCGCGTCGCCTTGAGGGGACGCTTTAATAGTGCCCGCTCGTGTGGTGCACATCGTGGCGGATGAAACGTTGCAGACCTCTAGAGGGCTGGTAGCGGTTGCTGCGAGCAAACTTTCCATCGTGGACTTCCACGTATATGTAAGTGAATTATTTAAAACATATATGTCAATTACATTTATGTATCGTATAGTCCATTCAGGCGATCTTGATACGGAGTAACTAGGCCAAGCACGGTGTTGATTTCCGTTACTCAACATAAAAATCAAGCTCCAAGGTAAATGGGAAATGAAAATATCTTAATGAGAACATTTTTTTTGATATTGGATTCCCAAGTTTAAAAGAAAAATAAAACTCCTCCACTTACACTCCTATTCCTTTGGGTCGTTTTTATACGAAAAATATTAATAAATTTTCTAAAATCGGTGATGTACATAATAAAAATACTTAGAAATAGGCTTAAACTTAGCACGCCTGTAACTCGATTGCATCGAGTCCGTAATTCTTATATAAGACAAAGTGTACGCTTTTACAGTAGAATCCCAGAAAACGTTGGAGAATTTTCTATTTCACAATTTTAAAAAGTTGTGAAAAAACGTTTCTGTGTTAAAGGATATTACCAAATAAATGATTTTATAAAATTATAATGAAATGCTCGATCCAGTGTATTTCAAAGGTATCATTGTCACTTAAATATCAAACTGTAAAAAAATGATAAAAAGGAAATAGAAATATCCCGCCGAGTTTCTTGCGCCGGGTCTTCTCAGGTCTGTGTTGTAACTTTTTATTTTTAATAAAATCTTTGAATTTGAATTTGGTGTTCACTGACACGGGGTCGTGAGCAGTGCTGATCACTCACCATCAGGTCTTGTATACTCATTTGCCTTGTTCTTTTTCCATAAAAGAAAAAAGATAGGTAGCTTTGTTTAGGTCGTATAGACGGATGTGCACTACCGTGGCCCCAAATCAGATATATCATTAATTTACTTCATACATATATGTACTCGTATGTATGTATATACAAAGTCCAGTAAGTACAAAAAAAAACATCAATTTTAATATAGAAGCTACCGGGTAACTGTTGTATTTTTTTTTTGTTTTTTACCTTTAGATTCACGCTGTACCTTATATACCATATGGCAGGGTAGGTACAGGTAAAGGGAACGTAGGAACCTAATGATAATAAACTCCCCCTACCACCAACTAATGTTAAAGTCCCCATTTTTCGCTGAATTTGAGGCAACGCGTGTTGAATGGCGGAACTCAACGTTGAACTTTGCCTTATTACCAAAGCAAAGAAATATAAATCATACGCACAACCTGTCGCGATTACAGCCACATGCTTACGGATCTACCACGACATGCCTAATTTGTTACTATTTAAAACAAATATTAATTTCACACTTTACATTAATGAAATAAAACAAAAAGTTTTATATAACAATATATTAATAAGAGAAATAAAAAAATATAATCTATATAAAAGATATTCCAATATTGTATAATATATGCATCACATCTTTCTTAATCCGCCACCACCAAAAAATAAAAGTTACTGAGAACCCCATATGTTATGCCCAATAGTTTCTCTAACGCTATACATTATCTTATAAAAACGTAAAAAAAACTAATATATTAATTCTAATGTGACATTCTTTTTCTGTTCCCTTATTTTTTGTAAGAGATTAGTAAAATTTATACCAATATTCAAGGGTGCTATCATTGTAGAGTATATTTCAATTTCTAACGATGAATTGTTAACACCTGTACTGATATTTCTTTCATTTGGCGGGTTAGTTGTTACTTGATGATCTGAATAAAGAGAAATATTTAAAAAATACAATAATAGAGATATCTTACTCACTCACTCAGCTTCACGCTGTATCCCGCACATGGCGGGGTAGGCAGAGGGAACTTGGGAACCTAGTGTTAAGACACTCCACTCCGTTCCACTTCCGTTCCCACTTTTCCGCCGAATTTGAAGCATTGCGTGCTGATTGGCGGAACTCAACGCCGCGTTTTGCCTTTTTACCAAAGCGAAGTAATGGAAACATTAAATATTGAAATTGAAACCATTAAATGTTTCATTTCTTCGAGTGGGATTCGAACCCACAACCTATCGATTACAATCACACCCTAATGCCGCTGCGCCACAACAGACCTCTATAAAGATATCTTCAAAAGTTAATTTAGCTTTAGAATGTTATATAAAACCACTTCAAACATTTTAATATTTTCCTCTGATTCTCTGACCGCACTTTACATTACTAAATTATGTTTCGTGCTCAAAGGTGCTCGTAAATAATTTATTTTTGTTCAGGCTTCGTAAGTGCTTAAATTTTTCATTTAAATATTATGAAATCTGACTTTTTTTATTTTGTTATTAATATACCTGAAAATTCTTTAATAAATGTTTAAGATCTATCATATCATTTTTACCTTAATTCGAGAGTTAAGTGCATAGAGTGTAGTAAGTTATTATAGTATGTCGTTGCGTTAAATATTCGATAGAAATATTCAAAGACAACGTGTATTACTGTGAAAATCTACAAAATCTTTTTATACCTACGATTAAAAATGAATGAAAACAAAATCCCTTTCTTTCTTTCCAATTTAACAGTTTTGCTAGTTACCTAATCTTGATAAAATTAAAATTTGAAACTTATCTGTATGTACAATGGTTATCGATTAAAATTATATGTATAATGTACTCGTATGTATACGTAACGCTATTCCCTTCCGGCACATTTGATGTAACTACGCCATTTCTTTAAAGGATTTTTTATTGCAATAGACTCAATTATTTCTCTCTATATAAAGGCATTTTGTCTGTCAGCCGAGGTATTTAAATATAACATGTAGCATAAAAGATATTTACCTTCCTTGTGTATAGGCGTTGTGGCATTGCTGTGGGGACCAATATCAATGTAACAATAATTATAGCCGAGACCAATACCCAATGCTAACATTATTATAAGAGTCGCGATTATGCATGTAACCACTGATGCTAAAGCGCACCATGACACTAACCTATAAATATATAAATTAAAGTTTTAAATATATTTAAGATATTTGTACGCTCATTTGTATGATATCAACTTACTTTTCAAAAACATAAAACATGTTACCAAAACAGTATGCCAATCTGGTACAATAGCACATCTGGTCTAATTAAATTAGATATACTTAAATTGTTATAAACATCAAAAAGAAGTAGAGAGATATGTAACAGATAAATAAAGAAAAAATATTAGTGACATTAGACGAGTATGTACTTATATACATTCTTGACAATTGGGCACATAAAGTTTAAAAGGACATAAATGTCAATTACGTATTAATTTGTCAATATTATTATAAATATTAAAATTTGTTTCATTTGGTTGACAAGACAGATAAGTTATTAAATATAATTAAATTGTTTAAAACTGTTATGGTGCATTACAGGATGCTAACGGAAGATCTAACAGATCCTTTTAAAAAGTAAGTTTAAATAAAATTTAATATATATAACGATTGTTATAAAATAGCTAAATGGCCGCTCTGAACAAAGCAATTTTTATCAGGCGTTTAAAGAATTTAAAGAATTATAGTGCTGAACGTATAAAAAATCGAATTAAATTACAAAGCTTTTACACTTTTTGAAACTATTTCACCATACTAACCTTAACATCTTTTTCACAAGAACTTTATTGAATAATAATAACAAATGTTCATAATGTTAATACGTACATGTTAATACGTATATTTTATATTACCTACCTATAGGTTAAAAATACTTGCAAATTAGTGACCGACCGAAAGTTTGGTTTCGGTTTCGGCCAATTTCGGCCAAAAATTCTAGTTTCGGCGGTAGTATAGTTTCGGTTTCGGCCAGAAAATAGCCGAAACTTTGGGCCACGCCGAAACTCGAATATTTGTCTATTATCCTTCTCACCCAACACGCCCGAGCGCCACCACTCAACTACCTCGCCTTTTTATCTTTGCAATCGGTTTTTATTTTGCAATTAACTATAATATAAATAAAACATTTCCAGAATTTCATAAATCCTGTACAAATTTACTGACATATGATTGTTCATGATGATAATTTTCTGGTACTGCGATATTCTTGGGACAAACACTAGATTCGAAACTTCAATTGGGCCCCCACCCACTTTGTTGGTAACCCACCTCTGGTAACGCTGTTAGAAAAGTGAGGTAGCTTACGAACGTTGATATTGTCTACTTTAGCTATTTTCATAGCATGTTATCCTATCGAATATTACTTTGGGGCGATGCTGCAGATATAAAATATATATTCGTTATTAAAAAAGAGCAGTTTAGACCATTTACAGCATGAGAGCTCGGGAATCCCTGCAAAAGTTTTTTTAAAGAAACGGGTATTCATACGGTTACATCACAGTACATTTATGTTTGTTGAAAAAAATATTCACAATTAACGAACAATGATTCATTTTTATTTCATAAAACAGATAATTAAATAAATGATGTGTCTAAATAAAGTATGCAAATTTCTGGGCAAAAAATGTTTAACATTTTTAAGTAAGTTACGGGTTCGGTTTCGGCTGAAAAAATTGTTTCGGTCGGTCACTATTGCAAATACCTCTATTTTTACCATAGTGGCACGTGAAACCCATAATTGGAGTCCATAACGTCACAAATCCGAAAAATAATATAATTTATTACTTTTAAATTTTGAGGCCTATGACGGCACTTTTAAGGTTGGATCCTTACAGCATTTTTGGCTGTTTTGTTAAATTTTATATATATTAACTATTGTTTCTATCTATACACTATACTATATTTATGTAAAAAAAAAGTAATTTACTGATATTTTGCACAGTTCAATTTTAATTTTATTCAAGAGTGGATCACTACTTATGGAGGTAATATTATACGTATATGACATTCATCAAATAAACATTTTTTTTAGCTACACACTGTATCCCAATCATGGCAGGGTAGGCAGAAGGAACTTGAGAGATTGACTGACGTTTTGCCTGGTAGCAACCAAAGCGAAGAAATAAAAAAATGGAAATATTAAATATTTTATTTCTTCGATTAGGGATCGAACCCACAACCATTCGACAAACAACTAACTATATACTAAAATATTTTACCATAAATTTAATGTCTAAAATCCACAGCAAACCAAGATGGATGAAATGTGTAATATTTATAGCAGGTCTAGCCGTAATGACGCTCTCTGCAGTTGGAGCTGGTATTCTAATAGGATATACATATTGCTATATGGCTCATAGGACAGGGCTTAGTCCGAGTAAGTGATTAAATTGTTTGTATTTCAGTGAGTGTTTTTTAGCTTCATACTATATACCACGGATAGGCCGAAAGAATCGAGTGTATAGACTCTCCGTTTCCCTTTTTCTGAAATATTGCGTATTAGGATTGGCAGAAAAATGAGAATTTTAAATAATTAATTCCCCTAACTAGGAATCCAATCCACAACTAGGCATTTACAATCACACGCTGTGCCCCTGCGACGATTGCCTATAAATAGTCAGTATAATGTATATGATTTATGAAGTATCCTTTAAATGAATACTGGTGATATCAGAATTTTAATTTTAATTTGGAAAATCCAACCATTATAGTTAAGCTTTCAGGTTAGTTATATTAAATTTAAATTAGTTACATATAACAAACATTTATATAGTTCTTTTATATTAATATTTAATTTTATATGTATTATTGTAGTTAATGTTACTGAATTAGAAAAAATACAAGTTCTGGTACCTGTTGGAGAATCTAAACAAAATCACTCAAGGGGATCAATTAATGCAGCTATTTTAACACAAATACAAAACATGTTAAAGTTTGGACACAAGATATTAGATAGCTCCCCTTACAATTTGGACAAAAAACAAGAAATTAAAATGTAATAATGTTCTTCATGCTAGTAAAACAATCATTCCAAAAATTTATAATTTGTACTAATAATTAATAATTGACACATATGTTACATACTATTTTTAATATATTTGTTTTTTTTAAGCTTCACATTTTATTTCTCTGATAAAAAAGTAGCCTGCAGTCAAAATATTGAGTTTCGAGTAGCGGAATTCAGCTTGACTGAAAATAATGGAAATGGTGATTCACGTCACCCTCATTTACTTTCTTTGAATTTCACCATGATTTCTCCTAGTCTCTTTTAATTATTTCTTTATTTTTTGTTGACAAATCAATATGGTCTGTATGGTATGTAATTGCTATTGCATTAAGTACACAAAAATAATAGATGTCATTGTACAACGGAAAATATTAAAACCCGTGATATAATTCGCTAAAGTTTAAATATAAATCTCAATTTGAATTTACTACAATTAATTGGAGATAATATTAAAATGGTAACAATAAAATTACAGTATTTTTTATATTTATTTTTAAATATAAATTAAATTAAATTTAATGCAGCCTTACAAATACTCTAAAACAAGATTTTTTTTAAGAGAATGTGTATTATTTCCAAAATATATTATTGGAATGAATCTTTATTATAATGTAGTCCAAAACCGCATTTCTACTAGAACAATTTAACTCACTTTGCCTATTCATGTACATAGATATGTACAACCACACAGTGTTTCACTAATTGTTTGGGCGTCGGCTAACCTTTGTCACTTTAGACCAATTAATATTGATTGAAAGCTAGAAAAAAGTTACTGATGATGACACAATTGTCCTTGAATTCAATTTTAACAAGATTTATTTGTTGTAGAGTTTTAGTAATTTGATAAGTGAATACCCAAGTTAAAAATATATGATCCGTTGTAAATATTAGCTATAGATTTTTCAATATACTCAAAGTAGCGTTGCCTGTAAATATGTATCGATTAATATGAGAAAATCTTGCAACGCTATGTAGATTCACTTCTTGCCGACCTACACGTGTTTGTATCCAATGACTGTGCAATATTTCTATTGCTCATACCACTATTCTTGCAAGGACGACAGAATAAATTAAATATAAAAGATATTTTTTTTATATTTATTTTATCTACCATAAAGTTATTAATTTATAAAATTAAAAAAAAAAACTTTTTGATGTATAACATGCAGTCGCAAGTAGCGATAGAAATATCGCGATAGTATCAGACCATTGCAATGGCAAAAAACAATAATTAAAATAACGCTTTCACATACATACGAGTATATCCACATACTACATATAAAACTTGAATAAGAAAAAAGAATCTAGTGTTGCTAGTCTAGTTTTATTAGGTGACGATTAATCTACAAACGAATTGAGCCTTGAGTCTTCTTGAATTAAAGTAAGCAATAAAATATCTAAAGCATTATTTTTAATCTCAGCTTCACGCTGTATCTCGCACGAGGCAGGGTAGGCAGAGGGAACCCGGTAACCTAGTGTTAAGCCAGTCCGTTCCACTTCCGTTCCCCACTTTTCGCCGAATTTGAGGCATTGCGTATTGAGTGGCGGAACTCAACGCCGCGCTTTTGCCTTATTACCAGAGCGAAGAATTGAAACATTAAATATTTAAATTAAAAATATTAAACATTTCATTTCCTCGACTGGGGATCGAACCCAGAACCTGTCGGTTACAGTCACACTCTTGTGCCACTGCGCCACGACAGGCCTCAAGAAAGAAAGAATTATTTTTAATATACATTAGTGATATAACAACTTAGTACATAGAAATAAAAGTGGATATCGTTAAGTCGTAACGCTAAAGTCTCTTTCCCTATTTTGAGCATTCATCGCACGTTCCAATAAATACGGTAAATGCGTGAAACTATAACACAAAATCATAAATATTTCACGATTAACTCTCTAGAAAATATGATATAAATAATTATTTTAAAAGCCTGTAATATTTTATATAAAAACACTAGCCTGTAACTTGATTGTTCTAATTGATGCTTGCCTTCACAGTAATCCGATAGAGAACTTATCCTCATAACATCTTTTAATAACTGCCAAGGTCTTAAGTGAATTGGATCCAATATAAAATAATATGCTTAAAGCAGTTTATAGAGCAAAGACACTATCCTAAATGTCCGCCAATTTCCAAAATATTGTGTGTAAATTGTTTGTAAAATTCCACAAACGGGGACTGAACCCACTGAGCGTAACTTTTGCAGTCAGATGCTGTGGTACTAAGCCACTACGACCTCATTATTCTTAAAGTCCTTCGGCCGAGTGCGAATAGAAGTCGCTCATTAATTTTTTGCTGTTTTATAAACGGCCAAAACATGTCTGTTGTATGAGAGCTCACATATATAAATATTATATTCTATTTTAAATATTTTATTCTATTTCAAAGTAAAATTAAAATTGTCTGTATTAATTTACACATTATTTTTTTAGGGATTTGAATCTAGGAAAACTAGAAGACATGACAACGTTAGCCTTTAAGCTTACAGTGAAAAATAAACACATATGGAAGTTCGTCACAGTAAATCCCGGATGCAATTATTCCGCTTATGATGGAGTATTTCTGAGATATCGTTCGATGCAGGTTTAAAAATATAACAGGATATATGCACTTGATCGTTGTAATCATAACTGCAATTGTATGTCCCAAAAAATATGTACTTTAATTCTGTACAAACTACTTTAAAATACATTTAAATATTTACTTAGTTAACAAATTTACTTATATATAATGACTATGTGAGAGAATAAATAAAACAAATATTTACCGTACACTGGCTGCCATTTAAAACTTAATTTTGAGCTAAATGAATAAACGATTTGTAGTTATTATGTAGACATCATTTCTTAATTTGACGTGACATTTTATTTATTAATATAAATAATACAGACACCAAACGTTGAGGAAAGGTTGCCATAATATAATAGTGAAAACTATTGTATTGAAATTCGGTTTGCCATTTATGAAATTACCGCGTATCAACGTACCGACAAAATAGATAAACAGATAATAAAAATAATGTCACTAATTTGGATCCTATAATATTATTATAAATGTAGCGGATGTAACTTTTTTACGATATTTTTAATGTCCTTTACATACAAACAGTTATCAGTTACAGATTTATTATAAGTATTGATGTCAAAGATTTTTTACGATTTACAATAATATTATTATTTAATATTTTTCAATTATCAAACATGTACATCTATTCAATATGATTTGTTTTCAAAATATAATTAGCTCATAGGCTGTTTTTCTTAAAACAATAAAGAAATAACAACAAATTTATTGTAAGTAACGGAATTCCTGGCAGCGGCGTCGTTGTCTTAACTTTTTTAACTATAATGAAACAGGTTGTCCATCATGTTTTGGGTTTGCCCATATAACAAATTAAAGGGACGGCCACTAAAAGTTTCATAGCTAGCCGGTATTCCGTCTCATGAGACATACGAAGGCGATCGCGTGCGCACGTCGTCTTAACATCTTCGTCGATTAATTATTACTAGAACTTTTATATTACTAATATTTTATAATATTAAAGTGATATTTGTGTGAGACTGTTTATTACTCAATGGAGTTATATATTAATACATATTTTTATAAATATTCGTAGTTGTCGTGTAGTAGTGGTTCAAAGTTTTTGCGATATTACATCAGTGTTAGTATTGTGACGTTTAATATCGTCGATAAGGAAAGTAAGTATTTCAGTAGCTACAAGGAGTTTAAAGATTTAAGATTGTAAATTTAATTTAAAATTATTATACTTTTGTAATTATGCTTGAGTAGTTTTACATACGTTGTGTAAAGCATATTTTTTCATTTATGATTTACCTACAGTTATGATATAACTAGGTTATGGAATGCATTTAAATTTATCGGTGAAATAATATTGATCCAGACATGATAAATACATGTAAGTTTTTTTATTGAGTCTAGATCTTATATGCATTTTTTTTTCTATTTTTACAAGAAAATATCAAGATTTTTAGGAAACCTAATATTATAACACAATTACATTTCTAAGTATTAAATGCCACTTTAAATATGTTAAAAATATATTTCTAAATAATTCTATTTTAGTTAATTTCTGTTGATAGTTTATAATATTTTTGATATGGCATGTACGTTTTATGTGTCTTTAGGTCGAATTTCGCTTGCTCAAACGAAATCGTATATAATAATAATTATCTACCTATTTCTAGCTTCGGTTACATGAACATTTTTTATTCTGATTGCAATTGATGTGGTACCAGGAAACTTGTCAATAATAATGTACATATATGATCTCAGCAGTATAAAACAATATTGATTAAAATTTACCAATGTAAATAGATACGTAACTTTTTAAAATATGTATTTAAAATATGTACAGGCAATTAAGTTCGGTTATAATTATAGTTCTAATTATATCTTAAATATATATAAATATTATGCATTCTCATATAATAACTACAGAAAAATCACTAAATTATTATACAACTATAATATAAAACAATTAGTATTTAACTCTAAGTAATGCAAGTATCCCAGATTAGTATAATAATTATTTAATAATTATTTTGGGCTATTTTAAATTAAACAACAAAATATTTATCAATGCAAGATGCGTATGCATTTTTATTTATCGTGCGTTATATGACCTTATTTTACGCTTTGTAAGCATTAAGTATTTTAGCCCGGAATTTTGTTAGGGAAAATATCTGATATCATTATTATTTATAGAAAAATATGACAGTCGATAATTAACACACATAGTGACGATTCAGTTTAGTAGATTTACTTAAAACTGCTAAAGTATCCATATACTGTTGAGTTCCACCACTCAACACGCAATGCCTGAAATTCGGCGGAGTGGGAAACGGAAGTGGAACGGAGTGCCTTAATGAACACTATGTTCCCAGGTTTCCTCTGCCTACCCTCCCATGTGCGGGATACAGCGTGAAGCTGAGTGAGTGAGTGATACTTATTATATTTTATTAGTGTCCACATAGCGTGCGGAATGATACAAAGCAACACTACTTTGTTGATTCATTCAACCATATATAATACTAAACACCCACCTGCGGTTTCGCCCGCTTTATTACACCATTTTATTTACTAATCTCAACTACTTTCTTGTAATAAAATTATCACGTTTGTGATAATATCTAAATATTCAATATAAAATTTCAGACAAATGAATAAAATATTTTAATTAACGTAACTTTTCTATTTCTTAACCGATTTAAATGAAACATTTTTTTTGTCTATTCATCTGTTTGTTTGTAGTCGCTAAATATTGGAAGAAAACTGCCAAAATGTAATATACTGAAAACTGCTTTAAAAATTTTAAACCTGGTTAGCCTTTTCTGAGATTAGCACCTAAAAACGCACAGACAACAAATTAAAATCACTATTACATTAATAACCGTCCCTTATATATTTTTTTAAATATCCTCCATGTACAGACTGTGCAGTTACGTTACGTTACGCGTAGTTAGAGTTCTCTTGTAAGAATAGAAGCGTGCTTTTCTCATTCTCTATGCCTATCGTAAGCGTGACATAGCGAGAAACTAGAAGTGGAAATTTGCCTATGAGAATTTGTACATGTAACTATTGCATCACTTTTTAAGTACAATCAGCTTGACAATTTTAACACTTTACCTATAATTTAATTATTATAATTATCAATATTTTGTATGAAAGTGTTTTCATGTTCAATAAAACTGTATAGCTAAATGAGAAATTATTGGAATATTTTCAAACCTTTTTTTATACATATATATTTTAGCATCATACGTATGGCAAGGTATGCAGAGGGAGCCTGGAAATCTAACTTAATATAATTTCTTAAATTGATGTAACTGTTCATTAATTAACCGATTTAAATAATATAGACACTAAATATTGAAAGAAAGGCGGAGGAAATTTTGCCAAAATATAAGAATGAAAACTTTAAATCTGGTGAGCCATTTCTAAGATTAGCGAGGGTACACAGACAAACACATCTAATCCTGGTCCTTTTCTACAATCGTTTTACAATTTTGAAAAAATACATGGCTAATCTACAAAATATGAACACATAAATCTGTATTGATAATTTTTCATACGCAATCAGTTTACATAACATTACATTAACAATGCCCATAGTTCCTGTTAAAATACCATTGCTTGATAACAATAAAAATGTTCTAGAAGGGATTAGAATTAAAAGAAAACACAGAGATTTTATATGATTTTGTCCATATACAAGTTTGAACTTTATTATTTAAAACATATATTATAAACACCTGCTCATTGTATATAATAAATTGTGGGACATTTACAAGTTATAATGTAGTTAAGTATAAAGTGGAGACAAATTGAACATTTCCTGCGAGGAGGTCTGGACTTGACGAGGTCTCGACTCAATCGTTTATGACATAACAAAATGATATTATTTAAAGAATATACATTATGAACAAAAACTTAGCTCATGCTCTGTTCCGCACATCGCTGGGTAGACATAGACAAGCTACAGGTAATGGACTATGTTTCTGGTTTTTTGCTCCCATTCAAGACCTTGTGGCTTAAACATCATCGCGTTTAAATCAGCTTTAAATACTACTTTATAAAAATATAATGTAGCGGTAATATTTTTATACGTTTTCTACTAAAGTTATCGTTTCATTTCGTAACAAGCAAATAATATTTTAAAAAAGTATTTTTTTTATTTGAAATTCAAATGATTGTATCGTGATGTTAAAGATTTTTTGTTCTTTTGTTAGTGTAAAATAGATTTTTTTTTCCGTTCTTTCTGATGATTGTAAGCTGAATTATAATACCTACGCCATATTTTATATGAAAAATATGAATAAAATCGATCCGGATTAAAAGTTCAGTGAAAATAAAATGTTCAATAAAATAAATAATAATTGTCATAAAACAAAAAACTTGAGTGTACTGTGTTCCTTAGGAATAACATTCGGGACCTTTTGTTTAGTCAACTGAATTGTCACAAATAGCCTTGAAACTATAAACGGGTTATGACTGTTAAATGTTAATCCTATTTTTTTTTTTATTTTAAATGTTATGCAATCGGATTTATCATTTTTGCTTTATCATTATCTAATTTTATTTTTCATTTTTTGTTACGATTTATTAACTCGTTTACTTCTCGACTTACGTAATAAGGACAGACTTATGAAATACTAGCAGGTACCCGCGAACTTCGTGTTGCCAAGAGATGTTTATGCGCCAAAGATAAAAATTATTATAATAGAGTAATTTCCGTATGTTTTTAAAAGTGAAGCCGTGCTCTTGGTGTTGCATGCTGGTTAAGTAGGCAGGCGGACTCCAGAGCTTTAAAATAATCACTTCTCATAGATATTGTTCAGGATACTTTTTACTCCCATCGTACTAAACGTCAAAATACATCGCATATTGACGGAGTTTGACAGGAGTGTAACTCTATCGATAAAAAAAGTTTTATTTAAAATCGGTTTTTCTATCTTCGAGTAATCTGAGGAACATACGTATTAATAACCTCCTCCTTTTTTGCAGTCGGTTAATATAATAAGATGATAGTCAGATATAGATCTCCCAATTGCGTTACTATGCGAAAAAACCGCATCTGTGCCTTTCAAATTTGAGGGTTGCCCTCGATTCCATCATCAGGATCCTGGTCTTTTTACCATGGGACCAATAGTGAAAAAAAAAGAATTTTGAAAATCGATCCACCAATCTTCGAGTAATCGGGGAACATACATAAAAGAACCTCCTTTTTTATGTCGGTTAAAAATCCCTATAAATTTTAACTTATTATGTTATTCTGATATATAAGACACTACTGCAAAGTTTCATGAAAATCCGTTCAGTTGTTTTTACGTGAAAGAGTAACAAACATACACACATCCGTACAAACTTTCACATTTATAATATAAGTAAGATTAAGGTATAGGTATCTAGTTATAAATATCAAAACAGTTCAAACTCAAAATTAATAACATGGTGCCGTTCCGTTATGCAATAAGTTACCTATTTTCAAAATTAAATAGGTACTTAAGATTTTTAGATTATTGAGACAGATTTCAGTTATTTGATATTTATTATACGTAAATATATATCAACTATTCTACAACTTACTCGTGACCGCTCCAAGTATACTTTACAATTAAATCTCTAAATAAAAATTACGAAATTTCCGTCGTTATTTCTGGTCTGGCTGATGGACATGTGTAGTATTCGGTCCCCTTTTCACGGTCCTGACACGTGTTCGCGCTATATTCCCCATATAACAGTGTCGATAAAAGGAACATGGGAACTTGATTAAGACCCTATATTCCCAATAAAGACTCTTTCCTTCCCCACTCTCCACCGCTTTCTTGAGGCGGTTCAATTAGTCAAAAGAGAAATAGAATCATTCCAATCATTCATTGGTTTCACGATATACCAATTCTAATATGAGTTTTCATTAAAAACAGTAATTGTCAAGTAACAAGTGAATAATTTACGATATCCATGATATTTTTATACGCTAAAGAAGTAGATAAGATAACACGATATTTCTTATTCCTTTTAGGGAGCAAATATTGCTTGAAAACATTAATACAGATTGTTTTGACTGCCTTTTGAAGACTTACAATCTAATGGTGTAGGATTTGATTTAATGGTGTAGACAATCTTTATTGGTGTAGGATTTGAAACTACAACTTAGAATTTAATATTATTGGCATGTTAAAATCAAAAATTGTTCTAATTTACAGAAACATGCTAAGAGTTTCCGATAAAAATAAGTATATTGACTTATATTATCTCACCTATACATATTATCACTTCGATATTTTCAAGTTATTTGGAAATTACACACTCAAGGCAAAAATCTCTGCTGGTAAATATTTACAATGTACCTGGTTTTACTTATTCGTTTGATATATTTTCCTGTCGTGAAAAAAAAACATGTACAAATTTAGGCATGTATGTATTATATACAGTTAATTCTTTTGAAGAAAAATGTCAACTGCACAAAAGCTTCGTTAAAATAACTGACACGTTTAACCTATGTTTGTAAACTACGTTTGCGCTAGCTAAATAAACGAATTTCGTGGACAGCATTATTTTGTTATAAACAAATAAAGTTTTGTATATCAAATAATGTAAATAAGGCTATTAGCGAGGTTTCGCAAGTTCCTACGTGATAACGTCGTAGAAGCATATAATTAAAATAATAAATTTACATTGACATAGGTATAAATTAATATTTTCAGAGATTTTTAAAATTATATCCTCGGACTTTAAATGCAATGATCGTGTGTTCGATTCCCACTAGGAGTGGTGTAATAATATTATTTCCAAGCTTCAGCAAAACAAAACTGGGCGTTGAGTTCCTCCTCTCGACATGTAATTGCAAGAAATTGAGCATAAATCAGAGAAAATTTGACACTGGGTTCACAGGCAATTTGTACTTATGTATATCAAAGTGGATTCTGTTTAGTACTGTTTATTTTGTTATTTACTATAAAAATATATCATAATTATAAGCTCATAATAAAAATAAAATAACGAGACTGAGTTTTTATATTTTTTTTATGTTGATTTATGCAATTCACGTTGTAAACACATTGCGTAAGGCCTCTCAGGTTACATTTTTTCTTGCTTAGTAATGTTCAGATATGAATTATTAGTATGGTATTGTTTAGTTAATAAATAGATATATGTTTTAAAATATTTTCCTAGAAAACTACTAGAAGACTAAATTTTCATTCTCGCGAATTGTTGACAAATTTATAATTATCGTATATTAAATGACATATTTGATATACTTTATAGGTAATGTTTTGTTGTGGTTGAAATAATATATTTATATTATTTTTCTTTTTTTTCAGTACAAGTATTGAAGCTAGATAAAGATGACAATACAAAGTATGACAGTTACAACACCGTTAGCTGACAACCCCGACACACAGGCAAAAAAGAACAGATGCGCAAGGTATGTAATATCATTTATTTCAAATAAAAAATGTAAAACAAAATATATTACAAAAGGTTTTTGTAGTATCAGTTGTCAATCTTTATAATTGTGCAAATTTTGATTAACTGACAGCACTTAACCATCTCAGTTTTCGAAAAGAAGGTTAGAATCGTTATATATTTTTGGCATTCCATAATTCTCAAAAGGTAAAAACGAAACCTTTATAAAATTACTTTGTTGTCTATTAATCTGTCTGTCAAGACCATTTACTATAGAATATATATTAAAGAAATAAATATATAACATTTTCATTTCTCGCTCTGGTACCGAGGCGTCGAGTTCCGCTGTTCAATGCCTCCTCAAATCAGCGGAAAGTAGGTAACGAAAGCATCTTAATAGAAACTGAGTGTGTTAACACTAGATTTTTATTTCCCTCTACCTACCTTAATATGTATGCGATACAGCGTGACGTCAAAATATATGTAAAATTGATCAACTTACGATAATAATTCTATGATTATACGACGACCCGTTCGCGACTTTGACCGCTTTAAAATCTTGACTATCATTTAATACACTGATTTGCGTTTGTTTTGTTTATTATTATGTGAATACAACTTATGATTTATAATATGAACACTTTGAATGCTTTGGTATATTTTTTAACGTTTGATTGTTTCGAAAATAAAAAACACATCCTAAGTTGATTTTGATAATGTTTTTCAGTCATTGTCCACCGGTTAAGTAGTAATTATGT
This sequence comes from Eueides isabella, assembly GCA_019049475.1. Classification (NCBI taxonomy): domain Eukaryota; kingdom Metazoa; phylum Arthropoda; class Insecta; order Lepidoptera; family Nymphalidae; genus Eueides; species Eueides isabella. The sequence continues at coordinate 9,489,560 of CM032395.1, read as the reverse complement.
TTTATTTGTAATAAGTGCTTATTAATTAATATGTTTTTGTTTTTGAGGCCTATCGTGACGCAGCAACACAAGCGTGTGACTGTAACTGACAGGTTGTTTGTTCGATCCCCACTCGTGGAAATGAAATATTTAATATTTTCAATTTAAACATTTAATTTTTTCATTTCTTCGCTCTGGTACAAGGCAAAACGCGGCGTTGAGTTCCGTCACTCAACACGCAATGCTTCAAATTCGGCGGAAAGTGGGGAACGAAGTGTCTTAACACTAGTTTTCCAAGTTTCCTCTACCGTGCCATGTGCGGGATGCAGCGTGAAGCTGAGTGAGTAATAATTTTTATAATATTCATTTCTCTTAACTTATCTAATATAATTATGTTTTGGTTTTTTAAAGCGGCCTGCAATATAGCCGTATGTAGACAGCTTTTACGTTGTTGTGTTAATTCGCAATCATGTATTTTATTTCTGCGAAAACAGTCCTTATTATTAATTAATTTACTGACTTGGATAAGGATTTTTTTTTTCAGATCTTGATAGGAATGTTATCACTTTTTTGTGCATTTGTTTTAGGTAATTATTTTAAATAAAAATACTTATTTAAGAATGTAACTATAATTATTATTAATCACATATAATAATTATCTAGTGAACTTTTCACTTTATGTTAGTAAAAATGTTTATTATTTACCGTATTTCCTCATTTATTACATTTACAAAATATTTTTAGGCAGTTTATTTTGTAATATTACTATATTCTTTTGTTTTGTATTTCTTTTGTACAACTACAAACAGGCTTACAGGTAACAAATTCATTTTTAAATTTATAAGAAAGATATTTTTTATTGTTTTATACCAGTATCTTTAATTTTAACCCTTTACGCAACCTGTTTATGCTTCGTATGAAAAATACAATATTAAATAAAATAAATAAATGTTTTCTATGTAAATGATTAAGTTAATCTATCTATAATAAATAAACTTTATGAACATGTGACATGTAAGCTGCAGCTTCACGCTGTATTCCGTAAGTGACAGGCAGAAGGAACTTGGAATTCTAGTGTTAAGACACTCTTTTCCGTTCCTCACAATTGCACTCATATGTAAACTGACTTTTTTAAACTTAAAACTCGCACCACAACGCACTCGTAAATTAAACATAAACACAATATAGATCTATTGTCAACTATCGACTAGTATCGACTAACAATAAAAATTTACATTCCAAATTCACTCTACCACTGTAAATTGTAATGTTATGTAAATCAACATTTTTTAGTTAACTGTCAATTGTAGTGTTATGTCAATCAACATTTTTTAGTTGCTCGATGTATCCCGCACGTGGCATGGTTTATTAAAGGGAAATCGGGACCTTAGTGTTACGACACTCCATTCCCATTTAAGACACTTCTGTTCCCGATTTTCTGAATTTCAATTCATAATTAAAATTTTCAACGTCACGTTTTGCCTTGTTAGCATAACAAGGTAATGAAAATACGATATATTTCATTACCTCAAGTAAAATAGAACCCGCAATCTGTCGCATGCTTGCGCTTTTACGCCACTGAGAAAAATAAGGTATTGAACTAAATAAAAATATTATTAAAATTATACAGGTTGGGTGGTGGTTATAGATGTCTGTTGTAAGCCCTATATGTGAAAACACAATTTTAAGTACTGTATTACGATTTATTTAAGTACTGTACAAGCAAGTTTTTTTTAAATAAAATGAATAATAAAATTATCGCTATAAATAAAACGTCGTTTGTTAAGTATGACGGAAATCTATATTAATAAAACTGGAGAATTTGTTTGTGTAACAAACAAAGTTAGTTCGTCTCGTGGGCCTCAGCCCGCGAAGACGGCGAGTGTGGCACCGAGGCACATACCGTGTACCTATTATCTATATTAATTAGTATCAAGCGCTGTAATCTGAGAACTTACTGGTTTTTGATTGAGATTGAGAGAATTTTTTGTGGGTTAGTCCATTTAATAGAAAGGCTATAAGGTATTACCATTTGACCATACGGGTGAAGTAGGAAGCAAAAGTTAGGAATACCTTTTTCATTGCGATATTGTTTTTAGTAAATGAAAAATGACAGATTTCATCAGGCAAAAAATTATAAAATTTCAACATGATAAAAATTATGAAATGAAATTATCGTCTAAGCTGTACATGATAATAATGAATCTTTATTATAGAATGTTTTAGGCACGGACTTGAAATAATTTATCTTATATTGCTTATGCTTCTTTTATTGTAACCAAAAAAGAAACAGACGCGACCACCTAGTATAAATTAGCTGTAGGTATTTAGCTGTAAGTCATCGACATTGTAGGACTATAGGTACACACATATTTTACTATACTTACGAAAACCGCATTGAAAAGTTTATTAAAGCTTCTTAAGACCTATCTTAATCTATTTTGGTGTCAAAGTTCATTAACTTCTACTTAATTATCAATATTTGATGGAATTTATTTTTTTCGACAACTACAATGAATTCCGGGATGAAGATTTAAAAAGATGTACCTCTAGAGTCTAAGCTATTAACCATATGGAAATTAATTAATTTCTCTACAATAGTTTTATCGACAACTGCGTAACAGACAGAAAGACAAAAATTCTGTGGGGTTTTTTTGCCTTTTTTTTAAACTTTAATGTACAAATTATAAGAGATTATTTTCTAAAATTAAATCACTTATAAGATAAGATTTGAAATTAAATCACTTATAAGGTAAGATGCCAATGCCAATGTTAATATATTACTTTAATAAACATATATATTCTTTTTCAATATGATAAAAAAATCTTATCAGTCATAAATTAAACCAAAAAAAAAGACTGTTAGTGTTCACTTCAAGTGATTTCGATAAATGTCTCTAATAACATGTTATTACACTCCTCGAATCGTCTAGGAATCAGATTTAGAACTTTTATTGCGAATAAAAATAAATTGACTGAACACTTATAGGAAGATATGGGGCATTTTATTATTAATTACCTAACTTTGATCCATGAATTCTCTGTTACTGGAATTGGATGAATAACAAAGATATGTGTACCTTTTTTAATTTATATTTTAAAATGTAAATAAATAAATCAGTGACAATATAAGAGATGTCTCTCGATAGGAAGGCATAGAAGTGTTAATGTATTTTTAATTATCTTCTAAATCAATTAGCAAGTAGAAGTTACCTGTAATGATTTTTCAATTTTAAGAAATTTACCACATAGAATTGAAGAGTCATCACAATAAATTAAAAATAACTCATAAAAAAAAAAAATAATATTACCTAGATATAATGACTTGTGTTAAATGTTGTATAATTAGAAAAAAATTGTTTGAAAGTAAAAAATAAGGATAGAGTAAAGCACTTTCTTGAGCCATGCGGTTTTTGTATGTACATTCAACTAGTAATAATAGAAAGGGACAAAAATAAATAATATTCGACCGTGACAGGACTCGAACCTGCAGTCTTCGGATCCGAAGTCCGACGCCTTATCCATTAGGCCACACGGTCGTTGATAGAGTTGCGAAATTTATGATCGCACTCGTTTTTGTATGAAAATTTAGACAAATAAGCGGGACAGCGGTTTTTTGTTTAAAGCATTGTTAACTTCCATATTTTCTGAAACATCTTATAACTTATATATATTTCATTAATGTCTGCTATTTTAATAACAAAAAAAATATTTTTAGGTTTTTATTATGCTCTTTTTAGAACTCTGTTTCTAAAATTTGTATTTTTTTTACTTTTAAAACATATGTTGGTATATTAATTGGTATACTAATTGTATACCAATTCAAGCGAGACCTGTCGCGACACAAGACACGAGCGTGCGACAGAATGGGCGATAGGTCGGGGAGTCGATTCCTACTCGAGGAAATAAAATATTTAATATTTTCACTTCCTCGCTCTGGTGAGTTCGGCTACTCAATGCGCAATGCCTTCAGAATTCAGCGAAAAGTACGAAATGGAAGTGAGTATCTTAACAACAGGTTCGGTTCGAAACGGAGTATTGCAGAGTAACATTTTTTTTTATTTAAAATTATGTTAATTATAATGATATCTGAAATATCTAAAATAAAAATTTAAATTAACTTATATTGTTGGCCAACCTTTCCATATCTATATTTTTGTTTTGCTACGCCTGCGTCGTTCTTATATACTATTCAAAATCAATAAAAAAACATTATCGAGGGTGTAAAAATAAAGATATGGAGAAAAAGATTTGGACTTGTTAGTAGATAAAAATACAACAATCTAAAATACCATTTTCGGTCTCAGGGGCTAATGTGTAAGCAGAATCAAAAGTAAAAGTTATTATCTACAATAAAGACATTTTAATTGAACATTTCTATAATTAATAAATACTCATCATACTCAGACAGTAAGTAGTTTATAAAATTACGGTGAAAAGTATTATAAATATTAGATAAATAATAGATATTCTTCTAACATATTTAAATGTACAATCAATCGTTTGATTGCATGTCAATGTTAGCATTGATCACGTAATGATCAATTACTTTATCCGTAGTTATTGAAGCAATGACTTGTAGATCTCTTAAAAAATAAATGCCCGTGGTTCATTTACGTTTTTGCTTCAGTAATCTTGTTGTAAATAAATTTATATAGAAAAACAAAAAAAACTAATAAAAATTATACTCCAGGATGTTGATACAGGAAATTGTCAAATATACTTCATATCAAATTAATATACGTATGTCATTGTTTCATATCGAAACAATTTGCCGTAATATGATTTATTATCTCATCTACATATAAATTTTTTTACCGGCTTTACGCTTTATGAAATATAAAATCAAATGGTGCTTTCATTGTTGAATGTTTATTGTTATCGTTGTTCTAAATAAAAATTAACTTAATACATTTTGCTGTGGAAAAATTATTATAAAATAAGTTTTATATAAAGAATGATAAAGAATATAACCTATTTATTAAGTATCTCAATTTGTTTATCTATCTCTATCTACCACATATTTATTATGGTTTTCGTAAGATGAAGCTGGTGATAAATTATTTCTTTGCTATACGAATTAATACACTAAATTCTAAATTGAGTATATAGATTGTTCTGATAATTAAACTCTACTAAAGTTCTTGCAGCGCTAACCATTACACGTTAAAATAATATATTTTCAGTGTGTTTCCAAAATTGAAGCCTGTGGCGCAGCGGCACAAGCGTGTGACTGTAACCGACAGGTTGTGGGTTCGATCCCCACTCGAAGAAATGAAATATTAAATATTTTTAATTTAAATATTTAATGTTTTCATTTCTTCGCTCTGGTCACAAGGCAAACCGCGGTGTTGAGTCCCGCCACTCAACACGCAATGCCTCAAATTCGGCGGAAAGTGGGGAACGGATGTGGAACGGAGTGTCTTTACACTATATTCTCAAGTTCCCTCTGCCTACCTTGCCATGTGCGGGATACAGCGTGAAGCTGAGTGAGTGTTTGCAAAATTATCTTAGGCAATTGTTGAATTATCTAACGCAATGTCTCTGTCATAACTTGCACATCATAGCTCAAAAGAATATGATAGTTCTATACTATTGTATACACTTTATATCTGCTCTTCTCGCAAAAAATATATAAAAAACATTTTTGTAAACTTATATGGGCATACACGTAAATAAAATAAAAAAAAAAATTATGAATATCAGCAATATTCTCTTATTTATATAGAATAAGTAGATACTTATAAAAATATATGCGAAACAGTAACGTGCATGACGTTATTTTTAAGTTAGAATGTACATGATAATGATAATCTACTCTAATAGTTTGTTATCTACGTAGTAAGTAAATATCTGTACTTATATCTATAGTCTAACATTAAACATGTCGGGTTTTGGCAAGTTTAAACATAAAGTATAAGCCTATAAGACTGTTTTTTTTTGTTTGAATTAGCCGTCACCAGCTTTGTGTAGATTTTAAGAGGTAAAAAGGAGTAAATCTCGTTTATTCCGTTTCTATAGTAATTTTGCGTTATTTTGCTCTGCCATTATATGTCTGATAGTCATCTAGTAACAGAAAATTATTTTTGCTGTTACATTATATCCTACTCATTGTGGGGTAGATGGATTGAACTTGGGAACCTAGTGTTAAGACACTCCGATCCGTTCCGCATTTTTCGCTGAATTTGCGCCATTGTATATTTAGTAGTGAAACTCATGCATTGCCTTGTTACCAGAGCGAAGTAATAAAATATTGAATATTTTTTTTCCTCGAATGGGGATCGAACCAAACAGCCTGCTGCTTACAGTGAGCCACTAGCGGCACGATAGAATTCAAAATAATTCTTGTAATATTATTCTTAATAGTTACTTTCTTATGGAAATAAAGAGTTATTATGTAATGTAATTTAAGAACATTTAGGCTTTAAGGTAGTAGTATATTATTTTAACCGCACCCTTTAGGTAATAGTTGAAGGTTACAACGCAAATTTCTTATCACAAATTATACTATACTGTTCTATACTTAGCTTGTAAAATAATATTTGGAACTCTTGTTAAACGAACAAACACTGAATGATGTCATAAAAACACGTCAAGTAATAAAATATTTAGAAATAACTGATATTTTATGCATTAGTTCTTCTTACTTATCTCTCTATGAAACTTAATTATCGATAATTTAATTAATTAATACTCATTGAGCTCTGTCTGACAGCTTCTGACTGTATATAAGATGGTTGTAGATTCGATCACTAATCGATGGTTGGAGATGTAAAAAAATATTTTCATTACTACGCTCCGTCGGTACACTAATTCGGGGGAAGCAGTGACCAAAGTATGTAGACATTAAGTTCAATCGGACTACCAAAATATATCACCTAAGTAAAAGTATAATTTCTAAAATTTACGAAAGTATTTTTTATAAAATAATAAGCTTTTTTTTATCAGACCCTAAAGAAACTAGGCCTAATACAATGTAGATAACACATACTTCCGACAATTTCAACACAAAGTAGGTATCTTAATAATATGTTTTTATAATTGTTATTTTTTTATTTAAGGAAAATCCAAAAGGCATTAAACTGAGCATTTATTGGAAATATATTCTACAATGAACTAAAATTAAACTCCGGTAGTCAAAATTAATAGATACATGAAGCTGTACGTTGTAACGTGTGTGAGGGGTCACTTGACAGGGTAGACAGAGGGAAAAGGTAAAATTACCAATTCCCTCTACGTATATATATATATATATATATATATATATATATATATATATATATATATATATATATATATATATATACATATACATATACATATATATATATATACATATACATATATATATACATATACATATATATACATATACATATACATATATATACATATACATATATATACATATACATATACATATATATATATATATATATATATATATATATATATATATATATATATATATATATATATATATATATATATATATTTAAAAATTACCGGTCGTTATAATATGTAGCATATAGCGTAAAAAATAATAGGTAATTTAAAAATAGCATATTGTTATATAACGTTCACAAAATAAAGCCGTTGGGAACACTATCAACAGGATTTACTGGTATGAAATTACCTCCTCCTAAATAAAAATATGTATTTACTTAAAAATAATTATAGATAAAAGAAAATTATTGGCAAATCCAGATAAATTGCTTGAATTTATTAATACTAAGGCTATCGTGGATCAGTTGGAAAGTGCCTGGTGCTAAATATATTTTCTGCTTGGGCTTGCGTAAAGATAATTTCCAGGTGTACCTAGAGTATTACGTAGGATAGAGATGTTTTAATTTTTTTATTTTGGTATTTTTTAGAAAAAATACTGGGGTGGGCTCAAGACTGACACACTGACTGATTTAAAGACTTTTATTTATAACAATAAATACTTCTTAATCTTTGCTAGTGCTACTGTAAGAATGCCTCGAGGAGCAATAATCTCTCGTATTTATATCATTACCCCCCACAATGAATTTTACAAAAACTATTTGTCATCAGTCGTTTATCTACTAATATTTTAACAATAGCAAATTATTGTAATTTAGCTCTAATTAACTTAAGTTTTATAACGGATAAATCAATAAAACATTTGTAAGATTGATGATAAACTAGAAGGCCTCAACAGAGTCTCCCAACAGGTGGGCCTTCAAATGAATATGGACAAGACGAAAGTCATGTCGAATGTCCATGTTGTACCCACCCCTATATCCGTTGGGAACTCTGTTCTCGAAGTTGTGGACCATTATATATACCTAGGCCAAGTGGTCCAACTAGGTAAGTCAAACTTTGAGAAAGAGGTCAATCGACGAATCCAACTCGGCTGGGCAGCGTTCGGGAAATTTCGTCACATCTTCTCGTCCAAAATACCTCAGTGCCTCAAGACGAAAGTCTTCAACCAGTGTGTGTTACCAGTGATGACTTATGGGACTGAAACGTGGTCTCTAACTATGGGCCTCATAAGAAAGCCCAAGGTCACTCAACGAGCTATGGAGAGGGCTATGCTAGGTGTTTCTCTACGTGATAAAATAAGAAATAAGGAGATCCGTAGGAGAACAAAAGTCACCGACATAGCCCATCGGATTAGCAAGTTGAAGTGGCAGTGGGCGGGGCACATAGCTCGACGAACTGATGGCCGTTGGGGCCGTAAGGTTCTCGAATGGAGACCACGGACGGGACGGCGCAGTGTGGGTCGGCCCCCCACTCGATGGACTGACGACTTGATAAAAGTCGCAGGGAGCCGCTGGATGCAGACCGCACAGAACCGTCCGTATTGGAGGCGCATTGGGGAGGCTTATGTCCAGCAGTGGACGTCGGTTGACTGATGATGATGCAACCATTGTCATCATTAGTCAATCGACAATAAACAGCTGTAACGTAAGATTGATGATAAACTAGAAATCACAATTTCTTTATTAAAGTTGTCGTTTCGCCGTTATATACGATCAAATTAATTTTAATTAATATGCATAACATAGAAAAAAAATCTAAAATGAATACTGGCCTTCTATTGATTGCGTAAATATGTACCGCAAAAATTAAAGCTATTTTTAATCAGTGACTTTGTGCAAGATTGAAATTCCTAATGATACTAGTGTGCTATATGAATATAACATATTATTTACTTTTGAATAATTTAAATTTTCTTTAACGTGTCGTTTATTAGTAAAATAGTACATAAATAAATTTTATTGCAAATAATGTCTGTCAATTAGGTATTGTCTATTGTTTCTTAATATTAAAGATAGTTTATTTTATGTAAAATAATATGAAGGATAATAAATACGATTACGTAATATAAAAACATTAATAAATTTTACGTTGAAATATTACGGCCACTCTAGAAACTTCATTCAAATGTATGTTCAAAATTCTTTAAAAAAATACCATACAAATATATGTACTTGTACTTTTTGTGTTTAATAATTATTTAAAGTTAACGATTTGGAGTACTTTAACATAATTAAAGTACTTCAAATTATTTATAAAAAATATAAATTTATAACAAGTAATTTTATTTCATCATGAAAGATCGTTTACACTTGTATGTACAAATATTTTCTTCATTGGCAAAATTATATTAAAAATATTATCGAAGTTTAAAGAACAGCGTTACACACTATTCATAAAGAATAAATATTGCACAGCATTTAATTGCATTTATTGCAATATTTCCTTTTTTCTATATACTTATTATGGGATGTTCATAAAATATATTAATTAATTTTTATCCTTTCCATAATCAGATCTGTCAGAAATTGCGCTATATTTATTACTATAAGGCTGTGTATATACTAAAATATCAGACAGCAATAATATTATACTTTTTCATATGATTTATAAATTTTAAGCTAACGTTTTTAATTGAATTAAAATTTGTTTAATAGAAGTGACATCAATACTCGTCATATGTAAATATAACAGAGCAATGTATATAAATATATTCGTAAATAACCAAGCATTCCTCCTGGAAAATCTGTAACGTGTAAAAAAATACCAAAATGAAAACATATTTGAAATTATAATAAAAAAATATGGAAGAGAACACTCAATATTAGAAATAAATTGATATCAACGTAATTGGCAGTAACCATGGCTTACCTCAACTAGCTTGTACCTAATGCATTCGTCTCGATCTTTCTTACGTAACAATCATACTCGTACTTGTTATTTATAAATGTAAAGTGACTTCTATACAATTTATACGTCAAATGAATTTATGAAAACAAATGTAAATTAAAAATAATTACATTGAAATTATATATGATTGAATTTATATATTACGTAGTGGCGCAGAGGCACAAGCGTATGACTATAAAAGCGGCAAGTTGTGGTTTGGATTCCCACTTGAGGAAATGAAATATTTATATTTTCAAATGAAATATTTAAAATTTTAATTTCTTCGCTTTTAACGAAGCGACAGAAACAGCCAGGCACGGCGTTGAGTACCGTTATTCAGCACGCAATGCATCAAGTTCGGCGGAAACTGGGAAACGAAATGGAGTGTCTTAACTCAGGGTTCCCAAGTTCCCTCTGCCTAAACTGCAATGTGGAATACAGCGTGAAGCTGAGAGAAAGAGAAAGAATTTATATATAATATGCATTATTTGAATGTCATTGCATTTATAAAATTATAAAAAATAAACATTAAAATAAACATGCTCTGACAAAAGAAAATACTTAGAAAAGGATCAAAATCCAAAAAATAAAAAGAAAAAAATAATAATATCGCAATCATGAACAGACCTTTTTCCAATGACGTCCGAGGCCGTTTGAGTATATTTGTTGACGACCATTATAGAGCACAGTTATCACTGACTTCCTCTTGTAAAGGTGTCGCATAGTGCTAGTGTTGTGAACTTAAGTGATGTGCGATCGAACATTACTGAAGGCGAGCTCGTTAAGGAGTCCGGATAGACTAAATGTCAAAAGAAAAAACCGGCACGTCCTTATCCGCTTACCGGACTCAGATAGCAACGGACACAGGTACTGTACTGTACTTACCTCTTTGAAACATGAAACTTTCTAGCTCTAGTTTGTGTAGAGTACTTATAGATTAGCTGTTCTTTTTCCTTCAATCTCGGAAACGTTTGTAATACGATTGTACCTTTCATTTACTTATCATTATTTATTTTATGTTGTTGTACTATTTTATGTACCGTATGTTAAATACGTATATGATATTTTTCTGACAAAAAAATATAAAGTATTTTTTTTATGAAAAATTGGAGCCCGTCATGGTCCCAATTTTATTAAAACAATGATTTACAATATGAGATAAAAATAATAGATAAAAATTCTTTAAATTATAAATATAATAACAATACAATAATTTACAGCTACTTTTCACTGGCAGAAATATGTATAGAAATTTTTAAATAAAAAAACCTAAAATAGCATGCTAATAGGTATAGCATAAAACTTAAAAGAAAGAAAACAGGGGCAATATTCCTTTAAGATTAACAGTAAAAATAAAGAAATTAATGTGTAACTGACCAGGGGGAAAGAGAAAATCATTTTATATTTTTTGCTGTTAATTGTTGTTTATTGTAATTGTTTACACAAACCATCAAGAAAAAAATTATAGATAAAAAATGGTTTTATCAAGGCGAGAAAAAGTGTCTTGGAAATGACACTGAAAACAGAAGAAACTCAAGTAATTAGTAAATATAATACTTTAAAAAATATTTTTCTAATGCATGTTTGTCGCGAGGTATTTATGACACTAAAAAGCCATAAAGAACTTGTAAGAACAAGAACTTGTAATTCATATTTTTTAACAGTCAGTAGTTTTAATGTTTAAATATCATTGTGCATTTATCTACGCAAAGAAAGTGAACATATTTAGGCTAGATAAGATACAAAATACCCTCATTAATCTAACTAAGAAAAATGCATTACTATTGTTAAAAATAAGTAAGAAATGATATAATTAATTTATAATAATTTATTTCAAATGTAATCGAAACCATCGTAGCTTAGGACTCTGTAACTGTAAATCACTGGAAACACAATGTCTTAAGTATGAGCGGAAGGTAAAATTTGGAGTGTCACGATTTACTCTGTTTATCCTAAATACATATACGTGTATACAGAATTTATTTTGAAAATAAATATATTTAAACATATAACCATTAATATTAGATTATACATCCCAACAGCGATGAGGAACATTGAATTTCTAACATTTTTTCCATTTATAAAGAATGTTTTCAATTTTCATACAGTATTTATTATATAGTATATAGTGTCTACACAAAATTTATTCTATATTGAATTCCATTATACATATGGAATCGGCTTATTGCATTACACATGCATCTATACATAATATTAAACAACCATAACATACCTACTTCATTATTTTGCCCTTATTATAAGTACTGAATGCTCCAACATTTAACAATAATAATATTTTAATGTTAGAATTAAAGACAATCGTGATCATCTATTTTTCTTTTGTATTTCACTTTTGTGTTTCAGGACCGATTTTATGCCAAATTCTCTAACTTATTTCAAAATACGATATATTTAATAGAAATATCAACAAATTTGTTTAAATATGCCACATCTTGCCTAACTAGACCAGTGAATCATTTAATTAAAATATCGTATTTCGAAAAAGACTGTCATGGCAAAGTGGGACAGCTTTGAGCTATTCACGACGCTTGTGGGTCCGATTTCGACACAGGAGTATATTCAAATTCATTCATTCATTATTATGAAAATACTAGCTGTTACCCGCGACTTTGTCCGCATTAGATAGCTACTCTGGGCAGGAGATTGTTTTTTACGAAGAGTACTTTTATAGTTGAATTATAAATATTTCACTGTATTATATAGTAGGTTACATAGAAAGAAGACTTAGGAAAAAATAATAAAAATCTCAACTTTTTATTTAATTTATTGTCTAAGTTACTGTAAGACATTTTTATATACAACGTTTAAAACCACTCCCTATCAATATGAATTCAAAGTTATACCAATGTAGTAAAAGTACACTATGTACAATATAACAAACTACACAAATAAGTACTTATTTCACGAAGAATGAAAGACATCTAGCACTTTTCATTTCAAAAATATATCAGCTTAGGGCGCACTTATATTATTAGTAAAAAATACCTTACGCCCAGCGGTAGGGGCGCTTTGCGCGTTAATATCCTGTATTTCTTTCACCATGCATCCAAACAACATACTAATAGGGGCAAAGTTTATGTTCATTTAATAGTCTTGCTGATAAAGTTACTTTTAACCCTAAAGATTCATATTCAAAGTGTAATAATAAGGTTTGAAAATCACTATCACAATTTTTTACCAAATTTTGGTCTAATCCACCATATTATGGCTCACCTATCACGTTTGGAAATATGTCCACGCTGACTTTTATTTAGATATATTAAACAATATCGTTTTTCTAGACCATTGTATTAGCCTATCTCCTACCATAAAGTCAGCGAACACGAAGAAAGTAAGACACTTCTTCCGATTAACTGCGATTCCCACGGGAATGAGAGGTTTTCCTGCGGTAAAAAGAAGCCTTTGTTCATTCTCAGGGTCATATATATGACCTGAGTCTGTACCAATTTTCACCAAAATCGGTCTAGTCGATTAGGCGTGAAAGAGTAACATACAGACAAGACAGAGTTACTTTCGCATTTATAATATTAGTACGGATTATAGACTACATGCATCCGTATTTATGGATATTGTAAAACTAAATTTGTGGGTTCGATTTTACTCAAGGAAATGAAATATTTATCATTTTAATTTCTTCGCTCTGGCAAAACGTACTGTTGAGTTTCACCCTTAAACACACAATACCTTGAGAATTGGAGGGAAATTGAAAAACAGAAGTATCGTAATGGGAACGGAGTGTTTAGCTCTACGTTCTCAGTTTTATGAAATAAAGTTTAAGAGTGAGGCAAAAAAAAATTGAGATTATAATTTTTTTTTGTATTGTCTCCCTGACAATCTAAGAATCTAAGGTGATAATGTGAGGAAATCTAAGAATCTAAGAATAAGCATTGACTTCCCTACAATCACACCATCATAAAATTATTATTTTTAAATGAAAACTAATATTTTAAACACGATTTTCCAAATATATAGCCTCGTATTTCTGAACTGCGCTATTATAATTACGTAGAATAAAAATATTAAAAAGCAGCTGTCTCGTAATTAAATCAGAAGGTGAGATATAAAATGATTAGTCAAGGTTTAGATAAGGTAGAGGCGAACATTATTGTAAGGAAATCCACTTAGGTACACTGCAAAAACCAGTAAAATTACACCTCCAGGGCTTTACGCATAACATTGGAAATTTATAATAATTGTTGCCCTCAGTGGTTCTATGATATGATTATACAGTGTAAATCATACAGTAGGTACTTGTAGGTTTATAAAAAGCAGCAGAAATTAAAAGGTGACTCTATTAAAAATCACTCATTCACTCAGCTTCACGTAAAAGCAGGGTAGGCAGAGGAAACTTGAAACCTAGTGTCAAGACACTCCGTTCCACTTTCTAATAAAAATAAAGTTTATTTAGCAATATTACACTGATTCTATTGGACGTGCTTTTACATAATTATAATAAGTATTGAGAATTCAGGGAACATGTAATTATTTCAAAGCTCACAAATAATAATTATTATTTTTATTAAATAACTTGTCAACGTTATATGATTGTTTACATAATTATTTATGATATACGTTGTATAAATTTACATTTTTTTCTAAACTTTTTTTCAATAATTATTACAATCAAAAACCTGTTATAAATTTCATTTCCGTATTTAAAGCGAAAGATCAATTTATGGTCACCCAACATAGTGACCTTGTTGTACATAATTACATGACAGTGACATATGATCATTATAAAATAGGTTATATTAGATTTTATTTTTTATTTTTTAAGACACTATTATTTTACGAGTAGTAAAGTACACATTTATCGAATAAAACCTAAAATCCTTTATTAAAAATATTCCGTTTCCTCTTCCGTTGTTTACCAGAATGTTATAACTTTAAATGTCTATCAATGTATCTACAATCATTGTAATATACATTTATAAAATTGTGAATTCAATCGTTACTCAGAGGTATGATTATATTATGTTTCTTTCCCGGTCTGGTAAGGTAAAGTGTTGTAATTAACGGAAAGGGGAAAATGGAGTGCCTTAAGGTTCTTAGAGAATCTTAGCTTTACGCTGATTACAGAAACATATGTAGAGACATTTCGAATATAAACTAAATTTTATTTAAATAGCTCATTGCTTTTTAATTACTTTAATAAGCAATTTATAGCAAGATTTTTAGTCTGTAGCCTAAACTCAACTTTTAATAAATATTAAATAAGAAATATTAGTGAAACATGTTCGATAATCAAAGAATGTAATTTACTTATCAGTATTAATAAACGTACCAGCGGGGGCGTGATAATACTCGTATATTATATATTTTCTTAGGATTATAATTGCCCTTTTTTATACTTTAATTAATATTATTTAAGTCTAAAAGAACAAAAAATTGTGCTTGCATTTCATTGACCTTCTCAACTACCTAAAGTTGTATCTATTGTATATAAATGTTACAACATGCAATTTCTAAAAAAGAGAATGTAGCTTAACTTAAGGCATACCTGACTCCCCAGCTATTTACAGGAAATAGCAATATTTCAATATTGAGGCAATTTTTTCGATATACCTGCACCCTTCAGTCAAGCCGTAGCCGTAACGAGCTAAATCAAATTAAAAATCAAAAATTTTTATTTGAATTTAAAAAATACAAGGTTCTATTTTTGAACGTCAGACAATTTACCAACTGTTCACTAAAGTTACTACACCTCAGACCCAAGAAGAACCGGCGCTAGCAACTCTGCCGGACATATCTTTATAATAAAGTTAACATAATATTATAATATGTGATAATGATACGTTTGAAATAGACTAGAGCGAGATTTGCATTCCCAAGGCGTGTTATTATTTACGATTAACAGACAAATGTCTTTTCACAACTTTTATAAAATGTGAAAAAGAAAATTCTCGGACGTTTTCTGGGATCCTATTGTAGAAGCGTACTCGATGTAATCAAGTTATAGTAGCACTAAGTGTAAGCCTACTGTATCGGTGTACATAAAATAAATACTATTTCTAGTATTCATTTTATGTACACACTACAGTTACGATTTTAGTAAATTGATTAATATTTTTCTTAACATGTATTGAGATGCAACGGCCAAAATTTTTTAAATGAATCAAAAGTGAACCATCACTCATTTGTTTATTTATTTATTATGGACAAAAAACAATATAATATAGTAGAAATGAACCTGAGTAAGATTGATTTGAAATCTATAGCCCGACTGCAGTCTTAATTCTCCACGAGGCTACTTGAGGCAACGGGAGTACGAAAGTGTGGACGGTACGCTCTTGTCACCTCGTCTTGCCTCGAACCTAACGCCGCGCTTTATATATCAGAGTAAAAAATAATTAAAATATTTAATTTTTCTGATAAGAATGAAAGCCTACAACTGTCGCGATACAGCCAGACATTGTAGTACCAAAGCGCCACGATATCCTCAAAATTTTCTTAACTCCTGCAAATATTATCTTAGCAAAACTTTGTAATCTGACTTTAACTAAAATTTTATGCCAGTTTTATATATTACTTCGTATATGTATTAAACATCCAAATCACAAATAAACACTAATTTTACTTTTAACAATGAACACTAATTTTACTTTTGAGCGCCATCTCTGTTTTCTAAACGTTAATACGATTGTAGGGGACCGGTATGAACAGCTGTTTTTCGTATCGATTTTCTCAAACCCGCAAGCAAGTTCACTGCATACAACCTGCACTCATATATTTGTCAATATCTGTTGTTAAAATTATACTTTAATTCAGTTTACGGTGGCCTTGAGAGTTATAGTTTCACGCTGACAATATTTAACTCAAAATGGAATTATTTTGAAGGTTCTAGGTTATGTTGTTATTGTGTTCCATTTGAACTGTCAGTCGGTGCAGTGATAAGATAAGAAACATGGATTCGTTAAGAGCTGGTCTCCACCGGCGTCACTTTATAAGTACTCATGTCGATGATATACCCATGGACACGATACGTTTAGTGTCACCTATAAACAGGTTCGCCATTTTACAAGGAAATTTCAGTAACGATGATAGTGACTATCCTTCAAAGTAAGTACGCAGAGGATAAATGATGAATGATTAAATAAATTACTATTGCTTTTGTTAGAGCATATATGTAAATTAAAAGATATATGAGCTAAGAATATGGTTATACCATATATAGCCATACCTACATATAAAATAATGAAACGAAAATATAAACGAATAAAAGGCCAGGAAAGAACATACAAAAAGAGGAAATAAATAAATTAAAGCTAAAACAATGTTAGACGTTTTAAATTCGTTTTAAGTCGTTTTAATAACGTTTTGAATAAAATGTTCAATATATTTAATTAATAACTTATTTGTAAAAAATATAAATGGTTTTTATTTCGCTAAGACACGGTATTGGTCTCTGATACGAAATCGCATTTACATTAGGGATTTCAACCGTTTTTTAATACCTTTGTCGCATAATTTCCTTCATTATATCCACGTACAATATTTCCACTTGAAAGGTCAAATACATACATAAACATGTATGAACATTTAAAGAACATAAAGCAAAAATATAGTGCAACACAAAATCATATTTCTCGAAAATCTTATATATATATTTTTAAATGATATAATATTCAATTTCATTTTTTTTTCACTAATTAATAAATATTGTCTTTGTTACAGACCATATAAATTAAAAACTAAGCTCTTAATAACTGGGCTTATCATACTGGTATCAGTGTCAGCTTTAAGCGGCTACTTGATCGGCAGTGCTGATTATAATTCTTGGAAGTTGGCTGAACCCTTGGACCCCATAGATCCTCTCCCGCCATCTCCATCATGGCTTCATGTCTTCAAAAGAGCAGCAGTGTGCACCGATGCTCCTCGTTGCTCAGAGATCGGCAGGTTTGTAAGCTTTAAATATGAAAATGGTTGATAGAATAAAATGAAGATAACCCAAAAAATATTTTAATTTTAAACCCAATAAAACAAAATTGTTAATTTAATAGATCATTTTTAATTTAATAGATAATTTTGAAAAGCTTCACTCTGTATCCCGCACATAGAAGGATAAGCAGAAGGAACTTGATATTCCACTTCCGTTCCCCACTTTTCGCCGAATTTGAGGCATCGCGTGTGAAGTGGCGGAACTCAACGCCGCGCTTTGTATTGTTACAAGAGTCAAGAAATGAAAACATTGAATATTTAATTTGAAAATATTATATGTTTCATTTCCTCAAACACGATTGAGCCGCTGCGCCACGACAGTCCACAATATTTGTATAATTTTGATAATTGAGGCAAATAAATTAAATTTATAATAATATATATTTATAATCATTAAAGCCTGTCTTAGCACGGGGGCACAAACGTGCGAGTGTAAAGGCATCAGTCAGTTCGTGAATTCGAGCCTCATTCGAGAAAATTAATTATTTAATATTTACATTTCTTCGCTCTAGTGGTAAGACAGAAACGCAGCGTTGAATTACGCCACTGAATACTCAATACTCGCGTGAAGCTAAAATAATATAAAAAACCAACACACAGTTATTCGTTTCCGGAATTAAGTCTGCAAGACTGTGCAACATTTTCATGTCTAAATGTCAACATTTAAAATGTCAATTTCTATTTACTGATAGATTAGTAAAATATATAAGTTAAACACACAAAATCTTAACTATTCACTAAAGAACCAAAACAAACCAAAATAATAAATATGTTTTATGATGTTATTATGTTAGAGTTAAAAAGGAAATTAAAATGATTTATTCTCGAGTGGAAATGAAAAGAACGTCCATATGTTTAGCTTTTTTCTTTCACGTCTAAATTTAATGCCCCGAGAGTAACAGGCTTCTTGAAGATTATGCACTATTCTACATACTGTGAGATTTTCTGTGATTTTTCTAGGGTGCCGTATCCAAAGGATGATATTCAATTAAACTATAGTAACAGTAACAAGTGGATGCTTGAAGTTTTCACAGGATATTTACTTTAAAGTTTCATAATTAAATTATAACAAAACAAATATCAAATAGTGCGTTCCATGCAAGAGACAACTTGTATTTTTTCTAGATAATGCTACAGAACCCTTTGTGCACAATTCCAACACGCATTTGGCCGGTTCTTAGTTTTTTTTTTAATAATTATCTAACAATTTCAGATACATAGACTCCGAAGACTTAACTGACGTAGGCAGAGATTAAACCAAACAGTTCTTATTGTTATTATGTATAGTGATCATTCAACGTGACATTGGCGAAAGGATTCTGTGCTCAACTGGCACACTCGGAACGCCACAACGAAAGAACTGAACTGAACTGATTATGTATAGTGACGGTTTTCCTTTAAAAAGTAATATTGTTATATACAACAGCAGTTCTTTATATTTTTTCTATGCCCCGCTTTAGGCATTTTTTTCAGCCTTTCTTATTTAAAACGTTTACAAACCGGTTTTTCGGTTTTAACCGAGATAAAATCTGGTAAAGTTTAATCAAGCGCACAACAGTCATATGTTAAGGTGTCAAAACAGCCTCATGTATGATGTTTTTTTTTTTTAAACGTACATTAAAAACGTACATCCGTTTGTTTGTTAGATATAATTTATATACAAAGAAATTTAATGTTAAGTCCCTCAGCTCATGGTAATAGCATCTAAGAGCTACTTTAATACTTACTAGCACTCGTCAATAGATGGCAGCGGAAATTGAAAATTACTGACATTAATTAAGAACCGTTAAAAACGTTTCTCAATACATATTATAATTGCATGTAGTTTCTCAATACGTATTAAAATTGCACGTAATTACTTTAAATATCCCATGTTCAAAACTAGTTTTCAGTAACAAAAAATATCCAAGTAACAAAAAAACTCTGCTGTATACAAATGTAATTCAATTAATTTTCATATTTTTAAATAAGCATCTGACCAGGAACATGGAAAAGCTTTTAACGTCGTACGTAACTTTCAAATTTATATTATAAAGTAAAATAGAAAAAAAAAAAAGAAATATTTTTACATGTCATAACTTTCGTTTCAACTTTTTGGCTACATCGGTGTATTCCAAAAAAGTGCGAGACATTGTTTTTTTTTCTTTATTAAATACGTAATCATAAAATTTTAAGTAATCTTTCACTACCAAGACGGATTATTTTTCTTTGTGTAATGAGTTTTTTCGATACAATTAATATGTAACTTGCGTGCAATGATGAACGCACACTAAAGTTATAATGTTGCCATAATTGTGAAATTTGCCATTATAAAGGAAAAATGTCGCTTTGATCTTGATTTGAAAAAATAAAAAAATCTATTTGGTTTGCAAAATTGATGGTATAAATCATAATGATATGCATGAACACCTCAAAATATACATTCTATTTAATAAACGCCATAAATAAAAACTGAACTGAAACTCCGTCACTCAGCCCGAAATGCCTATAATTCTGTGGAAAATGGTAAACAGAAGCATGCATCCCCAGGTACCCTCAGTCTACCCCGCTATGTGGGAGATACACCATGAAGGTAAAAAATATAGTTAATGTATGATAACACATTCACCGAACATTAACTATGTTTTTTTAGCAAAATCGATTGTACTTTTAATTAATGCGTATGTAATACAGTAAATAAAATCGTTTTTCGTGATGTGTAATATGCGAATTCGTGGTGTTATCACAAGCCGGCTTACACACACATCCATAAGTTTATTATTGAACAACATCCTTCATAACCGGGTCGGAGCTGTTCTTCTAGCCAATCACGCTTCGAGAATTTTATCGACGCGCATGCGGTCACTGACGTGTCTGCTTCTGTCTATATAAACCGCTCGCAAAGCCCTCCACCGAACATTAGTGAAACAAATTCTACAGTGACACAGTCACCGCGATATATCTTGAGTAT
Organism: Eueides isabella; assembly: GCA_019049475.1. NCBI lineage: Eukaryota > Metazoa > Arthropoda > Insecta > Lepidoptera > Nymphalidae > Eueides > Eueides isabella. Next base: position 9,468,499 of record CM032395.1, on the reverse strand, counting down.
TATTCTTTGTGAAATCTACTAGTCAGAAATATGTCTGAAGCTTTCTTTGATGAATACGACCACTACAATTTCGACCACGACAAGCACATTTTCTCCAGCCACAGCGGTAAACAGCGCACCAAAAAGGAAGTAAGCGAACACACAAACCACTTCGATCCATCGGGCCATTCCAGAAAGATCGTTACTAAGCTTGCCAACACAGAAAATAACAAGAAAGGCGCTAACAAGCATTAAGCTGGCTCATAAGTAATAGATGACTATGGCGTGTAAACGGAATATTGAATTTTTGCCGACGGAACGGAGGATATTATGGCGAATACCCGAAGAAAGCACGGGTCGCTCGTCTCTGAGATCAGTGGAACAGCCGAGAAGGTTTTTGCTAACGCAGAGTTTTTACTATGCACACCACAATGTTAGAACACGGTGGCGCAGCAGGCGCGCCTCGTGACCCCACCGGTGTATGCCGATGGATATCTATTTTGAAGAACACCGTTCCAATGACTGATCTCATCTCTACTGGGCTTGTTGTAAAGCTCAATGTCGCTGTGTTATTAACTTCTAGTTAGTTATTATGTTGTTGTATCTCTTCACGGTACGTTGATGACTGTAATAATTTAAGATAAATAAAGTTAATTTAATCAATTATTGTGTTTTACTGTTTATTTACAAAAAGTTGGCTAGTAGCTAAAGTGTGGGCTGATCATAATGCTTATAATATAATGTTTACACACAAAAACAACCTTGAAGCGAGGTGAACTGCGGCTGACTCACTAACGACCTTGTTCAATATTATCGATTTATTCTTTTTTCTTTGACTATAATAAACACATTATTTCCTTCTGACGCACTACTATATAGTTTTTATAATTATTTGAATACGTTTTTAAAAGACACCACTTATCGTTTGCATAATTATATATAGAAAAGTTATCTTTTTATAAAACAGAAATACAAAAATAAGACGTGGGTATATTGCAATATTGGTAGTCGACATTACAATGTCTTGGAAAAAAGTTACGACCCCTTAATATTCTTTGACTTCTATCGTACAACCTCCTTCGTGTCTTCTTCATTCAACGTTACATTGGCGAAGTGTACCTATGTGCTCAACGAAACGCTCCGAACGCCATAATCAAAGAACCATACTAATATTACTAAACTTAAATTTAAAAAGCGTATAAAAATTTTGAACGAAGCAGGATATGAACCCGCGCCTCTGGAATACCGTTCCAGCGCTCTGAACACTAAGCCATTCGTTCTCACCGAGCTCCGTCGAAATTCTTATACGCTTGTTACAACTTATTTTTGTTGTTAGCATCTCTGTAGGGAGATTTTTACAAATTTCCGCTACCCAAAGACAACTCATAAGAATTATCGTTTGGCAAGAGAGATATTTACTTTAATATTTTTACTATGTTTTAAAGTGTTATTCCACACTTAGGACAGAAAATACTAAACTTAAATTTAAAAAGCGTATAAAAATTTTGAACGAAGCAGGATGGAAAAAGAAGCAGGCAGGAAAATTTTTATACGCTTTTTAAATTTAAGTTTAGTATTTTCTGTCCTAAGTGTGGAATAACACTTTAAAACATAGTAAAAACATACTAATATTCTTTGACAATACAAAATGCTTAAAAAATAATAATAATATATTTAAATATACAACAATTACACTTTTCGTTGATTTATCATAACTTCGTTACAATTTTCTTCGCTGTTCACATTAAAACATAAATTTATCTATATAATTACATGTTTTTTGTAAGTTTATTTATGTTTAAAATACTTAAATGACGAAAAATATTTCTGTGTGTGTCTTTCTTAGAATTTCTATATTAAATGTCTTAGAACTTCTATATTATTAAACATATTTTGACATTAATTATAATAAATACTTATTTGAATAGTATTGTATAAATACTTATATACAAAGGGTTTCTATTCTAAATATGGTGCCTTTTTACAATACGGAATTATACGGCTTACATGACTAATATATAATAAAATAACGTTGTTAAATAAAACTTTGTTATAATTATATATTGTTTTGTCGTGTACATGTTTCAATGTTTGTAAATATCTTTATCAATTTTTACTGCAACCATTAAAAGTACGTCAATGCTATCGCAGACATAAATAATGCTAAAGAGAATGAAAATAATTTTAATATAACATTAATGTACAAAGTTAATTATAACATAAAATGATGTCGAGCTGTCGTTGCTCAAGCGGTACGCGACGGTAGCAAGTTCGATTCCCACTCGGAGAGTTATTATTACTTTTTTTATTCCCTCGACTAACAAGGCTTATTAAGTTCCGTCACTCAACATACAATGCCTCAAACTTTCGGTGGAAAATGTAAAACGTGTCTTAATACTAGTTTTGCACGTTGCCTGCTATGTATCCCATATATACTCGTAGCTGGGTACAGCTATATATAGGATACAGCGTGAAGCAAAAAAAATGGTGTCAGATACCATTGTGTCCTTTCCAAGGACAGTGTATAACTATGGATCTGGTAGTTTTAGGTTCGATTCCTGAATCGAATCCAGAATCCTGAATTATATTTATAGGAGATCATTTATTACCATCATTTAACACACTATATCTTGAATTCACGCATGAACCGGACATCAGTGTCTTTCAGTTATATTATCTCTGCTTTCTTCACTGTGTACAATGTGCGAAACTTGAAATTTCGTCTTTCATTTCATATATGTATGAAACTTGAAATTAAATTTCATAACTGTACGAGGCCTGTTGTGGCCCAGGGGTACAACATGTGACTGTAAACACGACAGGTTGTAGGTTCGATCCCACTCGAGGAAATGAAATATTTAATGTTTTCAATATAATTTTTTAATGTGTTCATTTCTTCGTACGGTGCCTGGTAACAAATCAAAGCGCGGCGTTGAGTGCCGCCACTCAACACGCAATGCCTCAAATTCGGCGGAAAGTGAGGAACGGAACTGACTGTCTTAACACTAGTTTCTCAAGTTCCCTCGGCCTACCTGGCCATGTGCGGGATACAGCGTAAAGCTAGGTAAGAATATTATATAAACACCCTGTGTACAGCCTATTAGAAAAATGTAGGTTGAATATGAATATGAAAAAATCAGACACCCTATTAATATGATAAATGTTGAAGATTGTAAGAAGGTAGATGTTTGTTTCGCTTTCAAAAACTATTGTACAACACAAACATGGTAATTTATTTTAAAATTTAGTTCACAAGTTCAAACGGATGAAGCTACGCATTAGTCGCTAGTTGTATGTATATATGGAAACTATTTACACCGCACGGACTCACACAGCTAGAAACGTGAGCATGTCACATGCGATTACGTTCACCTTGACGCTTTAAATATAAATCTGTTTATTTTCTTAGTGTCTCTGTAATGATAAGATAATAAAAAACCTGGTCAAGTGCGATCCAAATTTGTCGATCAAGCTTTCTGGGCCAATTTCCTTGGTTCTAGGTCAACGGGAAATAGAAAAAAACATGTTAAATGTTTTTTCGATAATATATGATTGTTTATAGGATTTATCCATTCTTTGTACTTTCATGAAATAAAATATTATAATTTTTATGTCAATTTTGAAAAAAGAATTAAGCACGCCTTTGTCAGTGTCATGTGTTAATGTGTTCGACATCAAAATGTGTCTTAACACTAGATTACCTCTGCCGAATCTGCCAATCTGCCAAAACTTGTCGGCCAAAAATATTATGTAAAGTAAATTTTGCTTTTTATATATAACGAGCGACCCAAACGCGGCTTCGCCCGCTTAAAAAACACTATATTCAATTATATTCTTATTTTGAAAATGTCACTTTGAAGATAATATATTGAAAAGTAAAATTTCAACTAAATGAATAACAAAATTGTAGCAATTTTGTCGAACTAAATTATTTGAATTGACATAGTTTTTTTTATGAGTGATTATTAGTGATTAGTGCCTACAAACGCGGAAACAAACAGATTAACAGAAAAAAAAATACAATTTTAGGCCCTATTACAATAATAAACATATATTAAGAAATCATATAGGGGACCTATATGATTTTCTTAATATATTTTTCCTGTACAGACCGTAAACAGTTACAGATTTATTATAGACATATATTTATATATTTATTTAACAGGTTAGGTTACGTTTAATACGATATGTTAAACTAAAAGACATATCAATTAAAAAAACAAATTTTGTTTCAGGCATATTCTGTCAATAAATGGATCGGCAGTGGATGCGACAATCGCGGCCATGTTCTGCAACGGCCTTTTCAACCAGCAAAGCATGGGGTTAGGGGGAGGATTTTTCATGACTGTTTATATTAAAGAAGAAGAGAAAGCTTATACGGTGATCGCTAGAGAAAAGGCCCCAGCCGCTTCAACTGAAGACATGTTTCATGGAAGTTATGATAAATCAACGAAAGGTAAAAAAAACATTTTAATTGTTTAAAATAAGCGTTTAATTTATAAAATTAAGGTATAAAGCATTTTATAATAAAATGAATTTGTTAAATGATTTAATGTAATTGCAATAATATATCACAAACTTAAAAAGATATTTAACTGTATCAATAATATGGGGGAAAAATATTTTGCGTGCTTTACACTATCCTACTTTAACTTATACGTGTCATTGGAGATGGCATTAGAAATCCAAAAATATATTTTCTACATTTTTTTTTTCAACAAGATTTTTTATGTCATTTTAGTGAGGTTAAATAACTCAAAAAAAAAACAAGAAAATCGATTGATTCTTAAGAGTTGATAAAAATACCTATGATTAACAAAAAAAATCGCCTAATTAACATGCAAGACATACCTACAGACGAATTAATAAGCTCCTTTTCTTTGTATTTAATTAAAATTACCTTTGCAACTGATTTTGGTAATTAGACAGAAGATAAATCATCTTTATAATGCAATATATAAATATTAGAATATGTTTTAATACTTTTAAAATCGTGTAATGCGTAATTAATGATTGAAAGTAGATTTAATATTTTATTTCGTACATGTTTTGTGTTATCTTTTTCAATTGGAGTAAAGGTAAATTTATCAGAAGCAATATATAATAAGCTGTTGTTGAATGTAAAGAATTATGAAATTCTATTAAATTTTATATTCAAATTTATTATTTAAAAATACAGAATTTCATACGTACTCTACTCAGGTTCACGCTGCTACTCTACAATCTACGCAGCTGTATCCTGCACTTGGCAGGGTAGGCAGCTTAACGCCGCACTTTGCCTTGTTACTGGAGCGAAGAAATTAAAATATTAAATATTTCCTCGAGTGAAGATCGAACCCACAACCTATGGTTTACAGACACACGCTTGTGCAGCTACGCCACGACAGGCCTCGAATCGTATATAGCCAATAAAATTGTGAGCAATAGTGAGCTTCTAGGTAAACAAACAATATCATAATAATAACAACCAACAACATATTAGATTTCATAATGCGACATTATATTACTTTAAAAGTATAAACATTAAATGAAATCAATACTTGATCAGATTCTAATTTATATACATATATAAGTGCTTTGTACACTATCGAAATGTCTACGTTTACAAAATAGCGAGAAATAAAGCGCTCTACACACTATCGAAAAGTATATTTACAAAATAACGAGAAATAATGTGCTCTCCACACTATCGAAGAGTTTATATTTACAAAATAGCTAAATTAAAGAGATTACGTGAATAACGTTTGCTTTGTCAAACAGTTATTTCTAAAAGACTTTAGGACAGGTCGATCTTAAATTACGTATATAAAATACTAATCGTTTTTATAAGAATTTAGAGCATGGCGATCTAATATTAGGCCTAATATCTGGGTTATGATTTGCTTTGTCTTTTTCCAATTCAACTCGTGCTACCTTTTACATAAAGAAAGTGTCACACGCCATAACTTCTTTGTTAAAATACTCAATATTTCAGTAATGAAAATAATTATTAACATTATTGACTACTTTTTACATAAATTTATTACTACTGAAAGGTAGCGATGTAGGCCTTTTTATAGCCAAATTAACCGTTGGTTATTGTATTTTTTTTAATATTTTCTATTTAACGGAAGTTGAACGGAGTATCTTAGCACTAGGTTACCAAGTTCCCTCTGCCTACCCTGTCATGAGCGGGATACAGCGTGAAACTGAATAAATAAATAAATAATATTTTCTAAAAAGTCTTACGCACACTAATAAATCAATTTTGTAATAAATGCATGCGAAAAAGTATGAAACCATATAATACCAATTAATTATATTATTAAAAGCAGCCCTGACAAGCTTTAGAGCCTGTATAATACTGATAGAAGATAAAATCATCATATTTTAAATAATTTTGTAACATAATTCCTCGAAAATCCAATAGGGTTTATTTCTTGTAATATTTAATTGAATGGTGTAAGTTTCTGATAAAATAAAAGTGCTAATGATTAGTCATTTTTGCTGATACATATATATATGGATTAATAGATATATATAAAAATAGCAACACTAAATCTACTGTAAAAATATACTAAATTGGTAATATTAAGATTTCTACGTTGTCTTTTTTAGTATGAATTATTATCAATAAACAATGTGTATCACATATTTAGGAGTTAAATTATAAGTTTGATAAATATTAATAAAATAACTTATATTATCTTATCTAGTTCAAATCAATGTAGATCATCAGTATTATAAATGAATTAAATTCTTATTGTTATAAACAATTGTTCAAATATGCCTACCTGTTGTTTTTATATAAAACATTGTGAAACAATAACATTGGTATTGTTTCAGTGCGATGACCGTAATTTAGGTTAAACAGTAACTCTAGGTAGAGAAGTATGGATAAATTAAAAATATATGTATATTTTTATGTACATTCGTACAAATATTAGATATAAAATTTATAGCAATGCATTTTTTCCAGTAAAAATAATAATTTAATGAAAATACATTATTATTCTCTAATGATAACATTATTTTTGTGGCATATTGCTTACTGTAGTAATGATGGATTAGTTTTTATTCCCGACTGCCAAGGAAGGGATTTTTAGAGCGTATCTTGTATGTGTACATGAATGTAATATTGTTTATTGCCTGATATCTCCAGAACCGCTGACCGCTGACCCACTGTCTACGAGGCCATGTCGTGGTGCAGTGGCACAGGAGAGTGGTTTTAAACACGACAGGGTGTGAGTTCGATTCCCACTCGAGAAAATGAGATATTTTCAATATAAATATTTAATGTCTTTATTCTGTCTGTTATTTTTTCGCTCTGATAACAAGGCAAAGCGCGGCGTCGAGTTGCGCCATTCAACACGCAATGCCTCGAATTCGGCGGAAAGTGGGGAACGGAACGTCTAAACACTAAGTTCCCTAATTTTCTCTTTCCTGCCATATGCGGGATACAGAGTGAAGCTGAAAAAAAACTTATACTTTCTTAATGCGGTGGGTTTCCAATCTGACACGACTGAGTAAAGTGAAAAGGGACCTAATATTAACATACCCGTCAGCCAGACTAGAAGCAGCCAATTCAACTTGTAATACGGTTTTTAATGCACCGCATTAAAAATCAATTACTATTTTCGTGTAACGCAGACGTGTTTTTGCTTTTTTATAATAATTTGTTTAAATTATTTACTTTCCAAAATAAAATCAGCAAAGTGAACAGTCTTAAATAATGCATGTTTATTTGCTAAAATAAAAAAAATGCATTGGCAATAAATATTTAGCACTCTTTATTAAATTATTACAAGCGAGCTTAAAAGCTTCTTTGCGAATATAAAGCCACAATACTTTCGTACGAAATTTCTCCAAAACTTTCACTTATTCTGGTTCGGTGGAATACATACGTTACGAAATTTCTCTAATGAGTTGATAAGTATAATAATAAGGAGCTATACGGAACTTAATGGATATATTAGCATAGATAAGATTCTAGTTATTAAATGCTTACATAATAAAAAATGGGAATGGCGCGGAAAAGTTCTTGAATAGCGCCGAATTTGGTCGACGCTCGGTATGGAGGCATTCCACCAGGTGAACCGACGATCTGGTTAAGGTTGCGGGAAACCACTTCCTGATAGGCAAAACAGGAAGGTCTATGTCCAATAGTGGATGTCGAAATGTTGATATGATGATTTTAGAAAAAAAAAGTACACAAAGAAATCAAAATTTGTTTATGAAAACAATAATAATAATGTGACCTATTTATATCTATCGGACATTTCTTATATTTTCTTATTTAAAAAATAATACTTAGGTGTCTCTCATAAAAAGAAAAGCATTTTCACTAAATTAAATTTATCTTAAATGCATTAAAATAGAGCTTTTGCTGAATAAAAGTTTATTTGAACAATTTTTGATCAGGCCCTTTAGCAGTGGGTGTACCTGGTGAACTTCGAGGGATGTGGGCTGCGCATAACAGATGGGGAAAGCTTCCGTGGAGTATGCTGGTCAACCCTACTCTGGAGTTTTGCAAATATGGTTATCCAATATCGAAAGCTCTTTATGATGGATTTCATAGTGCACCGTATATCAAGAATGATCCACACTTACGGTAAGCCTGTGAACAAACAGTACGTGACTGATTTCGACATTTTCTATTGTTATAAATAAATGTGGCTAACATTCCTAAATCTGATTGAAAGTTCAATTTGTCTTAAAATTTGTTTATATCTTTTTATTTACTATTATTTAAACCGATAAAATATTTTTGAAAAGTGAAAAATAATAAAAATCAATTCAAATTTCGAAAAAAAAAACAACTTTATTACAAACACCATTGATCAAAACCAAACGTGACGTCAGGGGACTATAATTTGGATTTATAAGGTTTGCGTGTTAAAAAGTGCTTCCTCGTAAATCTCGTAGTTATTTTTCTCGTCATTATTTTTGTCATTATTTTTGTCTATAATTAATCTTAATTTATTGTAAATCTAGGAGGAATTGAAACTGCTTTTTTTATTTTTTTTACAAGAAAATATTTTCATATTGATATCACATTCCACAATATCAATCCATTTCAAATCTGATCCCAGACAATATTATATAAAAACTATTATTTTATTATGAAGTCATTGTTACAGTTACTTAAGTTCATTTAAAAATGAAAACTAATGTTCATACTTTTTGTAAATATTATATAATTTTCTAATAATTTAAAATAGGTACAACAAAAATTGACATTCTGATTTACGTGAATGTTTTCTTTGGAACAATTAAATATTTCAAATTTATTTCTACTTAAATACTAATTAAGTACTTTTACTTGAGTATTTTTTTTGGACTAGCATATTACTGTGATGTAACATTCGGCTTTACCAAGTGAGGTTTAAATAAAGATTAATTTCATAACGAAAATTAATTTAAATTAGAATTTGATGTGTCATGCATATTGCCTATTTTTTTGTCTGCACGCTGTGTGTCGCACTCGGTAGGGTAAACAGACGTTCCGCCAAATTTGATACAATCATTGCTTGTCAAGTGCGCAACTCAACGCCGTGTTTGTCATCAGAAAAAAAATCCTGAAGTAGGGTCCCGGTTACAGTACGCTTGTCCACCACAGGCCGCGATTTAAAGTAGTACGACGTTAACCCAATATGGCAACTTCAATGGTTAGAATACTAAAACAAATGGAAAATCGATAAGATAAAGTAAAAACCATTTTCCTCTTTTCTTTTCTTTATTCTTTTCCTTATTAAAACACACTAGAATGATTATTTTGTAATAGTGATGGAATACTATCGATTATTATATTAAAATTAGACGTGTCGATAAAGCGGCGACTCTGATTACAATCAATAGATTATTATTACGCAACAATAAAAATCTATTGTATAGACATGACGATGATAAAATACCTCTGACAAGACCTTACTTGTTTACAAGACAAGAATGTGCAGTCATTTGTCTCAGGAAATAAGTAAAGTAATGAGGAAAAAACCTCGTAATCTGTCTCAAGATCAATTTTGATACTAATATTTACCTGCGGGCCTATCCTTATAGTTGAATGGAAATAAATAAGAATTATGTATGACACATTCTAAGAGCTCTTACAAATTACGATTGCGGCAGTCGAGAGGTTGAAAAAATCGAATAATTATTAATTAATTGTTAATTCAATATTAATATAATAATTATCTTAAAACTAATGACTACTTTAATCGAGGAGAGTGGGAATAAAGAGTGATCTGTAAAATATTACAGTTTATATAGTAAAATTAAAAATGGAAAACTTAGAAATTAAAAGAATGGGGCATTGAAAAGCTAATACGGAGAACTCGCGGGGTGGTCTCGTGGAAAGATTCTTTTATGAAATCTACCAAATTCAAAACTTTCAAATTAATATGTTATTGACTAGTTTCTACAATTTATGTATACTTAATTTATATACATATGTATACATATGTGTGTATATATATAGCATTTAAAGATTTAAATATGCCTAATGTGCTCGAGTAAAGATTCATAATTAAAATATAAGCTAGCCTTCTCAAATTTAAAGCCCGCGTTCTTCACTTTACAACTGCGTCATAACGCTCCTTGTGACAAATACTGCTAAATATGTACATATAGTTAACATTTAAATAAAAATTAAAAAAATCTATTCAGTATTCAAAAATAAGACGCATATCTCACACATTGAAAAAACATTATGACATTCATGTAGAAGTACCAATTAGCGTAATGTTTTTCAACCAACTCGTAGTGTCAACCAGTTTGACAAGATCATGGTGCAAATGGAATGTGTCTGAATGAACAGCTAGTCGATCGTGGGTGTGAGTTCAATATCCAACTAGGGCATTTAGTTAGTGTGTGTGATGTATGAAATCTTTGGAATTAAACCCACATAATATAACTATACTCTCACCCTATATATAACTACTATTGTGTACTCTTTATTGATTATCGAGGTCAATTTTAGCGGGTTCTACCCTCAGTCAAGGGATTTTTTTTTATATTCTCAGTCATCTAACACGCAACACCGTGCAATCCAATTTAGACAAAAATCGGTGACTTTACACTGGGTTTCCTATGCACAAAGCGTGAACCTAAATAATATTATTATTAATTTCAATATGTATTATTTGAATGTAAAAACTATCGAATAGCGAATATCATATGATCACAATAATATTAACTTACGTTTTAAAACTATATACGATACAACGTTAAGCTATCAATTACAATAAAATTTGATAAAAAACAATCATCTTTACGAATATTATTTATAGATGATATAAGTTGATTTAATTAGATTTTTTTATTATAGTTTATAATGGCAAAAGGAAATCTTCGTTGTTTTGCCCTTTTAAATCATTTAAGATACAAAAAATCCAAACAGCTGATGCTATATTCAATATGATAATAGCTTTAGGATGCTAAATTTTAATTTTTTTACTCACTCAGCTTCACGCTGTATTCCGCACATGGCCGCGTAGGCAGAGGGAACTTGGGGACCTAGTGTTAAAACACTCCGTTTCAATTCCGTTCCCCACTTTCCGTGTTAAGTGCAGGCATTGCGTGTTGGGTGGCGGAACTCAACGCCGCGTTTTGCCTTGTACCAGAGCGAAGAAATGAAAACATTATATATATATATATATATATATATATATATATATATATATATATATATATATATATATATACATTGATATGTATATATATATTAAGAAAGAACCTCTTTAAACCCATATTTTGCGCTTCACAAGTTTTAATACTCAGTTATTGAAGCCATGTAAACCTTAATAAGATTACATTGAACGAGCACAAAGCACGTGTTTCTATTCCTGTTTCCACAATATTTTTATAAAACTATATGTTATAGTTATAGCTATAAAAGTATACCATAGTCTTTATTGTAAATTTCATATGGAACTACAGTAAGTCTATGCGTTCGTGCAAGTCCCAAATACCAATTCCAAGCTTCCTATATGAAAACTAAAAAAAATAACATTAAAATTATTGATTATATTTATACAGGAAAAAGTATTACAACAGTGCTAAGAATAAATTTCATAAACCAGAAACAATAGTCAAGCCTAGTGAAGCGTTTTGCAACACCTTAAGAGCTATAGCGGAGAAGGGCGGTGATGAACTGTACAATGGCTCCCTCGCCGTCGACTTTTTGGAAGATCTCAATAGAATTGGCAGTATTATAACCGCTGAAGATTTGAAAAATTACGAGTAAGTATTGCAAATCTTTTTCTCCGTTTGATCTGTCGCGGATAGAGAATATTTAGTTTCTTTTTTGCGTTCACGCTATATTCTGCTAAAGTATATATAGGCAGAGGAAATTAGAGTACCTAGTGTTAAGACACTTCGTTTCGTTTCCAACTTTCCGCCGAATTGGTGTTGGATGGTGAAACTCAACGCTGCGCTTTGACTGGTTACAAGAGAAAAGATACTGGCGCACATTTGGGCCTCTGTGCCACGACAGGCAAATAATTATTGCGGCGTTTTTTTTTACTGGCTCAGTTATGTTTAGGATATTACAATAATTAGAACAGAGTCTAGAGCCTTGATTATTCCAAAATGCAGCGAAGTTAGTTTTACTGGACTTAGTAAGATAACAAACAAAATAGTCTTCAGATTATATCAATAAATAGTAGATAAAGTCGAATTAACTACACCATTTAAGATATTGATTATGTTTTGTAAACAAGGCCGGGCCTCTCCTTATCAGTTATTTCAAAACATTGCTATCTGGGAGCTAGCACCTTCATATTTACTTGTGAGAGATATTTATATCGTTACTAGAGATTAACACAATGTAAGCTGTTTGCTCTTTATATTACTGTAAATATTATTTTAAGTAATGTTGTATTTTTTTTTATATTTTTATAAATACATAATTATAATATCTATATTATTTTGCTATAACTATTATTTTGTCTACAACATAGAATGTCTGCAAAATATCAGGAGATAATGCGTGTTTCTGCCTTTGTTGTTTTACATATTTATTAGACAGGAAACTACAAAATTAATTCATAATGAATATTTTCAAAGCAGTAGAAGAATAATAATTTAAATTAATGTCGGAATACTATATTTAAAATATACTCAACTTCACGCTGTATCTCGCACATGATAGTGTAGGCAGAGGGAACTTGGGAACCTAGTGTTAAGACACTCCGTTCCACTTCCGTTCCCCACTTTCCGCCGAATTTAGAGGCATGGCGTATTGTGTGGCGGAACGCAACGCTGCGTTTTTGCCTTGTCTAGCGAAGTAATGAAAACATTAAATATTTAAATTGAAAATATAGAATATTTCATTTCCTCGAGTGGGGATCGATCCCACCTGTTGGTTACAATCACGTTTGTGCCACTGGGCCACGACATGCCTCAATATATAGAATTGTCTATATTTTAAATATTACATTACATATATACCTATACATTTTATAATTGTTATGAAATAGTTTTATTTAAAATATTTTATAGACTTTTTTATTCAACTTAATGAAACGCATTAGGTGCAAAGTAAACGTGACTTCTTTAACGTTTGATAATAAAATTATTTATTAGATTGCGTGGCCTTGTGTTGAATTTATAAACAAGCTTTGTTCGATAGTCGTTTTTTATTTAATGTATTATTGATTAGTGAATATGAAATCACCTGTTTGTTATGATCAAATACATTTTATTTTTCTTCTTTCTTTTACCTTCACGCACATGGCAGTGTTGGCAAAGGGAACTTGGGAACCTAGTTTAAGACAATACGATTCGTTCCCCATTTTCCGTTAACTTCGGTGCAATGCGTGTTGAGTGGCGGAACTCAACGCAACGCTTTACTTTCTTAACAGAGCGAAGAAACGAAAATATTTAATGTTTTATTTGAAAATATTAAAAAAATATTTCCTCGTGTAGGAATCGAACGATCGATTCTTATTCAAATAATATTATAGTATAGATTGTAACTTCACGTTGCATTGAGAGCCTAGTTAACATTTAAATGAGTCAATTATAGGTAAACCTTTCACCTTTGATATTAAGACGGGTAATTTCTTGCTTAATCAAACAACAAACAATATTTACAATATGTGTTTAATGCTAAAAGCAGCGTTAAGCTAAAAATAAAAATAAATACATTTCTCTTGAATATTCATAACAAAAATAAATATTAAACATACTATCATACTACAATTAGGCATTTGTTATTACAAATGCCTAATTGTAGTATGATTATGTACAAATGAGAAATTCTTGCAACATGATTTAATGATATCACTTGTTTTCACACTGAACTTACCATATTTATTATTTCTAGAACCAAATGAATAATAATTTCTTGATAACAGCTGTACAATTGCGTAGAAAAAATAAAAGATGACTCATACATATAAATTTCTTTACACGAATCGAAATGATGAAATGTTTGTTTAAAATTGTATCAGGGAAACTACGCCATAACATTCGTTTTTATTCATACTGCACTTTATTTACAATCAACATTTTTTTTACTTTACCTTTAACTTCTAACAATACTATATTGACTTAAACTTATGTTATTGTAATTAATAATATGATATTCTCAGCTTCACGTTGTATTCCACATATCGCAGGATAGGCAGAGGGAACTAAGAAAAATAGTGTTAAGACTCTTCGTTCCGTTCACCGTCTTCCACTGGATTTGTTGAATTAAAAATACAGTTACACTAGTAACCAGGCAAACCGCGCTGTTGAGTTACGCCACTCAACACGCAATGCCTCAAATTCGGCGGAAAGTGAGGAACGGAAGCGGAACGGAGTGTCTGAACACTAGATTCCCAAGTTCCCTCTGTCTACCCTGCCATGTGCGTAAAGCTGAGAAAGAGAAAAAAATATACAATTATTTTTTAAAATTTACATTATTTAGCTTCGTTCAGTATCCTACACCCTGAATATGTCAAGTTAGGCAGAAATCTTCAATTTAGTGTTATTAAAAATATATTTTAAATCTCAATAATATGATGACATTATTTAAATGGTAATAAGAAAAAAATTTGGATAAATGATCGGTCTATTATGATAGTATAGAAGATTATTTTTTGCTTATCTCTATGCCTAACGATGAATCGCATCAAAAGCAACATTGTCATAGGTCCAGACAAATTTATTGTTCTATTGACACCACGTGTCAATTAATAGCCCCAGCAAACAGAGATCAAAGATTATCGCGCTATGTTTATGTTTATATATAATTGACTTAAGTAATTAGTAGTGTATTTTTTTAAAAAATATTCCACTAATATAAAAAAATAATAAAAGCATAAGAGAAAAGTCTTTTTATTTAGGAAATAATTAAAAAAAAATGGTTTATAAAAATAGCTTGTAAGTATTTTTTCTTACCCTAAATTTACTCAAATCTGAGTGAATGCAGCTTCACGCTGTATCCCAGATCTTCACATGGCAGAGTAGGCAGAGGGAACTTGGGAACCTAGTGGTAAAACACTCCATTCCACTTCCGTTTCCCACTTTCCGCCGAAAAATTTATTTATATAGATCATTTTTCCATTTTTTAATTAACATTGATGTCTTAAATGATGTCGGAATTTTATTTATTAAATCATAATTCAAATATTATTTTCACTTTTCTCTTTAGTATTTAATGGCATGGCAGGCAAAGGAAACTTGTGATAAGACACTCATTTCGTTCCGTCCCACTTTTCCGCCTAATTGGTAGAGTTGCGAAAATCAACGCTATGCCTTGTTACCAGAGGAAATAAATTAAAATACTTATTCAATATTTTATTTCATCCAATGAGGATCGCACCCAAAACCTATTACGTTCACAGTCACACGGTTGTGTCAATGCGCCATGAC
The DNA here is from genome assembly GCA_019049475.1 of Eueides isabella. Classification (NCBI taxonomy): domain Eukaryota; kingdom Metazoa; phylum Arthropoda; class Insecta; order Lepidoptera; family Nymphalidae; genus Eueides; species Eueides isabella. The sequence continues at coordinate 9,452,680 of CM032395.1, read as the reverse complement.
AGACATATATATTGTTTTCTTTAAAATCATTAATAAACCACGAATTTGATATGAATACAGAAGAATTTATTATATAAATTATTAAGTGATCAAAAAAATATAAATTATTAAGTAACTCACAAGTTAATATGAATGATTACAGAGCAAAAATCACAGAACCCATCTCAGTACCGCTTAGCAACGGGGATGTTCTGTACACACCACCGCCACCCAGTAGTGGGGCTGTTCTAGTCAACATTCTGAACATTCTCAGTGGTTACAACTTTACCTCAGAAAGTATTAATGGGACAGACAATAAGATACTTACCTACCACAGGATTATTGAAGCTTTTAAATATGCATTTGCAGCTCGAACCAAATTGGGTGATTTGGACTATTTAGATTTAGATGGGGTAAGCCGTTTGTTTTAATTATTTAAATAATTAAAAACATACCTTTTTACTAATTTTGTAATTTGTGTATGGATTATTACATTTATGAAAAAAAAAATCTTTTGAAAACGTATAAAAAATTAACGTCCGCTACGTTAATTTTGAGTAGTATTTGAGTCCACATTTCTTGGAATTCTTCCTTATATGATATTATATTGAAACCGTTGCTGAATACAAAAACCAGAAAATATAAAAAAATAATGACTTATCAAGGTACTAGTTATGGAAGTTATTATCACATCTACATGTTCGTTAACAGATATCTAAAGCATGTTAGACAAAAACTTCTATTCTAATAAATATTATTAATTAACATTTTTCGATTGTACTATTAAACTATTTGCTATGTACTAAATATCTAAAATAGAACGCTTAATTTACAAAATACTGTTTTATAGTTCTTAAGTAATATCACATCTCCGGATTATGGAGTCGAAGTCAGACTAAAGATCAACGATACGACAACCAGCAACGATACTGCTTACTATGGAGCTACCGATTACCAAAAGTCTGATTCGGGCACCGCACATATATCAGTCATAGCTAGCAATGGAGATGCAGTTTCAGTGACAAGCTCCGTTAATCACTAGTAAGTAAATTTAAGACATGTTTGAATTTTTATTTTATTCTTGTAACTTATTTAAAAAATTAGTAATTTTGCATTGTATAGAATTTGTATTGTATATATATTGTAAATGTGTGTCTAACTCATAAAAAATAAACAGTTTCGGCGCGGGCTTCTCAACACTGAACACGGGTATCGTAATGAATAATGTCATGGACGATTTCTCTTCCCCGGGGATCATCAACTATTTTGGTCTAAAACCAGCTCCAGCGAACTTCATTGCCCCGGGAAAGAGGCCACTCTCTTCAATGAGTCCCAGCATTATTATTGATAGAAATGGCAACGCAAAGTTAGTAATAGGAGCTTCAGGAGGGACGAAGATAATTACATCCGTTGCTTTAGTAAGTATAGTCTTTATTTAGAAAACATATAAAAATTCAACAACTTATTTATGCTTTTAACAACTTATTTATGCTGTTTTTATCTCTGTAGGGAGATTTTACAACATTCCGCTACCCAAAATAATAATTTAATATATAGCATTATTTCTTGCCAAAGAATAATTCCAATTAATTATCTAGGAAGAAGGACCCGAACAAATCATGTATCATTTTTTAACCTCCCATGAACCTACACTTATAAAATTTGGCACGAAGTAAGAATTTACAATACAAGGACAAGTGAAAATCCATTGGTTTTTCATAGAAAAAATCATAACAAACTTTCATTTGTAGTTAATTTCTTACGAAATCAGTCCGCGAACTTAAATTTATCATTTGATTTATAATCCTGAAATTGGTACGAAACCTTCGGTTGCAGAATCTGACTCGCACTTGACCGATTTCATTTTATAAATAGCGTAATGTAATGTATAGTGCTATTATATAGTGGATTTTTATTTGATTTGGTATTAGATAAGTTCTCACACATGACTCAGGTACTTTGTATGTATTGATGAATAAAAAAATCTATATTGTTCATACTAAAACATATATTTTAAACTACTAAGTAGCTCTGTAAATACTTTTATCAATTTTAAAGTGTTAATCCAAAGAAATAAATTAAAGAAAAGAAAGATAAATACGTATAAAAAAAATAACGTTATCGTCCCGTTGGATGTAAACCCGCGCCAATCCCGCTGTAAATACGTGTTAATATTTTAATTAGAATTTACCTTTTACTTTTTAGGTAACAATGAGCAAGTTATGGTTTGACCAAACGATCAAGGAAGCGGTAGACGAGCCCCGCATCCATCACCAAATATCCCCAATGTATGTTCATTATGAATTTGGAGTTACCGAGGTAATATATTTCATTATTATAATTTTATTATGCATATTCATCGATTTTCCTATAATATTTTTTCCCAGCCTATGGCAGAGGAGGCTTATGGAACATATAATATTTTTATTATTATATTTAGCTAGTATTTTAAAGTGGTTATAATAATAGCCAACATTTAAATTATTTTCAGGATATCGTGGAAGGCCTACGAGCTAAAGGACACGAAATGGTGCGATATAGAAACCGCGGTTCTAACGTCTGTGCGCTATACAGAAATAAAACAGCTATCTTTGCAAATGCGGACTTTAGAAAAGGAGGTGATGTTGCCGGCGTAGACTAAATACTTAATTATTATTAGTAATTTTTTTCCTATTAAATAATAATTACAAATACAGTGTACATAATATTTCACGTTACTATGTTTTATTATCAATGGAATATTAAAGTTGATAGAAAGATTATATTTATTATATTATAACTTTTTAAGTTACATGATAAAAATATGTAAATACAATATTCATAATAACGGGACGATTCAGTTCGATTCGAGAGAACTATTTCTTTTCATTTCTTCACTCACAAGAAAAAGCACGGCGTTGAGTTCCGCCATTCAACACGCAATGTCTCAATAGTCAGACGAAAATTAATAAAGGAGTGTTGAACTGTGACTATCTGCCCTATGCGTCCATTTTTCCATTATATTTAAAAAAAATATATATATATATATATATATATATATATATATATATATATATATATATATATATATATATATATATGTATATATATATATATATATATATATATATATATATATATATATATATATATATATATATATATATATTTAAAAATATACTCGTCCGTGTAATTTACTTAAAGGCTCATTTAAGGAATTATATTTTTTTGACATCCAAAACTAATTCCAAATTGAAAAAACATTTGAAAGTATGGCAAATGCATATCACTTTCAAATGCTTACTGAAATTTAATAAGGATTTCATAACATTATTTAAATTTACATTAAATTTAATACTGATTTTAGTAGCTTATTCAATATCTACAATAATATACCTATACGTTCATTTTACGAGCTTCTTTCTTTTCCAGCTTTCGTTGGACCATAGCATGCATTTAAAAATTAAAATAACAATATTTAATCAAATATTTCAAACTTTCAATATTTTATAGCTGTACAGTTTACATTATAAATTATGCTTAGTTTTATTTAAAAAGTATTAAATACTATAAAATCAATTTACACACTAAATTGTTTACCTTTTGTTTATTTAAATTTCTATTTTTTACCATCCAGTTTCGTTGTAAATACCATTGTATAAGTTATAAATATTACGTACTCGAATAATTGCATACATTTATTTATTATTTAAATGTATTGTAAAACTAAGTATACTGGTATGTTATTTAATAAATCACATTTTAAATATGTTTTCAGCTTCACGCTGTATCCCGCACATGGCAGGGTAGAGACAGAGGGAACTTGGGAACCTAGTATTAAATCCGCTCCATTCTCCACTTTTTGCCAATAATTGATATATTTCCCATTATTAATAAATCTATTTATTTATATTTTTGTAGAACTAACCCTATCGTGTAACGTAATAATGACAATAAATTACGTATTTTTTAATTTCGAGGTTATATTCATAATACTTTTGTCATTTGCAGTAGAAATATGCACTAGCATATGAAAAAATATATAACCGCTGTTTTTTTGCCAAAATTATGTAATTATCGATTCCTCAGCAATAACCGGCATGTCTGGCATTTTTTTTTGTGCTATAAGCATAAGTATTTAATTGCCATTACCATCTATCTAATTAGTTTGTTAAACTATCACTACGTAAAGTATTAATATTACTTAAAGTAATGTCGTTGTGTATGTATAATATGTTCTTAAGCATATGTCTTTATCAGTGGACGATATCCTAACATTCATTTCTATAAAAATAAAAAATATAAGTTGTGTGTTTTTATTTTTATGTCTTAGTCTGTCTTCTTCCAAAATATTTTGAGACAAATAGTCAACAAAATCCACATATCGGCGTATATATCAGTAGATTTTACATTATAGTTATATATAAGTATAATAAAGTATGTTCAAAACAATATTTTATTCCGCCTGTCGTGGCGCAGCGGCACAAGCGTGTAACCGAGACTGTAACCGACAGGTTGTGGGTTCGATCGCCACTCGAGGAAATGAAATATTAAATATTTTTAATTTAAATATTTAATATTTTCATTTATTCGCTCTGGTACAAGGCAAAACGCGGCGTTGAGTTCCACCACTCAACACGCAATGCCTCAAATTCGGCGTAAAGTGGGGAACGAAAGCGGAACGGAGTGTCCTAACACTAGCTTCCCGGATTCCCTCTGCCTACCCTGCCTCGTGCGGGATACAGTGTGAAGCTGAAAGAATGAATACCGATCCTGCTGGAATTTCGGGATAAAATAAGTGTTTAAGGTACAGCACAACCTCCGTCTTCTTAAAAACACACAACAAACAACAAACAAACAGACAGAAAAAAATGTTTGTTTCTCAGAGTCGTGTAAATAGCTAAATGTATTTAAAAACCGAGTTATCTTCAAATCACACACATACACTTTGAAACGATCTTCACAACAATGCCTAGTGAATAGAGATTGAGAGGAAATCTCCTTTTTTCACTAATATTTTTATTATCTATACTACTTATATATTAATAATTATTGCATAATCATTTACTTTTTTTATATTTTTTATATTGATACATATAGACAATACTACATTAATTCTATTTTATATATTCATATTTCACTATAAGAACAAGAGAAGTGTTTAAATTAAATACGTAATTGTACGCTAACGCCTACTAGCATTTGACAGCATGACGTCACTCACACGTTAGCGCGGCCCTAAGCTTGATTTTAAAGGTAATAAGAACAAATTCTTTTTTCTCGAATAACCATTTTTTTAGATATGTTGATAACAAAATATTGGTGTAACTAACGAATTGAGTTAAGTAATGACTTATACCCATATCCAGGTCTCTCTTAAAGGAATTACCATTTACATATTACGTCAATTATTTCTTATATTAGAGCTGACGTACATTTACGTACATTTTTCGCAAATAAAATAAAAAACAGTGTCAGTAAAGAGGCCTGTAGTGGCGCAGCGGCACATGTGTGTGACTGTAACCGACAGGTTCTGGGTTCGATCCCACTCGAGGAAATGAAATATTTTATATTTTCAATTTAAATATTTAATGTTTCATTTCTTCGCTCTGGAAATAAGGCAAAGCGCAGCGTTGAGTTCCGCCACTCAACACGGAGTGTCTTAACACTAGGTTCCCGGGTTCCCTCTGCCTACCCTGCCTTGTGTGGGATAGAGCGTCAAGCTGAAAGAAAAAAGAAAAAAATATATAAGACAAATGACAATAAAAATGAGTTTTATTTTAATAGACAAAAACATATTACTAAAATTTTTTGTACAATCTGACATACAAATAATTGAACTATGTTCTAGCCTATAAACAAACGACTTCATATAAATTAAATTAAACTACTTTTAGTTATACTCATTAGTATTATTATACTCAATATCAAGCACAATTATGATTGTTTGCATTGTAATTGCATTGCATCTATATATTACTATTATTTAAATAATATACTTATATAAAATACTTATTTAATTAATATATAAAAAAATAACGTTTTTGGATTTGAAACCGCGCCTCATGAAATCTGTCTAAGATGACTGACTATTAAGCCATACGTTCTTGGACGGATACCAAGAGGCGCGAACGCTACGTTCAAAATTTTTGTTCTTAATAAAGTATCCTTCTTTCCTGAGTTTGGATGAACACTTTAAAAGTAGTAAAAATGCAATATATAAAATGAATATTACAAAATAACTGTTACAGATATTTAAATATATATGAAACTCTTTTTGACATAATTTAATCAACATGATGATTTTCAACATTATTCGAGGTTGAACAATATATAAATTCGAATAAAATTATTAAACAACGATTATTATTTTCAATAATTAAATAAAATAATTTATTAAAATAACTATAAATAACCCTTATAACTTAGTTATAATTATTAAGTAACACCAAATAATAGTGTCTATATTGACTCAGCTTCACGTTGTACCCCGCACAAGGCAGGGTAGGCAGATGGAATTTGGAAACTTAGTGTCAGGACACTCTGTTTCACTTTAGTTTTCCACTTTCCGTCGAATCCGCGTATTGAGTAATGAAAATAAACGCCGCGCTTTGCCTTGTTACCAGAGAAAATGAAAATGAAAACATTAAAGTTGAAAATATTAAATATATTATTTCCTCGGGTGGAGATCGAACCCACAATCTGTCGTTAACCGTCACACGTTTGTGCCGCTGCGCCACAACAGGCCTCCAATGTCTATATTTATTAATAAATATATCAATAATATTGCTCGTAAGTAATATATATATATATATATATATGTATGTATATATATATATATATATATATATATATATATATATATATATATATATATATATATATATATATATATATACACATATATATATAGAAAAAATATTGTTTTAGTGTATACTAGTAAAATTCACCATTTTTTTATTTATTAAAAAATTCAGTGCAATAGGATAGACGATCGTATTTGCAATATAAATAACAAATACCTATATTATATATAAAAAGGAAAGTTAAAAAAAATCAATATAATATCAACAACTAATAAAAAATAGGGTGTTTCTTAACGGCGCTCTTTACCTTACGAATGCAAGGAAATGAAAATGGAATAAAGCTGAAATATAATAGTTTTATAAATATATTAATTTATATAGTACTTACAATGAGGAATGAACCGATATTATGAAATGTTTTTTTTTAAATATCATATTTTTTGCCATGACAAAAAACTACATTAACATATTTTAAAATAACCTAAACGTAAGTACAACCAACGATAGGTCGAAATCGACTAAAGGGTTAGCTCTACCAGTTACGAATAAAGTTTCAGATAGTAATCTGACGATTAATGCTATCCCACAGATAGAGACTGGTTATATTTTAAGTTTCACCATCAAATTCCATTACAATAAATCTAATATACATTAAACAGCCATAAAATAAGTAACGGAACGTCAACAACTTCAAAAAGATATTGCTTATCTGGCAGATACAGCTACCGGGTACTATATCAGCCAGTCCTGAAAGCCCTAACATAAGTATAAAACATGCAAAAAAAATAAATTAAGTTCTAACAAAAAATGCATCTTTCATGGCTTCCACGGGGGTTACAAATTTCGTTGAACCAATCAACACCATATTGTCGACGCCACTCGTTATAACACTCCTGTGCAGCTGCTTGCATTCCTCCGCAGTGATGCCGCCGACCACAAAGAGCATTACTGTAGGATTATCTAATGGGTGCTTTGCGTTTTTTTTCTTACTCGTCAGCATACTGCAGATTAAATAAAATTTTATTAATATATACTTTGAGGCAAGCGTGTGATTTAATATTTTCAATTTAAATATGTATTTAATGTTTTCATTTGTTCGCTCGAGTACAAGGCATAACACGGCGTTGAGTTCCGCTACTCAACACGCAATGCCTCAAACTCGGCTAAAAGTGGGGAATGGAAGCGGAACAGAGAGACTAGGTTCCCAAGTTCCCTCTGCCTACTCTGCCATGAGCGGGGTACAGCGTGAAACCTAGTATATTTTTTAATGCCTATTGTAGCTCAGCGGGACAAGCGTGTGACTGTAAAGGCGACCGGTTGTGGATTCGATCTCCACTCCAGGAAATGAGATATTTAATATTTAATGTTTTAATTTCTTCGCTCTGGTAACAAAGCATAGCGCGTTAAGTCCCGCCACTCAACAGACAATGCCAAAAAATTACATATTATTACGTAAAATAGCGGTATGCGGTATTCAATACAGCTAAGGAGGTAGGTTATTGATTAGTAATTATTGAAAGTATTGATTCACATAATATAACTAACAGTAATGTATTAGAAAAATTGCATACTTGAGTCCACTGCGTAGCAAGTCCTTAATGCCTTCATTTCTGTGTCGTAGGTCAATTAAATCTGGTCGTTCAGTATCAACTAAGTCGTCGACCAGCTGTTGTAGAACCCCGCGGTACTCGTGGCCGGTGCGGGCCTCACATGGCTTCAATACTGAATGATATCTAAAAAACAAAATAATTTATATAATTTACAAATTATGTATTAAGCAGAAAATTATGTATTAAGCAGAAACAGGATTTTTTATTCTGGGTTGTCCTCGTTTAATGGGAGTAATGAGTGAAGATAAAAATTATTATTCTGATATTGATGACATAATATTGATGAACCTGTGTCCTTTATATTTAATTAATATTTGTTTTCTATGCGATGTTTATTAACCACTGCACTCTCGGTATATTTTTGTGATGCAATCATAGATTGATATATAATGTTATGTTATATAATAAAATAACTCCAATGGAATAAAGATTTTTTAAGTTCACAATGAATATAAAACGACTTTTATAAAAAATAATACATCTGTATAAAACATTAAAATAATTAAAATATTTTTAATTTAGCAGCATATATCAATGTAGACAGAGGAAACCTAGTATTAAGACACTCCATTGGCTTTTTGACCAAAATGTCAAGATATTTATTTCGTGTTCATTGGCAGCACTTAATGCCGCATTTTGCCTTGTTACTAGACGGAGGAAATGCAAATAAATCACTCTAACTAGTGCCCTTACCTATCACGTGTCATACACGATAACTTTACCTTAAAGTCTATATCTATATTTATAAAAAATCTGTAACTGGTTATTTTCTATATATGAAAGATAAATTTAAAAAAATCTTTTATGGGACCTTTATTTATGTTATGGGGCAAAAAATGATATTTTAATGGCAACTTTCTTCCAAAATTTAGTGTTTGGTTCATTTAAATCGGCTGATAAATAAAAAAGTTATGTTAACTTAAAAGAATTAGTTGGACAAAATTGATTTCAATTAATTCAGATGTAAATTTAGTTTTCAATGTACCTACAAGATACCTTAAAAGTGATAATTTTATTAGAACAAGAAAGTATTTGAGACTAGTAAATAAAATATTGTAATTCAAGCGGGCGAAGCCGCGACGATAACATATAGCACAAAAAAATATATCTCACTTATTCAATATCTTTCTCATCTGAGCTACGTCCAGCAGTTTATCCATTATTTTATTAGTTATATCTTCACATTGTTCGGGCGAGACGATTCCCAGTTCACTTAAATGTAGACTGTCGTGGTCCTCAAATATGGCGACGCTGAGTGTCTCCCGCAAGCTGTCCTCATGTTGCTTGTTAAATGTTACCTCGTTACCGGTCAACGAGTACACATGGATCAGGAGCGCTAGAAGATTTTCTAGCGGTAAATTTCGTTCTTTACGAGTTTTTATTAGATGACTTATCTGTAATTATAAAAAAAAATTTAAAAATTATTAATAATGTTTATATGATATAGGCCAATCATCATACACAATCGTGCGACTGTAAATGTGACAGGTTAGGTTGTTTTATATATTTATTTGTTCGGTTTGGTAAGGAGGTAAAGCGAAGCGTGGCGTTAAGTTCCGCCACTCGCAATGACGCAGATTCTATGGAAAGTGGAGACTGGGAGTGTCTTAACGGGAACAGAGTGTCTTTACAATAGGCTGACCAGGATAGGGAGAGGGAACATACTTACATGGGAGGTGTGAATGTTCCCACAGCCTATGTATGATACTATGTATGGACTGGTATGTGTATTTTTTTTCCTGATTAATAATAATGATAGTTTAACGATGGATTAATGGAAGTAGGAAAAATGGATTATTGGAATTTACTTAAACCATTGTGTATACAATTTGACATTTCTTAACTCAGCTATGACATATATTTTACTGATTCACAGTTCAACACAACACTTGGGAAACAAAAATATTTATTTAGAAACCATATAAATCAAATAAAAAAAAATGTACTTTGTGTTGCGACAGGCTGTGGGTTTGATCCCAAGTCGAGGAAATAAAATATTTAATATTTCCATTTTATCTGGTAATAAGGCGTAGAGTTCCGCCACTCAACACGCAATGCCTCAGTTTGGGGAAAGTGGGGAACGGAATGGAGAGTAGTAGGAATAGAGTGTATGAATGAATACTAGGTTCCCAAGTTCCCTCTGCCTACCCATACCATGTGAAGGATACAGCGTAAAGCTCACCCACCTGATGCAAAACACTCGTAGAATCTCTGCTAGTGACAAGATTCTGTAAAATCTGTTTCTCCAAATTCATGAGCAATTCCAATTGGACTCGTTTCGGTGACTTCAACATTTGTACGATAGCTAGAGATTGTTGGAGAACACCCAAATGCTTTGGTATCACTGTGTAATTACCTGAATATAATAATAAATTATACGAGTTATTTTTTGTATTTGGTTTGTGAAATAGTTGAAAGTGATTATATTCAAATATTAATTATTATTATTTAAATAAGTATCCCCACTTGATGAAATTAAATATTTCATTCACATTTCTTTTCTCTGGTAAGATGACAAAGCGCGGCGTTGCATTCTGCCATTCTCAAACTAATGTCTCAAATTCAGCGGAAAATAGAAAACGGAACGCAGTGACATAACACTAGGTTCTTATGATCCTTCTGCCTGCTGTTGTAAAGCTTCTCTACTAGTGTAAAGCTGGATATATAGAAAATATAGTGGCTGCGAAAAATAAATCGAAAAGCCATCATAGCGCAGCAGCACAAGAACTAACGGGAAACACAACAGTTACGGATTCGACGGCTACTTTGGTTTGGTAAGAATTATTTTCATTTGATAGCATTGGCAACAAGTCAAAGCACGGCATTGAGTTACACCATCCAACGCAGTGTCTCGAAAATTGGGCTGAACTACAAGTTCCTCTTGCCTCACTTACTCAGCTTCACGCTGTATCCCGTATACGGCAGGGTAGGAACAGGGAACTTGGGAACCTAGTGTTAAGACTCCATTCCACTTCCGTTTCCCACTTCCCGCCGAATTTGAGGCATTGCGTGTTGAGTAGCGAAACGCCGCGCTTTACCTTGTCACCAGAGCGAAAAAATGAAAACATGAAATATTTAAATTGAAAATATTAAATACATATTTTATTTTCTCGAGTGGGGATCGAACTAGCAACCTGTCGTATGCAGTCACACGTTTGTGCCGCTGGACCACGACAAGCTTCCTCTTTCCTGCTCTGGTATATGTAGGATACAGCGCAAAAATAAAAGAAAAAATCAAAATATGTGATGTATTCCAAAACGATTTTAAAGAACAAACAATGGAAATCACGCTTCAATGTTACTATTTTTTTTCAAATTGGTTAATTATTATATTTAAGTATGTAATTTTAGTTAAATTTTTGTTCAAGTTTAAAATAAAAAAAATAATTTTAAATTTATTTCTACGTTGTGAACATTCCAATATGTTTTATAAGTATATTTTAATTTAACACAATATTAAATATATCAAAATTTTCTTCTCCAACCATAACTAAAATAATAATTAAAGTAACTACTTTTGAATCCATCATAAAAATAATATTTTGTAAACATAAGAGTGTTACCAAATATAAAAAAAAACTCAAAACAAATAACAATTACCTTTAGTAGCCAAAACAATTTTTTCCACACTTTGCGGAGTGACTTTCAAAAGTGTTTTAGGTCCGGGTGACTTTTGAACATCTATTTTAGACAATTTATTGTATAGATCGAACATGACCTCCTTCTGGGATTTATTTATCATGTGATCGAATGTTTGCGCACAGGACTCATCGTGCGGGTGGTGAAGGCAGCCTGGGCTCAACTGTAGATCCTCAGGGTGGGTGAATCTGAAATATATAAATATATACATATATTAATTAATGTTAACCATCAAAAATAAATAAATTAATATATGATAAGATATTAATTAAGAATTATTCAAAGCCATATTTACATTTCAGTATCTGTATGAAGTATACAGAGTATAGTGTATATCAAAGTAGCCAGAAGTAATCTAATATTACTACAATTTTGAATGACAAGCCTTTATTTCCTGAGTAAGAATTGAACCTATAAGCATTGTGTTTACAGTCATATACTGTCCACTATCAACTAATTTAAAATTTTATACAAGGTACAATTTTATACTACAACCCACCCGCGGCTTGACTTGCGTGAATTAATTACACTATTTTACTTACTAATTCAATTATATATTTTTTTTTTGTTAAAAACTAAAATATCAACACAATGAATAAAAAGAAATTGTAGCAATTTTATCGAACTAAATATTTTAAATTGATATATATAAAGATAAATCTGGCTAGCCATATGCACAAACAAATAGACAAACAGATACACAGACAAAATTTTCAAAATGACTATTTATTACATTAATAGAAGCTTCAGTATAGACAGTGGACAGTTACAGATTTACTATAAGTACATATACAACTTACACATTAGCCTCACATAGTGGGGACATGTCCACAGCAATATCATTAGAATGTCCAGGGAACCTCGGCAGTAATGTCATTATTTTATCAAGAACTGACTCACTGGCATGACTTGTGACCCCGCAGAGATCTAACGTACGGTCTACTATGATGAGGGAAATAGGATTTGAACAATTCTGAAAAATAAAATTAACAAGAAAATAATGTTTAGAAAACTGAGCGTTTTGCATGCTTTGTCATGGTGTATGGCAACATGAAACAATTGTTGTAGCTTCAATGTTACTCATATAAATGAATTATTTTAATTTGTTTGCTCTGGAAAAAAGGCAAACGCAGAGTTGAGTTACGGCACTCAATATGCAATGTCCAGAACATTTGGCAAGAAGTTAGGAATTTTAGGAGTTACCTTTGTCTACTCTGTCATATGTAGGATACCAGTTACAGAGATGTCTAGTAGAATAACAATTTATTGTTTGTTCCATAGAATTTTATTGTCATAATACTTTATCATAAAATATTGTATTGTAATTAAATTTCATTATTTTACTGTGTAAAATAAAACATACCTTCTTTCTAGATGTGCAGATTGGAGAATTTTCCAAAATACCAGCAATTATAGAACTATATGAGCCCATAAAGAATAAATCTTCTTTCATTCTCATTGATTCTAGCATACTATTGAGACTGCTCGCCAGTCTTCTAGCATTTAGCCTTTCTTCATTATTTAAGGTATATAAATCAATAGAAGGACTGTCAGGCATTATATATGCATCATATAAAGGATAGACATTTGCATATGGAGGGGTTAAAAATATAGTATTTGTTGGACACATGATAAAGATTGGTGAATAAACAACCTCAACAACACATTGCTAAAAAAAAAAGAAATAATAATACATACTGTAAGCTTATTTACAAAAATAACTATAACAGAAATAACTTTGAAGCCTGTCTTTGCATTAGCACAAGCATGATTATAAATGTGATTGTGCATTTTGATACCCAATGGAGGAAAAGATATTATTTTCATTAAAAAAAAGCCCAGTGTTGCCTTAAATTAGGTGGACAGTAGGGAATGGAATAAGAGTGTCTTAACACTGGGTTCCTAAGCTCCCTCCCTCTGCCTACCCTGCCATGGCAGGAAACATTGTGAAGCTGGAAAAATAAAAAGAAATTACCATTATAATGACTCTAATATGACACAGTTAGACTAAGTCAGACTTTAAATGCATAGGTTGTGTGGTTTCTTTGTTTCTCTGCCTACCACTCTATATGGAAAAGACGAAGCATGACACTGCTATTGGTATGTACATTATAACTTCAGGCTTTAGTCTACATAGAAATAACACACGCTGTCCCACAGTGCCACAATAACCTTATGATGTTATATATTTTTTTTATTATTTCCAATATTTTATTAATACATACAGTTTTTGCTATCCATTCTAAAAGCATGCCTTCAAGTTGTTTTGTAGCTTCGGCTGGTGCTCTCCCAGATGCCAATGTGTCACTAACATCTTTATTTTCATTTAATTCCATGTAAACAATATCTAAGCTTACACATGATATTAGGATACAATGAGTAAAATCACTGTGGAGAATGATTTCTCTAATAGATTGAAGTTGAGTGTTTGTTGTTTGTGTAATAAATACAGCTTTACGATGTTCCTTTCTAGAAGACTAAAAATAGATAAAAAAAATAATATAATAGATCTTTTAAGGTAAATATATTGATATGATACAAATTAGATACTTACTTCAAAAGGTGATAAAGACTTCACAGCGGATGCCCCACCAGTTAGGAAACTGAACAGCCCTCCATTCCAATGTAAGCATTCTGCACTATAATTATCCAAATACACTACTGCACCTATTATACGATTATAAACTTCCGACCAACACGCCTTATTAAATTCTTTTAAAGTTGGACCCATTGCGACAAAAAAGAAATAGGTTTAATTAAATATGAAAATGTTTTATATTGATAGAAATTACTACATTTCAAATTTATAACTCACTGCTTACAGGTTTTAATTAAAATTTGATTATTTTCGGAAACTTTAAAAACTGACGTTCATTAATATGAAAAGCTTAACAATTATTATACTACTACATAAACAATGCACAGGTTTTTTATGTAATCTTTTTAATTTAAATTTATTTTGTTTACGAATTTTCATTGATTTGTCCACTCAGCATATAAATGTCAATGTCTGTGCTAAAGTCAAAGAAAGAATTAAGATAAGATGTCAATTGTCATCTTACCCCAGCCAACTGTAATTTCTTGTTTTTAGGCGTGTTAGCTCAATAAAAAAAAAACTTTTATAAGTTTAACTAAATAAAAAATTATACGGATTTATAAGAAACAATTTTTTTATCTTTAGTATTATTTACTTTGAAATAATAGTACTCTACAAATTGTATGTTCCTTTATCAGTATTATCATTCTAAGTATTTAGGTATGGAAAAATATATCCACCATAATGCAAAACGTAAACATTTTCTCGATGTATGTATATACTATCTAGTTATGCAGTGATATAAACATACGATATGAGGAAAAAGGATAAATTTATAATTAATTTTATTATAGTAGTAAATCAACAGAAATAAATAAATATTGCTATATATAGATTCAGTATGAAGGTACTCCATGAGTACTCACTGCCCAAACTTTCAATTTTTATATTTTGTTGTACTTTGTCTAAAGTGATTTAAGATTATATTTCACCAATTGATAATTCAAAACAGTCCAAGTACCATTAGAAAACCTATACCTTATTTATATTTAATAAAGAAACAGCAACATAATATTTATTTATATAATCTTTATATTTAACAAAAATAAAACAAACAATGTGAATTATTATTTTTTTATCTGTAACTTATCACGGTTTGGTTAATCTAAATTTTTCAAATACATGTTAACAAATGAAAATATTAACTAATGATCATCTTCATAGCCACTGGGCAAAGCATTGACATGGGGGTTGTGGAAGAGAGACTTCTGTCCGTCACCCCATGGGAATCGCTGAAAATAAAAAAAAAACAACAATTTTATAATATTTGAAGCTTTTGTGGTACAATGGAGTTCAATCACCACTTGGGGAGAGAATTCTTTTCATTACTCTGGTCTGTTAAAATCTGCCTTACTGGGCTTTGGTCTAGTTTTGTTGATTTCACTGCTCTACATTAATGTTTAATTCAAGAATAGAAATGGCTATGACTAGGCTTATAGCTTATTATTTACTAGGTTAATGCAAAACATTTTGGATAAAGAATTAAAATATTCAGTGACATGATCCTTCCTGAGAACCTGCACGGTATTTGATAAATATTGAGAGTATATCAAAAAGGAATATCAAATATGTTGTCTATTGTTTTTATAGAAATAATCATATTTGCTTTAGCTTCACTGTATTCTACATAGAACAGGATCCTGTTCTGTTCTGTTCTGTTCTTCCTATCCTATCGGATAGGAAGAAAGAACCTAAAGTCAATACATTTTGTCCTTGCTTTCCTTGTGTATTGAGACATTACAAAGTTCATATCGCAAGTCTGTAAAGTTTTATTTTTTCTTGACAGGGCAAGGTAGGTGCATCCTAAAAAAAAATCTTGAATAAAGATCACAACCTTTGCTTTAATTGTCAAACACTCCCACTGCATCACAATGACTTTATAATATGTTTTTTAACTTCATATTCTAATCCATACATATTAGGGGAGGTACAGAAAACCTACATACTGTTCAGTGTAACCAAGACACTTTACCTTATTATGTCAAAATGTGGATTTTGACATACTACTACTACTTAGCACTATTATGGTATTTCCTTTCCCGAGAGAAAAATACAATTTTTATAAAAAAATATAATTAAATAATTTATGGGTTAAACCCATCAAACTCACAAACACATTGTATTTACAGTATGCATGTCAATGCACTATAACTTCTTAAAAATAATTAACAATGCAATAGATACTCTGCTTTATCTTTATCTACATTTAATAAAGAATTTTAACATTTTATAAAGACGTTGGATATTAATAGGCTGTGTTTTGACTATTTATTTTAAATCTAATTCAGATTAACATTAATTTATAACTTTATTGTTATTCCTAATGTAGTGACACTTAACATAAATGTTTACCTTGGAGCGAACGCGCATATACTCATAAGCAATGAATGGTGGTCGCTCATGATGCTCCTCCTGGTGAGCAAGATACGCATTCAGCATTCCTAGTGCGACAGATGGGAGCCCTACAAAGAAGGACAGCTTCTTCCACAACTTCCAGCCACCTAGTTTAAAATATTATAGTTAGGATTGTATTGAAAAACAGATAAGAGTTCCCTAGGTTATGCGATTACATAATTTATGAAAAAGTATTTTAATAAATGTACCTCCATGTCCTCCAGCAGTAGCCGCATGGGAAGCAAGGCGAGCGTTGTTTTTAACATATAAAGACGCAGCTCTTTGCAAATACGATGCCATTTTTAAGATTGAAAATTTTACTGTACGTCTTCACAATTGTCAAAGTTATTGTGTCAAAATTTTCAATCGATTTACTTTTCATAGATAAAAGTTGTCTTTGAATTTATTTTTTATTTTTTTTTATCTGTCGTCGTAATATTCTGCACATAATATTTATTTTTAATGTCTTTTCAAAATAGTTTGTATCACAAAATAATTTATTTAAAGTCATTTAATTCATATGTTATTTCAAATAGGTATTTATTTTGTTACTTTTTGTTTTATTAACGACTACAGTCTCCACATACGTCTTTCGATTCGTCCACTGAGACTAACCTCATATGTACTCTCTGAGGAGTACTCATGCCATGAGACCTTCCTTCAGTATTATACGTACTGTGTATTCGAAGGTCTACTAATATCTCCCTCAACCTTTTTTACCACTACTTCCCCGTCATAAATCTTATTGCCATTCTCTCATCCCATATAGATTCTAGAGCCTCTTTTATTTTTAATTTATTTAAATGATCTTCCTTTTTGAATTACAAAATTATAAGATATTGTACTACTGCTGGTGATACACCTTTAATAGACCGTAATAAAAACAATTATGACGAAGTAAAAAGTGCACTGTCGCACATACTCATAGTCTACTGGTAATAATTTAGTATTAAGCGTCCAGAAAAAATAAAAGTATAGAATTAACTATGCCGAACGTTAAGCAAGAGAAGCTAAGTATAAGCGTTGATAATAAAATTCTCGTTTTTTTTGTGATAATAAAATTTTCGTTTTTTTGTGATAAAAATTTTCTCGTTTTTTTGTGATACCGCGCTATTCTTGGATCTAACCCTACATTCAAACCTTAAGGTTTGAAAGACAATTGGGGCCCCTATTTAAATAGGGGCCCCAATTGTCTTCTCATGAGGGTAGACTAAACTCCGCTGCTTATGCTGATAAAAAAGTGAGGCAGCTTACGGATGTTGATACTGCTCGGCTAGTGTACTTTAGTTATTTTCATAGAATATGTTACTTCAGATATCGAATTTATATTCAATCAATCCAAAAACGACCAGTTCGGCTAACCAATCGCCCACGGCCCCGTGTAACTCCAGAGGAGCTGCAGGAGCGTTGCCGTAT
The DNA here is from genome assembly GCA_019049475.1 of Eueides isabella. NCBI lineage: Eukaryota > Metazoa > Arthropoda > Insecta > Lepidoptera > Nymphalidae > Eueides > Eueides isabella. The sequence continues at coordinate 9,434,261 of CM032395.1, read as the reverse complement.
TTTAAGGTGGATGGGTACCGGCGCCCGACATTACCTAATGCGAAACGCAGTGGCCAAAGCCACTAATTAACACCGGCCTTAAATGCCGGGGGTGGTAAGAATCCGGTCGAGTCTGCCCATGCGTGTTGCCATTACTGGCAACGTGACTCTACCACACGCACTTTAGTCGCCTCTTACGACACCATCAGTACTAGGGTGATCCTATTCTAAGCCGGAATCACACATGATATTAATATAAGAAGTAAAAACCAGCTGATCACTCCTAATAGATCGATCAGCTAAACTGACCACATATTCTAACCCTCGAGACCGCATGTCCAATTTCGATAAGTCTGTTACCGGAAGAATACGCATTTCTTGATCTATTTCGAATCTTCGGTTTCTATTAGATATCATCCTAGATATACTTTATTCACTTGTTCTATAATTTATAAATTTAAATATTTTTATTCAAAATAAGAACTAACAAGCTTCGTTTTTTGAACGTGACACAATTTAACACCAGTTTACTAAAATCTCAGATCTGAGAAGAACAGGCGAAAGACACTCAGCGTTTTTAATTAAAACTCATCATATTATTATAATTGACAATTTGTATTTATATTCGTTTATTTCGTTTATATTTATTTGTATATATATTCTTTTTTACTTGATCTTATGATTATTTTTTCTATTGACTATGTTCAAAAGCATGGTCAATATCCCATTTTAGCATTTTCATACCATGACCTCATATTTATTAATAATTCTGATTTCCGTCCTATTGCTTATAAAATGAAGCCTCTAAAAGCTAAATCTAGAATCCTTCTGTAACGAAATTGGTGGTATGCGTTTGCGACCAGTCAATGCCTTTTTTCTATTAACTGGTCCAATGTATTAAATTGTACCACAGCTGATAAACAGCTAGCTATTTTAATTCTTTATTGATTAAATTATATGCTCATCATGCTCCAATGCACTCTGTGCGAATAAAACATCTTCCCGCTCAGTGGTTAACAGATGATGTTAAAAAATTGCAACATAAAAAGGATTTTGCCCAAATAAAATTCAAAGCCAATTCCGATAGTACTAATCGACAAAACTACACAAAAGCTCATAATCGATGCAATATGGTTTGTAGAGATAACCAACGACGCCATATATATAAATCTGTCTTTTTCTGAAGAAAAAGACTCCTTCAAAGTTTGGGACTAAGATCTATTGGAGTTGGTAAGGCGCAACAAAATATTAATCCTCAGTATAGATTTAAACGAACTCAATAAAAATTTCTCATCTTCCAGTGTTATTGATGACTCAACTAAAATCCACTCCTAGTATTCAATTGTTTTTCTCAATCAATTTGCAGAATGTGATGTTAAGAAGACCATTCTAGCTATTACCTCTGATGCTGTTGGTGCCGATCGCATAAGTCGTAAGAAGATTATTCCCATCCTGGACATTGTACTACCTGTGATCACTTATATATTTAGCCACTTTATAGCTTCTAACAAATTTCCTTCTATCTGGAAAAATGCTCAGATAATTTAACTAAAACGCTTAATCCTGTTAATAATTCTGCTTTCCGTCCTATTGCTATCTTTCCTTTCCTGTCTTAAATGATTGTGCGTTTAATTCAAAACTAACTCACATAATTCCTTTTATTATTCTCATAATCTTTTGAATCCTTTACAATCCGGCTTTTGTCCTAGTCATAGTACGACAACAGCTTTAGTCAACATTACAGATGACATTCGTAAAGACATGGACATGCAACAAGTCACGGTCCTAGCGTTGCTGGACTTCAGCAATGCCTTTGGTTTTGTAGATTTGTATATCATGCTAGCTATTCTTAGGTCACTTAACATATCTCCTAATGCAATTGACTGGTTTCGTAAATATCTATATGGGCTCCCGCAATGTTTACGTATACAAGATTCGTACTTTGACTGGTCTCCTATCGTTGGTGGTGTTCCCCAGGGTGGCGTGTTGTCTCCATTGTTATTTTCCATATTTAATAATACTACTTCCGACTCAATTTCTACTCTCTACCGTCTATATGTAGACGATCTTCAGATATACAATCAAGCCAATGTATCGAATTTAGATGATGCCATTAATAAATTAAACATTAGCTTGGAAAGTATATGTACCTGGAGTAATTCATTTGGTTTGCAGCTCAATTTAATTAAAACTCAACTTACCGAAATAAGCTTATATCGAAAATCGGTAAAATTTCTTGGCGATATTTTACCTTATAGTAAAGAATCGCCTTCGCAGAAATACTCATATACTTCATCTTTTTTACTGTATCCTGTTCAAATCAACTTCTCCTTTCTACCACAAGTTTCGAGTTTTTGGGTAATTCGCATCCTTGATCTCTTCGCTCGCCTTTTACAGTGGCTCATTTACCATAACGGCGTGTCGATTGTGGAATTCCCTACCATTTCACATTAGAAACGCTAAAACATTTTGTTGTCATATTGTTTTTATTTATATTTTCATTATATATTTTTTTTTATTTTTATATGTATAGTAATTATAATTATTATTTTATTTATATATTTTTTTATCCTATTTCATTATTTAACATCTCTTATTTTAGTACACTCTGCCTATTTATATTTGCTATTCCTTTTGCCCTACGGTTGTCTGGCAGAGATCGCTACTTAAGCGATAGGTAAGGCCGCTTTTTTACATTTGCTTTTTCTATATTGAAGTTTATACTGATCTTTGGGTGTATAATAAAGAGTATTTATTATTATTATTATTATTACTTTAACAAAAATTTAAATTTTATCAATATGTTATTGTAAATATTAATTTACAAAAATGTATTGATAAAATTTCAGTAACGTTACTACACTTATCGTGGCTGCGGGCACTTCACTATCTAGCTTTTTCGCATTTGCTAACTTTTCTGCACGTGAACATTTTTAGATTTTTACATCATTTTTAGAAATAAAAAAATAAGAAACAGTAAAAAGTATTATTTTCACCCGCTGAATGGAAATTATAGGCTGATAAGCATGAAATTTTGCCAACTAGATATCGTGATAAGTTAGGTACAGTGGCCAGCAAAATAAATCAAGCTAAATAATCTATGTCGTTACATAATTAATAATTGATATTCTTGGCGGTAATTTAATTTAATTCATCCGCCGACAAAAAGTCACGCAATATTCACACCCATTCAAATCCCCTCATCGTTCCAAGTGTTTCAATATGTTCCTTATCCACACACGTTTCTTCGACGCCCTCGTAGCCTCGCTTTATATCCCGACGATGCTATCACAATCACCAATATATACTGTGTAGGCAAGATTTACTTTTCTGCCTCACGACACTTTCTTCTTTTATCCGAAATAGGCAATGAAGTCTATGTTACCTTAGTCATAGCGACGGGCCCAACGGTTTAAAACACTCTTAATTAGCGTACCCTGCGATTTCCCCTTTTCTTTAATGGAAAGTGGAAGGAAGGAAAGGTCTAAATACAAGGTTCACTCTGCCTACACTGTTATGTCCGGGAGACAGTATGAAGCAAAACATTAAGAAAAATATAACCATTAATACGGCCAGTAAACAATTATCGTGTTTCTAATAATTTTGTATTGCATTTTTTTTATTTTAATAGGTTTCATATTCAGTGCATAGAATATACAAAATAAACACAATTATATTGCATCTTATTTTTTATATTTAAATACATACATATATAATGGTGTAAATCTATCATGGCACCTGTTACAGATCTTATAATATTATTTATTAAAACGATCAAATTATTTGTATTATACGTACAATTATGTTTATAGCAACATAACTGGCTGATCAAATTGTTGAAATTGATCTTTATTTGTAGAATTACTTAAAGATAGGTTTATGAGGGCGTCATCATTGAAATGATTCTGAAAAACTTTCTTAGGAGCTACCTGAAACAACGATTTTGTTATTTAAGTATAAATATTTAGTACAACCTAACAGATAAATACTAAATATATTGTAAAATACAGCACCTTTTTAACTTTTATATGTTCAAAATTAAATCCCATATAAAATGCAGTTTGTTGCAGCTGCCGCAAGTTTCTCAGCCGAATTCTAGGGTCCCTTTCTAATAATCGCATTAGTAGTGCTCTCGCTCCTTTGGATAGATTATTAGCTTTATCAGGTAATGTGCCAGGAACTGTCACAGAGTGTTGTACCTGTTGAATGCTGAAAAATGTACGTAATATATTATTATTATAAAAAACGGTAAATTTGTTGTAGATATTTAAACCAACTATGAAATTCAAACAATAGTTTACAACGAATCAAAGTGTCCTATCATACAGATCGTAGAGAATAGAACTCATAACATACATACTATATAGTGACAGCCCATTTTAAATTAATGAAAATAAATAATACATTTAATGTAAATATATCTTCTAAATAGTAAATACCTGTCATTTAAGTTGATGCTTGTATTCAGGAATGAACTGCATGGATTTTGTGCAGCGTTGCTTTTTGTTGCCGTAATATTTACAGCAGGCGTCGAAAACTGTAAAAAGGGCATTTAAATATTTCTTGTTTGTGTAAGTAATCTTTCTTTCGAAAAAAAATATTTTAGATAAAGTAACATATTCTTTAAGTACAAATCTATGAAAATATTAATGTATGTATATATTTAATTGTCATAAATAATAGCGCCCCTCTACTTGTTTAGTTAAAAAAATATAACTTAAATGTCATTTTTCCTTGAATCTATAATGAAACACATTCGATACTAGAATGTACCAATTCATTGCCTTCGAGGTACGTAACTCATCCTGCTCTCTCATCTTCACGCTGTATCCCACACATGGCAGGGTAGGCAGAGGGAACTTGGGAATCTAGTGTTAAGACACTCCGTTCCACTTCTGTTCCCCACTTTCCGCCGAATATGAGGCATTGCGTGTTGAGTGGTGGAATTCAACGCCGCGTTTTGCCTTGTACCAGAGCGAAGAAATGAAACATTAAATATTTCAATTGAAAATGTTAAACATTTCATTTTCCTCGACCGGGGATGGAACCCAGAACCTGTCGGTTACAGGACAGGCCTCAACTCATTTTTTTGTAAAAGATTACGCCTTACCTATAGAAATAGTAATTATCATTTCAAAAACGTTGCAGACTTTGATTTATATAAACTAATGAATATGAAATAAGTAAAAGCTAAATATAACAGTTGAGTAAAATTGTTCTCAAGTGCAAAGTCATGGGCAATAGCCTGTACGTGGACAAAATACGCATTACAGTAAGGTAATAAGAACGTAACTCGGCGTAATCACCACACACACCAACGAACAAGTCGATTAATATACGATCAAGTGTTCCCAAGTATACACGTTGACTCCAGACTAGTTTTATATAATCAAACCTTCATAAATTACAGGCGTCGTATGTTTACCTGCCGTTAAGGTCTTCTAATTATATTGAGCTCAGCTAGGGAGTGCAAATAAAAATGTTAACAAATTCCTGACAAGTAGATGAAATATCTACCTAGAAATTAATAGATAATCTTTTCTAATTGTTAATGATAGAACAAATGCAAAACTTAAAATTGTTCCAAACAGTTTAAAATGTATGAAAATCAATGTACGTGATTAATCCGGTTAATTTGTTTGATTTATTTTGAAATGTGTAACAATCGCGTGAATCAAAGTAAGAAAATCGAAAATTCTTTCAAGTTATATTGAGTGCAACGGACACACTAAACTAAATAAAAAGTTGTACTATATTATGTATGATGTAAAAGTACAACTTTCGTGTAAAACTACATGAATGACAAGGTAATTTAAAAAGGAGGCATAAAAAACGTGGCGTCTAGGTTTATTCCTTAGTTATGTCTACGATGCTCCGGTCACCGCAACTCGTCTGCCCGCCTTCTAAAGAAAAAAAGTAAACTTATCGGCTAAAAATAGGGAGCCAGCCCCTTAATTGCATACTTGGAATTTACAGCACGTTTTAACGATTGTGAGTTCATCGAGATAAATGCACCTTAACGCGAGGGCGCAGTAATGGTTTGCAGATTGTGATGGTAGTTAGTATTACATATTAAACTATATCCATGAATATGTTACGAAAAGGTAAGAGCAACCACCTCACGTATATTGCTCGTCTATCCATGGTGAATTTTAACGCAAAAACATTTAAATTTAGCGCAACTTCAATGTGTCCGACGATTATATGTCGGTTGGTGTATGAGGTTATTGAAGGAATGGCTAATGTGATGCGTTTTTGCATCTCATCAGAAACTGTTAGACTGTCGGGACAGTAAAAAGGAAAATTTATGTGTACATTGATTCGTTAAGAACTTACGCAAAGTATTTTTATAGCCATCAACATAAATAATGGTGTATAGTCTCCAGCTGCTGCCGAAGTATAGATAAATTAAAAAGTTTTGTACCGTTAGCATTAGCGCTCTGACTACTAATCAACTGTTATCAGAGTGACCACGAGCACAATAAATGTTTACACTTTGATCTGGTCACGATTCAGCCGCATTTGTGAATAAGAATTTAATTTTGCTTGCGCATTAGTCTATTCAATTATTTTTGCTACGTACGCTACTTGTTGACTAAATGCTTTAATAGGGAGTACTTAATATAAATTCGAAGACATTTATTTCATAGGAAAACCATTTAAATTACAAAAAGAAACAGATTTATATGATACCATTTAAATAAAAAAAAAATAACAATAACAAAAAGGCGAGTCGGGCTCGCCCACTAACAGTTTCGTACCGATTTCGGGATCGTAAGTCATCGGGAAATACATATTGTTAAAGCTTGACAAATCCAAGTCTACAAGGGTATAATATTTATTTAACAAAACAACACTTTAGGCTTGTAATAGTTTTTATACATGTATAATACATTTTTTTCATTACTAAGTGATTGATAGATAAGGCAAAGCCTTGTGGCGATAGGCAAAATGTGGCTAGTAAGATTTCCCGATATTTTCACTGGACTGGATAGGCAGGATTTTAGTTTTTACACTCCACACACTTTTAATCATAATTTAAAAAAAATATAATAAATAATATAATAAAATAAATCATAATTTAAAAGAAATATATATATAAAAATTTATTACCGCAGGTGTACGGTAAATACCTTAAAGGTCTTTGATATTCGCGATTATTTCACATTTCAAATGAAACTGTTTTATCCAGAATTGCGTTTAGAGTTATTTCAAATACTATGCTACATCATATACTTTACAATAGTCCGTGGTTACGGATAAACGAAGGTATCATCCGTCTGTCAGTTGACATAATTATTTTATCAAACTACTACCAACAATTTCTTAATTGCCTATCGCAGTGCCTTGATTATTTGCAGAATGAGCTAACTGTATCTTGTCGTATGGTGTGGTGTGTTTGAGGTTACAAAATATTTACTTATTTAAAATATTTAGTTCAACAAATTTGCTACTATTTCATTATTCATTTAGCTGAAATTTTATTTATTAATGTATAGGTTGATATTATTATATTTAGTCTATTATATTTATATTTAGTCTTTAAAGCGTAATTCAAGCGGGCGAAGCCGCGTCGCAAGTACTCAAAACATTTTATTTAAATACCTAATAGTTTTAAATTATGCCGCAAACAAAGTTAGCTTAAGAAATTAAATAGGTACAAATATTTGAATTTGTAATTATTTTTTTCTAAGAAATACCTCCCAATTTATATTTTATACATATTTTCCTTTAATTATATTTAAAGTTCTCACCGCTTGTCCCGTTTTATAACTGTAGGTCCACGAAAAGAACGAAATATTTTTTTTATCGTTTGCGATGAATTTCTTATAAAATGCAACGAAAACGATACATACATATATATTTTGATTGCATATTAATTAATAGGTTGAAGGCTGTGCTCCAAAAGACCGTAGATGTGAATAATTTGATTTTAATTTTAGCATGATTTCTACATTTGAACTTGAAATAAATGATACTTATACGATTTAGTTTTTTCCTTTGAAACCCTAAAAATGAAATAAAAGTAATAAATAAAAATGACTTATTATGTATTATTATTTTTTTAACTAGTTATACACTTCCTTTAGGTTTTATTATATTGACCTGTGGGTAAACAGATGAGTTAGACAAGTTTTATCTAATTGCAACGATATAATCTTTAGCAAGGTTAGGTATACAAAAAAATGTAAAACGTTTAATTCTATTATAAATTCCTATCGTGACTCTTAAAAGGTCATTTAGTTTTATATGGAAATATTAACTGAAAAAATATGTCTAACTTTAGCTATATCCAATTATTAATAGTTAACATAAACTTAAAAGGCTTTAAGTGGTCATTTTATAATTTTTATAAAGTATTTGCATTGTGCCAATTTATTGATATAGGGTAAAACCGGGATGAATGCCCCATAAGGATAGACAACCCCCTTTCTTAAAATCCTAATTACAAAAATAAAATATTTTGAATCCGTCAATTAAAAACGACTTACATGTGTCCATCCTAACCTAAATAATACCAAATCCTAAATAATAATAAGTAGTGCAAAATGATTTATTTTCGCTTTTATGAGCGAATATACTTCCAGTTATAATATATTTCAGGAACGTAATCCGCTTGTAACCGCTATATTTAATTACTTCATAGCTTTATGAATAGTATTGACATTTTATCATTATATATTATCTAGTGTAAATATTGTTTATAAAATTACTTATACCACATACCAGAAATGCCTCAAATTTGGCGGAAAGTTGCGAACAGAAGTGGAACGGAGTGACTTAAAACTAGGTTCCTAGTTCCCTCTGCCTACCCTTCCGTAAGCGGGATACTGAGTGAAGCTGAGAGAGAGAAATACTAGAAGACATTAGCTTATTACTTTGACTTTGCATGTATTCTCATTGGGATTAAGCCCCTTACCTTTATGCTTGAAAATGTTTAGTTAAAAATGTCCAGAGTGGAAGGCTTATAGCCTAGCCTCTAACGTCATCAGATGTTTACCTTATGGACTATTTGATTTGGGGGTTCTACGAAGAGCAGATGTACAAGTCAACGTATGCCACTATTGATGAATAAAAACTTTTAGGAGTTTAGAATCGACTATGCAAATTTGAAACTAGGGGGCTATATAAATTTTTATTCAAAATAAGAAGTTACAAGCTTCGTTTTTTGAACGTCGAATAATTTACTACCAGTTCACTAAAGTTACTGCCTCAGACCTAAGAAGAACTGGCGAAAGAAACTCAGCGGGAGATGTGTTTATTCAAAAATGTATTTAGATGCAACGGTCAATATATTATACTGTTTAAACGTTTCCCTTAAAGAATCCTTAGCACATAATACTATGGAAGTAGCTGAAGTAAACAAGGCGAGCCGTTGCCTTATCGGTCAATAATCTAATTTTTTTACAGCGAGAGCTGCAAAGATCAGTCTATTCGCCAATCTATCAATATGAGGTCTTCACTGTAATTTGGAGTTAATGGTGATACTGAGAAATACCGTGGAACCAACAGGCTCTATGGCTTCACCATTTAAAAGTACATTGGCTTTCACAATTTTCGTTTGAGGTGTTCTGAAGATAACACATTTTGTTTGTTAACTATTCAACAGTAAATTATTAGCGCTAAACCTATATTATTTTAGAGAGAGCATTGTTTACTTCGTCATATATTTTTCAACTAAATATGGTAAATCATTTATATATATTAAAAAGACAAAAGGACCAAAAATAGACCCCTGTGGGACCCCCATACTGATAAGTGACCCAGGAGATTTCCTGCCATTTACATCAACCTTCTAAACCCTGTTAGTTAAATAAGAGGTCAGAAGATCGAGTGCACGTCCTCTTATGCCATAATGATGTAGCTTCATAACCAATTTTGAGTATTGGACGCAATCAAACGCCTTGGATAAATTACAGAAGACACATGCCAAGAGCATCCTGCGATCCTTCCCACGCCTCATAAATACTCTTTAAAAGACCTACGCCTGCGTCGGTAGTGGAGCGACCCTTAGGAAAACCATACTGTTGTTTATTTGAATTATATTGTACTGTAGTTTATTTGAATTAAAATGCATTAATATTTGATTTAAGATCATCTTTTCAAAGATTTTACTGAATGAGGGAAGCACAGACACTGGTCGAAATTTTTTTGGATCTGATTTTCTACCAGATTTAAATATAGGTATGATTTTCCTAAATTTCATTAGGTCAGGAAACACACCATTCTCTATACAATTATTCAATATATCGGCAAGATAAGAAGCGACAACGTCTATTATATGACTAATCAACTTGACAGAGATACCCCACAGATCTGATGTTTTTTTGATATCTTAACAATGTCTCTTGAGTTTAAAAGTGAGACATTTATCCCTGTTTTACTCTATCGTTTTTATTATAGTTGTTTTATTTATTTTTATTATTTATTAAAATATAGTTAAAAGAGGCTTGTAATTGTGCAGGGCACAAGCGTGTGACTGTGAACCAGGCTGTGGGTTCGTTCAACGCTCGAAGAAATGTAATATTTAATATATTTATTTCTCCTTTCTGGTAACAAGGTAAAGCGGGGCATTGAGTTCTACCTCTCTACGCACAATGCCTCAAATTCGGCGGAAAGTGGGCAACGGAACAGAGTGTCTTAACACTAGGTTCCCAGTTTCCCTTTGTTTAGCATGCTATGTGCGGGGTACAGCGTGAAACTAAGAAAAAAAAAAATATTTAAGCTACAAACTGTGCAAATATGTTTATATGTAAAGATTTTACAATAACGTTCAATAATATGAGTGCCTAGTTGTAATATGTTTTATTTGATTTCGTAAATTCTATTAACACTTACAACATTTTCTTATAAAATATAGATATGTAAATTTCTTAAGGTTATATCGGGCGCTTCAATTAGATACGTCGCGTCGTAAGAAATGTAGGTATTATTAAATGGATCGAGTCATAAAAGAAAAATAACATGTGGCGCCGTCAGGAGAATTTTTTATAAGAGACAAACTTTGATTAAATATATATATAAATATTATAATAAAATCAATATGTTTGAAATTTAAATGAGCAAGAAAACTTAAGTTCAAATTAAATAAATACTCTATATTTAAAGCAGCATATATAAAATTTCTCAAAAGCGTCGTAGCTAATGCCATCCAAGTCAAGGTACCTAATTTGCAATATTAGCCTTGATAATGGCGTATTCGTTATTGACAGGTCATAATAAATGTTAAACTTGTTCATGTAAGTTTCATGAAAAAGGTCAGTCTCTGAACTGAGAATATTTTGAGTTGTCATTTTATCCGGCACACGGCAGGGCAGTCAGAGGGCACTTGGGAACCTAGTGTTAAGACACTCCGTTCCTCTGGTTTCTGTCTGTCTGGTTCCTATTTTCCTCTAAATTTGAGGCATCGCGTGTTGGCTGGCGGAATTGAACGCCGCTATTAAAAGGAAAAGTTGCATCGGAGAAGTAATTAAAAATATGAGGTTTATGGTTATTTTATAACAACCACGTAAGTTGTAAATAAGTAGATAGATCTGCTTGATTTATAGGTATTTAAACTATAATTTTATTCGCTTTTGAGGAATTACTACAAGGTCTAAAGAGTTTGACTTTTGTTATGAATTTATAACAAAAATCGAATATTGCGAGATTCAATGCTTTTACATTATTTATTTAAAATCATTCTATTTCAAACATTCAATGCTTCGCTTATCAAACTTATATATTACAAGCGACTCACGCACGGCTTCGCCCGCTTGAATTATACTATTCTCAATGACTTCTTGATCTAATACAATTGTCACTTTTAATACTTTTAAAGTTTCTGAGATTAGCGCGTACAAAAGTACAGACAAACAGACAAAACGGACCCTATTACTTTTCCTTCCCTTTATATAACATTTTTTTAAATACATCTTCCATGAGTCCCTCCCTCGTGTTCCTTATACGACTTCTTTTAATATATCTCCCATGTACAATGACATTGATTAGTTACATATTTATTATATAAGTTACTACTTTTCTAGCGATTTTCATTTTTAATATTTTCTTCATATACGATTTTTTTATTACCTGCAAAGATGGGTTTGCTTAATAATTTTATAATACCTTAAATGTTATTCACACAAAGCGATATTAACATAGATTTTAAAATTCCGTACAAGAATTTTAAACGTAGCGGTATTTTAATCTTAACTGGCAAATTTATGTTTATATATGACTTATCTCAGTTACGAAATCTAATATAGAGGTATATAAAGATTTTTTTAAAGTACTCTACATAAAAATAGTAATAAAAGTTAGCTAATTACAAAAATCTTACTATGTATATTATTTAGGAATATAATATATTCCGCTCTTATATGACTAATAAGTATAGAGATCTCTGATATTAGCCGTAATATACATATATTATGGTAAAGTATCCTACTGTTAGGATAGACGATAGTTAATTAAACATCTATTTACCGTGTGATTGCGTGTCTGATTGTGTGACAGAGTCTATTGTATCGTCCCATCCAAATACAACCTTGACTTGATCGATGAATGCCTATGTTCACATAGTATTGGGCAAGTATAGAAAAAATATTTCTCTATATGTTATCAAGCCACAAATTGTTGTAGACGTGACGTTATATTGAAGTAAAAATTTAAAATTACCGATTCCGACTTTTTATTCAGCAATTTTACTTTGTAAGCAGAGATTAATGATAATTACTTGGCTCTACTCTTGTCTCTATAGAAACTTGTTAGATGATGGAATATAACGCTACATAAAGTTGTCAAATTGAAAATTACTAAATACTAGTTAATATTAGTATTAAGTACTAATAAAATCTCAAAAATATGTTAAGTTCATTGCTATAAAACGTATATCTATTAAAAACAGCTGTTGGATCACTTAAAGTAATTATAACAGAAAAATAACTGAATCACAAAATATTTTAAAAGTCGTCGACTGCTCGGTACGCGATACCTATAAGAAAAATAAATATGAAATAAAACTAAAATCACATCAATGTCATTTTTTTAAAGTAAAACAAGGATTAATAAATCTATGTTGATGTTACATTTCTATTCAGTTTGTATTACTTAATTGAGAATAGATACAACTATTTTTCAGAAATATTTTTATAGGTTTAAAATAAGTAATAAAAAAGGAATATATGAACTACAGGACTTACTTGGACTTTTTTATGTTGTGTAGTTATTAGGGCAGAATTTTAGGTATATTTAATTTTGAAGTTGAATCATAGTGGTCTAGCTAAACAATGGGAATTTTGATTCAAAAATTGTTTTAACATATAATGTCTGAAAAATTGGGCGGAAAGAGGAGATCGGAGGGTTTTAACACTACGTTTTCTTTATCGACCATGCTATGCAGGAAAAAGAGATATTTTACACATAATATTTTATTATCAAAGTAATTTAATTTATTATATAAATATACGGTTTACATGGTAAAATAAAACCGGTAACACTTAGTTATTAGTGCGCCTTACATTCATAAAGGTACATATGTTATAAGTTAGAGCTATTTATCCATAGATTAACACTAAGAAGCAAATTGACAGCCAACTTTAAAAGTTAAAAGCTGCCGGATGCTATTTGACTCTTGTAAGTGCATTTAGAAAGTTAGAATTATTTACATTAGAATGAATGAAATATAGTCGTATTGGAAATGTCGATTAGCTAAGTAATATGAGTAGTAATAAATACTTTAATAAATTATGAAAACAGCATTACAATATTATTTTTAATATTCTCAGTCTTTTTCCATTAATACATAATATTTAAATGAATCATGTACATTACATGTTAAGACAAAATATGCTAGATGTTTGAAAAGATATTTTACCTATGCCAATAATCATAATTAGGTTTAACGCAGTATGTTCCTAGAAGTAGTAGTTAGTAGGTATTGTTGTATTAAGTTCGTTTAATCTAATTTAAATCGTCACCATTCAATTAATTTTCGGTAATTTTGTAGTTTCTTTTTTGCTCTTATTTTTCATATTTCATCGGATATATATTAGATTTTTCTTATAGGAGATTATTTTCGTTGATATTAACATTGGTACTCTAATGCAATTTATACGTGTTGCATTTTCAGTTTCAGTTTACCTCATAATGATTGCATTATATTTAATCATTTTGGAGGCTTAAAGTATTTCAATTAAAATATACATATTTTTTAATGATAATATTTTAAAAATAACTAATTATTATCTATACATTCTACGTAACAATATATCTAAGGTAAAGTGATATACAAAATTTTAAAATAAATATTATTAAATGTACATTTACTGTAGAACAAAATAATAAATGTGATGAAAGAACAAGATCGAAAAGCGCCCGTAGAGCTTGTTGCAGCCGCCCAGAGCGGTCAATGGCCTTGACATTGTACCCGTTTCTGTTTACATATTAATTTGTGTTTTTTTACTTCTCATCTATTATGTAAACTAGACACTTTAGTAAGATTTTATGTTTAGATTATACTTTCACCAATGTCATTATGTATAATGACACTACTGCTATTCAATCTTAGTCGTACCATAATTTAACCAAATTGCCTAAGACATATAACGAAAGAGAACCGATAATTATCAGAAACGAATAACTCATTATTTCATGTATTCAAAAAGTCGTTTAAGTTAACAGTAAAACTTATAAGCATATTAGTTTCGAGGCATAAACAAGGTCGCAAAAATCCAATTTGCATTAAACTAAATAATAGAAAATTCTTCACTTCATTTATTATGTTGGTCTGTTCCGCCATAGCGTAAAGGTTTAAGAAACAATTACACATAAAATGTAAATATAACACTAGAGAAATACGCAAAAGCATCTTTGTATTTTTGCTCATTAAACTTTACTCCAAGCGACGTAAGAACCAAAATACGTTATAGCCTCGTCATTTCGCCGTACATTTTAACGATGCGGAAACAACCTTCCTGTTATTACAAATGGTTAAGTCAGAGAACGATTAGCCGTAACAAGTGTGTGGGGCAGATTGTCTTGTTTCTTGTAACACTTTATTTTCTCGCAGACGTTGGAGTCAGTTCAGACGGGTGGTTAGATATTTTTAGAACTTGCCACCGACCATTACGCAAAACACGGGAATTATATATGTTACATACACTTACAGCAAGTGCTAATATCATTATAGTTGTATATTGTATTTATTTAAAAATAATTAATACGTATCAATCTTGTTTTAGTAATAATTTAAGCATAAACTAATTGTTAACTAAGGGTGACAGGACGCTGTCGCCCGATGTAAGTGGCGCACTATGTTTAGCACAAGTTACTTAGTTGATGAGGCAGCGTAAAACTTAATATTATTTTTATCTTATTAAAATCTATCATATAGTTTCTTTTTGAATATACATATAACGTATATTGCGAATTATTAATTTATTATTGCATATTTTTGTACTTTATAAAATTTGTCAAAGATTTTCTCAAAAGTACTAACATATGAAAGCGTTAAAATATATTGATTATTGTTACCCCTGTGTAATAAAAAGGCCTTAAGATTGTAATTTATGTTTGAACAGATGTTATCTAAATTAAA
This sequence comes from Eueides isabella, assembly GCA_019049475.1. Classification (NCBI taxonomy): domain Eukaryota; kingdom Metazoa; phylum Arthropoda; class Insecta; order Lepidoptera; family Nymphalidae; genus Eueides; species Eueides isabella. Next base: position 9,418,702 of record CM032395.1, on the reverse strand, counting down.
AGGTTAACGTTATTATGTAGAGAGCATGGTCACGTCTAAAAGCATGTGTCATCGCTTACTTATTGCAGTTTTTAGTTTTTTTCAACCCATTGCTTCCTGGTAATCTATTCAAAGTTATTTGAAGGAAGTTTAAGCTACTAAATCTTATTGTAATTATAGAAGTAAAAAAAATATGTATATTATATTGAAATGATATTTCTGAAATTATTTTTTAAGGTTATTTTAAGTTAAAAAATGCATCAGTCGGCCATCAAATGATCGCCTATCGCACAATACTTCTTAAATAAGTACTAAGTGTGGAATACAAAGTTGAGTACAGTATAAATATCACTGTATCTTTCAATCGCTGAATATTTGCACTACTTTGATCGTCATTAAAAATAATATTTTTAACAACAATTTTAGTACGTCAGTACTTTAATTTATATGCCGGAAGTGTAATAACTTTCAGAGTTGGTGTCGAGACGTGAAGGGTTTAATGCGTCTGTCACAATCACTTGTAAATTTTATAGCTATAGATGTAGCAAAGTATCACCTAAAGGCTACACTCGCTCAAGCAAACAAACTGTGTAAAAAAAAGGAAAAGATTTATAAAAAATGTATTACTAATCAATATATCAATATGTAAACATACATATGTAGTGAACAACGTGAGAGCTTTACATTGCAAATCTCGCATACTAGACAGGGGGAACTTGGGAACCTAGTGTTAAGACACTATATTTCTATTAAAATAACACACGTAAAAGGTTTTTATATATAATCTATATTAAATATAAATTATCTAAATAAATCTATATTACATGTTTTAAAAGCGTAATACGACCTCATTTAATCTTTTAATTATTTCTCAGAGGTAAATACGTGATTTAAGCTATTGTGACATTGTATTCGCAAAGGATATGATGTGGCATTATCTTTTATAAGAAATCTAGCAAGACACCTTGAATTTTCACGAGGATTTAATATCACATGGCTGTTAAAGCCGTTTCAATAAACCCATGTCAGGCACATTTACTTTGTTGAGATATCAAATTTTCTGTGTTTACAAACAGAATATGTTAATCCAATAATAAAAAAATAAAAAAAATGTTCCACAATTCATATACATAATACCTATAACATTTAATAAATATTATGTTGTATCAAGTAAATCATACAACAATAATAACGTACAGATGATATAGTTCACAGGAAATGTATAACTCTCTTTAATACAGTGGTGTTCCGTATAATAACTTAGCTTCGGTATGAAGTGGTAATACCATGAAACGATTACTTTTTAAGTAATTATATTTATGGAAAAATGATGACAAAATGATTGTCTGACTCATATGTAAAAATGATAAAAACAGGAAAACAATAAGTAATAGAAATATGAAGTACTATGTGCTTGAGTAATCCTTGTTATATTGGGACGCTTTTATGAAGATCGCATATAGCATCGTACTTAAAACTTATTGTTGGATTGTACCACGCATTTTTATTAAATTAATAACCTTAAAAATATTTAAATTTTGATAATTTTTCTCTAACTATTAAAAACTAAAACGTGACGGATATCTCGTTGTTGTGTGTGTATTCTAGCTTACAGCAGCTTAACAACATTTGTGTCGAATAAAAGAATATATATTTCTTTTACTTCACATTACTTAACGATACTAAATTAGGCAATACAAATGTAAATATTAGAACTTTGTTATGGTTCAATTGCAGCGGAATACTAAAAATATATTGCCATAAAATCAGGAAAACAATTGTTTCCTTAATAATAAAATGTCTAAAGTACGTACGTTTATAATAAAATTACTCATTATTGAGATCTAGTTACGGTGGATTTACCCTTTATTTAATGCCGCGTATTATACGGTATATAATTACATCATAAATCAGTAAGCTCAAATGTTCTCCACCAGTATTCGTATTAGAAGAGAATACAAAATTCGAGGAATATAACTATATCTAAGCAATAATATTTTAATATATATTTTCAATTGTTCTTGGGTCCCTCGGACAAAACACGGATTTCTTTGCGTGTAAAAAATTATCCACACGCTGCACGGGGATGAGCGCCGGGGCACGTATAAAGTTAGCACTGGGCGTGACAGCATGCAAGCCGTCAGTGTTTCTTTGCTGCTGGGCGGGAGTTGATTTGAATTAATATTGAAATTTCTTGTTGCCCAAAGCAAAAAAAAAATTATAACTGAAGGAATTAAATAACGTTATGTTACGTATGCTTCTGACAAAACATAATGAGCAAACACCTTTCAAACCTAAAAATACAATAAAAAGAATATGAGATCCATCTTGGAATAGAAGAATCAAAGGTAGAATAGAGAAAAATATAGAGTTAGAACAACTTCTAGAAATAGGTAGAAGTACAAATATAAGTAGAATAATTAATATAAACACTCAACTATACAGTAAATACAATATAAAAAAATTAAATGAACGAAACCATATATATAGTAGACATTCTGAAGCAAAAAGTCAAAGCACTTGCTAACAGAGCAAATGATTAATAAATTAATAATAGAAAACAACAAAATAAATTATTTAATAAAACTATGCTAGTATATAGAAGCTTTGGTAATAATAGTAACTTTAATGATAAGAAAAAAGTAACTAGTGGAGACAATGTAAATGAATTATGGAAAGACTTTTATAATCTGTATACCTACTATCTAAGCTTATAAAATAAGAAATAATACAGATGTCTTATTAGATAGTAAAGAAATATTCACAAACGACAGGTATGAGTTTCGGTATGAATAAAAGTAATAATAAAATAGTAAATAAAAATATGGGTGAAGGACACGTACTGCTAAGTGGAGATATATTTGAATAGTTAGGAATAGGGAAAACATTATAATATTTACAAATACATGAATCAGGTAAAATAGAATACAGTCAGATTAGAGAACTGAGATTTCAAGAGAACTAAAAAGTTACTGAACACACATGAATACATATAGCAAATATATACAATACACAGTAATCAAAGTAATAGTTAAACACGATAAAAATAGAGATAAATTTTAATTAAAATAAGCACAGGAAATAGGAAAAGGACCATGGTTGCCACAAAACAAACCAAGTGCCACTGCCACTATACTAAATCGGAATTAAAGCAATATTTAAGAAGAAGGAAAAAGTGGAAAAGTAAGCAACTGCACGGACAATTTCCTAAAGCAGTTTTGGATCAGGCCAATATAGATAAAGCAAGGATTTAAATGGATAAAGAAGCAACAAATATCACCCTCTGTAGATTCTGCAGTATTTTCCATCAAAGAACAGGTTGTTGTGAGCAACTACACGGGCCATATCCTAAAGAAGTTTTTGGATCAGGCCAATATAGAAAAAGAAAGTTAATTTAAATAAATAAAGTCGCAACAAAAATCACCCTCCGTAAAGTCTACTGTATGTGCCATCAAAGAACAGGCTTGTGACGCGGCAACATCAACGCGATATTCTAAAGTTGGATGTGGACGGAAAGTACCACAGGAAAAAGGAAAATATTCAAGCAAAAATCATGTGGGACCAATCTACAATCTTATCTAGGAAAGATCTACCAATTCAAACTAACGCAACAGTAACACACAAAAGACCTGTTTTAATTTACATTGACAAAATAAATAATAAAACTTACCTTATAATTGTAGACGTATCAGTACCGTCCGATTATAACATAGGAGCAAAAGAGAAAATCAAGTAAGTACTTGCCCCTGGAACACACAGCACAGTAATCATAACTATAATAGGTGGCACAGACGTGAGAGAGACCTTTTATAATAGGTAGATAGATAAAGACGAAGCAAAAACAAACAGCTTTTCACACAACTACTATTCATAGTAAGGTATTGGAAAACACTAAAAAGGGGGAAAAGAAATAGAATGATCAAGTAAATATCAACTTGTAAAAATAAAGATTGGCGCCTCTGGAATACACACAGCAGCTCACGCAGATCCTAATTATAATAGGTGCCACAGAAATAGATATAGACGAAGCAAAAACAAGTAGCTTTTCACACAACCACCATTCATAGTAATGTATTGGGGAAACACTGTGTATGTCAACCATACACCTATCGCATCAGAACCCAGATTAGACGCACTAAACACACAGCAAAAATCATAAGCAATAGGTGTATGTGATCTTCTAGTTCACGCACTCAAAATTGAAAAACTCATATACTTATTATCAAAAAACAGCAAAATAAATAATTAAACGGAAAATAGTAAGAAGGAAGGGAGTTGGTATATCTTATTTCCTAAAGGTCTTAGCACGGGTTGTGCAGATATTCCTCAAAAAAGGCGACTTTCCGTATGCCAAAAACGATAATAAATTATAAGCAATATAATTTATTCTCAGCTTCACACTGTTTCCCCTCCACAAATGACAGTAAATTTAGGACGACATTAGGAAACCTAGTAAAGATACTCCGTTCCATTTAACACTTTTCTCAATTTGTGGCATTGCGTGTTGCGTGGCGAAACTCAACGTCGCATTTTATTTTGTTACCAAAGCAAATAAAATGAAAATAATAAATAATAAAATTCCTTGAGAGGGTATCGAACCTGTAGCGTTTACAGTCACATGCTTGTGCCCCTGTGCCACGACAGATCTCAAATAAAAAGCAATATTACTAAATAAAGAAAATAGCTTTTATTTTAGTACAATATTATGGGCTGTCATATTCACACATAGAATTACGATTTACTGAGGTCAGGATCGTTACAGAGAATCTTAGAAATTCATTTACTTGTGCTCTAATTAGCATTCCGTAGTGACACTCATACATAAGAATAGGGCATGGTCCGCGATGCGTCGAATGTGAATGCACAACTGGAGATTGGTGCCTTAAGTTGATAAACGACAATATCGTATATTTTATACAAAATTCATATTCGAAAACGACGAAAACGAAATCAGAGTTAAAAAGCTCTTGGCAGTTATTAACTTTTTAATTTGCGCTTAAAGAACAACACTACTACACAACAAATACATAGGTATGTCTTGCACATTCAGGCTGTATCCCAAATACAGTAGCCTAAACAAAGAGAAATAGTGTGAGAAAGCTTCGTTCCCTGCTTTCTGTCCAAATTACGTGTTGGAAATTAACGCCGCACTCTGTGTTAGTGGAGTGTGGAATCGAATCCATACCACTCCCCCACAGGGATACAAATAACAGTGGCTTCTATTTCACTTTAATAAACAATTAAAAATTAAATAACAACATTTTTGTATTACATACTTTAGTTCTTTTTTTGTGGGATAGCCGAAACAATTAAGTAATAATTTACTTGACTCTCCTTTTTTATGTTAAATGACGGAAATCAAGAATGTGATAATTTAATCAGTCGAGACAAAAAATAAAAACCGCTAACTGACCAAATTCTTACCCAAATCAACAATTTCCTGAGCAAAACTACTAACTAATGTGCCATTAATCTTAATAATGACAACTGCAAATACACAAAAAATGTTAATAAAAGAGATAATTTAAATATTTAATGACTTTAACTATAATATGAATTCTCATCTAATACATTTAGTATAATAAAGAATCTACTGTTTACTTTTAAAAATAGAGTAAATTAACTAATTCAAAAGTGAAGATACACAAACAAGTTCCAGAGATGCTCCGCCCACGGTCAGGTTATACTTTACTAGGATATTAAATGGTGTAATAAAAAATATACGCAATATACACGAAGATAATTTCTTTGATTCATTGGATTGTATAGAGTGACTGAGGGAGTAGTTATTATAAAATATCACTGTTGAATATTTATATAACGGAAAGAAACTGTACATTCTTAATAAATAAAATTTAAAAGTAGATTTGTAGTAGATCTAAATTAAGATATAGTTACAAAAGTTGCTCTCAACAACTTTTCTTAAGTTATTAGCTGAGCAAATTATAAAGAAATCATGATACAAATTTAAAACGGTTTAACCTGTTTCAGATCAAACTTAATAAGTAATTTGTTTTTCTTTGGAACACTATTTTCTTAGCTTTACGTTATATCCTGCATATCGTACATCGATATGTATATAATATAGGAAGTAACACCAGGTCCCCCTAGGACCCCAATAGTAATAGTAGAATAATCTTCAATTCTTCCAAATATATATATATATATATATATATATATATATATATATATATATATATATATATATATATATATATATATATATATATACGTGATATTTATTTTAGTACCTACACTGAACCGAGATATAAATTTACTGAAATTGAAACAATTTCAAAATTTGTTTGGTTTCAAAAACTATAATTACCTTTTCATAAATACTTAAACGTAAATTAGTCATCATTTCTATGAAGACATCAGATTTTTTGTCTGCAATAAAACTGAAGGCAACAGACATGTAACATTAATAAAATAATTATAATATATCTGAATGTACGTAATTAAAATATTATAATAGTAATAATGCAAAATATTACATATTTAATTGAAGAAATATAATTATGTTATAATTATTAAAAATAATCGTCCTGTGTCCCCTCTTTTTAACTGTACCCAGAAACTAAATACTCGTATGTCTATCATTTTTTATTGCTGCCAAGATGTAAATCGTAGGTAGATATGAAATAAAAATTATATCTATATATTTTTATCATATTTTTCTTTGCTCTAGTAAAAAACAGTTTTTAAGAAAAAAATTATGTCATGTTTGTCACAACATGGCCACACAAAACAATAACAATTTACTTATCATGATTTATTCTATTTAATTTACTATATTTGCTGACATTTAGATGGATAAACGTAACTAATTAATTACATATAGAAATCATTGCAAAAATTGTAATATATACATATGTCCATCTTACTTTAAAGAAGACAACCATAAACAGTGGCACAAAACGTTAAAACTTGTTTTGGTCCTAGAGCTTTGTTTGCTGGAATATTTACATGTATGTCAAATTATATTACTATAGAATTAGAATCTTAAAATACTAATTGATATGTTTACAAATTTGATTGAATTATTTAAATGTGTTTAAAAATTACTTTAGAAAAATGTGTAATAATATATTTTAATGAAATTCTAAAAAAGTCATTTTATTTTAGAGATCTTTGGTATACCCATACCACCCACCTAAAACTGACTAATTCAATATTTTTAGATATCACAAATTTTAAAAATATTCGCAGTAGAATTTAGATAATTCTATCTATTTCAAGTTTTCTTTTCGATAATATCGGTATAATCATAATGGAAAAAAAAACTTTAATAAACCTAAAGAAATACTATGGCAACAAAACAAACAATTGTTATGACAAACTCTATTGGTTCTACCAATAGACGTTTCAGCATTCCATCAACTACCTATTGCCAGGTTTTATCTTTATTGCCAGGAGTAATGTACATTGAACTCCGCCACTCAACACGCAATGATTCAATTTCGGCGGAAAGTGGAGATCAGAAGTGGAACGGAGTGTCTTAACACTAGGTTCCCAAGTTCCCTATGCCTACCCAGCCGTGTGCGGGAAACAGCGTGAAGCTGAGTGAGTTATAAATAGTTTATTTAATAGGCTTACCTGGAACTATTCTTGAATTAGGACAAATATTACTTGATATAGAAAACGAACGTTTTAGAAATTATTTTTTATTGTTTCACAATTATTTGCCAATGTATGAAACTGTCTAGTTGGTTTTGTTTTGTTTTTGTTTCTATTTCACATTAAATGTTTTAAATGTTGCTAATTTTCATAAATTGATATTTGATAGTAACTTTTACAAGTAAACCTTACAAATAAACAATTTATTATGAAACCATCTATAATTTATTTCATAACAAAGGCATGTCATCCTCACTTAAGTAAAGACGGGGATGTAACGATATTAGCAGGGCTTGTTTTAATCAGATTATACTTTACGTGGAACACTACGTTGTTAACACCATAGTGGTTACGTTGATTACATAAAACTGTGGCGATTACGTAGATAAAAATACTTTTAGAATGGTTTACAACATTTTATATGACAAAGCGCGTTGTATTTCAGTTTTCATTCTTAATTATTTTACCCAATTCACTGTCTTGTATTTATACTATTTTCAACGCGACTTTGATTTTAACTGTACTTATTTTTAAAAGCAGAAATAACACGTAATGTATAAGCAACTATTTTAATTGACGATATTAAGACATTTCTTGCTATAAATTTTGATAAGTTCTTAGAAATTTCGTTAATTTTTTACATTTACATTTCCTTAGTAGAATAGCAGTTTTAAATTTACGGTTGTTTACATGTCTATAGTAAATATGCCGTTAAAACGATATACATAATGTCATTTTCTTGATATTTTGTTATAATTACCGATTGTAAGTTAGTTAGTTACTTTTATTATTTCATCATGCTTTTTGCGAACATACGCCTACCATGGGACATATGAAAAAACGCCTTCCCCCAAGGGTCTTCGCGATGATCAGTCCAATGCCGTGCTTTCTTTTCTAAGTCATAATAATGATAGTTTTCTAATTTTATCCATATCCTTGCTTTAGAGAATCCTATGTGTACTAAAACAGACTACAGTATTATTATTTCAAATTATTTATCTTAGGAAAAATTACCACAAGAAATCTTTACATGAATAAGTAATTGAGCCATTCGACCTTTGATGAATAATCACGTATAGGTATAGATGTATGTACATATATGTATGTTAATGTTTATAATTATATGTTTGAAATAAAATCTATGATCTTATGTTAACAAGTGATTAAGGAAAATTAATTCCTATATATCATAAGTATTAATTTAATTATTTTATAAATCATTAATCATGACATGATCAATAGTTTATAAAATAATTAAATACATCTAAATTTCCGGTTCGCCGTATCCATTCCAGAATTTTTATTAAAAAAATAAAACAAGGGTAAAAAAGAACAACAATTGATACGTGGAAGACTTCACAGAAAAACAAACTAATAAATGTATTTTTTTGAATTGAATTTTAAAATTGTTATATCCTAACTTGGCGCCACCAATTCTGTGATTAAACCATGTAAACCATTAGAAGGAAAGCAGACCTCTCGGAATATATCTCTATTGTAAACATGTAACGTCTTTGCCTACCTTATTATTTTTTCTCGATTTGGAGGCCCCTAATTCAATATATCTGAAATCATAAATCTATACATGAATTTCTAGCATTTTCAATGTTTTTACAATTTTATTTTTGCCATAAAGTGACATTCCTCAATTCTGTAAATAAAAAGTAATAGGTAACATAATTCTGATAAACAAATAACACGGTCTTCATACGTAATGACTAAGAAAAATCACACTTCAAAATGATCAATTTGGTTTGATTCGCGAAATTTTCTTAGTTATATTTTTTTAAAATTGTTCTTATATTACAATATAACATAGTCTTATTAAATTTCATGATGTCTCATTTAACTTGATATAAGTATTTTTTAGAGTTTATTTATAGTACACGTAGTCACGTTTTTGTCCCCTTGTCTTTCCATAATATCTCATTGTCACTTTATTTCTAATTTCTAAGGACTAAATGTACCGCCTAAAGATTTTAATACATAAAATATATAAAATAAAAATAAAAGATTGAGCATCTGTCCAAATATGGAGTTGAAACAAAAAAATCGGCAAACGCATATATGCGAGGTAGGGTTAAACGAGATATACCTATTCAGCTTTTTTGAGATACACTTATCAAAACTAAAAATAAAAAATCTATATTTTATACAAACACCATATAAAACACAGTTACTATTTACTTGAAAAATAAGTAGTCGATGTTGAGTAGCCTAAATATATATGTAATACTATGGAAATCTTAATGAGTGAGCCCGACTCGCTCTTGACCACTTGCTTTAGCTTTGCTAGCATTCTTTGATGCATTCATTGCACAGAGTCATTCTCTAAAGATTTGAGCCGCATGCTATTGAAAAAAGTCATGATAACAGTAATGGAATTTAAGTTAAGATAGATAAATAATAAGTATTTTTGAATTTTAAGTAACTTTCACATTACCAAGGTTACCTTTATCTATTGATTAATAGTACTTGCTTTGTCCAGCCATATGTATAGTCGTGCTAAGAAAAGAAATCATCGTAAATCTTTATGTTTTAAATTGTCAAATTACATCGTTTTTCTTGTAAATAATTCAATGATATTGAGTAAACATGTGTATTTATTATTCTTTTGTTATGAAGTATATAAAAGTATATAATCAAAAATTTTACTTAAAATCATTCAATATATACGTAATAGCACGTATATTATATTATGTATTATGAATTACTAAAAGGTTAGCGTAGAACCCTCAAAAGTAAATAAAAATGTACACAAAAATAATTTTAAAAATATCCTTTGAATTTCTACTCTACGTCCTTTATTTTCAACAAGCTTAGAAAATATTAGCTTTGCTAAATAAAAGGTTTGTTTTATTGTGTCGAAAAAAAAAAGAAAAAAATTAAATTACATAAAAAAAAATAACAAGTTTAATGTTATGTTATTTTATCATTTAAAATCGATAATGCTATTGATTTTAAATGATAAAATATTGCCAAATGCACTTAACAACCCCTTACTTAATTAGCTATTAAGCTAATTAAGTAAGTTTACATTATTAAATATTAATTTAATGATGGCTGAGATACAGTATCCATAGGTTGTTTAAAGATGCGTTCAAAGCTTCATATTATAAAAGATGTACAGACCACTTGCATCGAGTGAGGCAGTAGTATATAAACCGTGGGATTGTCAAACAACCACCAATACATTGCCGGCCGTTCCAGCGCACACACACAAGAAAATTGGAAGTTTTAATTGTGTCAGTGGTTACCACCAGCGGCTCATCTTTATTGTCAAGGAATCCATAAAAGTCAGGTGAGTTCAAGATTCAAATTTTGGAATTTATTCACAAATATTTTTGAGCACAATTAAAATATAGAGTTTATTAAATGTAAAAGTTTTCTATTTTTATAGCATATGGATCCAACAATAGATACTAATTTAATAATTCATCCTATTTACGCAATTTATATTTTAAAAAAATATACTACCGCAATAATGGCGAGGCTGATCCTATTTCAGTGTACAAAAACTTCCATCAATAAATACTGTCAAGCACGATTAGTAGTTAGTATTACGCTCTAACGATTTCTAAACAAAATATTGATATAAAAAATGTTTTCAATTTGTAATACTTCTTAATAAAGTAAATAATTGACGAAAACGATCAATTTTAAATAAAAAGCAAGTTACTCTTAAAAGAAACTTGTACTAAAATAAATTTAGTTTTATCATAGATCACATTTTTTTAATGATTTCAGGATACAATTTCGTAGCTATGAGTTGTCTTATAAAATCGAATTTATTAGGTACAATTTACTTCGCTATGTGCCAATTTTTGTAAGCCGGAATGTTAAAATTCCTGATATTCTTTTAAATATTTAATAACAATAGATTTTTAAATTCATTACCAACTATACTTTTGTACCTAATGATAGACAATAGGCGACGTAAATAAAATATAACCTACGTAAAGTAGACTTACGTCTAACAGTTCTAGGACTTCATAAAAAATGATTTTAAAAAAGAATATATTGAAAAATATAAATGGAATATATAAGCAGAATTTCAATTATTCATATAGATAATAAATTATTTTGTAAGTTGGTTAATTGCTTTACTAATTTATTAATATATTCCTATTCAAACCAAACATACTTAAAATAACCCAAATTATTACAGTTAAAACGTAAAATTAATAAATCTGTATCAACATATTAGTAGCGGGATATAACTTTCACATTACGAATAACTGCACTGTAGCCTGATTTTGTATATTAATAAATACAGATAATATATGCGCTACTCTTGGACTGGTTTAAACATTTTCAATAGGAAATAAAAGTACACTATCATAACAATTGTTATTGTACAGAAATGTAAAAAAGCCAATGATTTTGTTAGGCATAATGAGTCAATACCCTGTACAAAGGTGTAGCTCAACGTGAAATAAGATAAAATCCAAGGCTCTATTATTATAGTCTACCTGCCAGGGCCACCTGTAAATAGTCGACCGTATCTTGACATCTTAAATATCTACAATCTTATGTATAATCTCAAAATGACTAAGACAAGCTTTGATGGCATTCTTTTTCCATTTGACTGAAATTATAAAATAAGCTCTTAACGTTTTATGTACTTGTTACATAATTAGGTAGTAGATACAATTATTATGGTAATAGTTGTATTTTATTATATTTTTATATTGGCATTTATACTAATGAATAGAAAAAATGTGTATAAAATTAAAAAAAAATCTACTAAAATTAATTCTTTGTGTCATATTCACATGTAAAATTTTCAAAATCATAAAGTCGTATTAGCTACGAAAAATTGATTTCCCACTGTAATGAGCGCACCAATTTGACACACAATGTAAGGTAATGATCCAAGCGGAACAACATTAGATTAAGCAATTCAATCAATTAGACTACGTACGTACTATAGAAACTAATTATACATAAACAATAATAACATTGGTCCTAAACCTTGGTCACTGGAAAATGTAAAAGTTAGTTAATTTTTGTCGTCAATATTTAATAAATTTACTTGCTAAGAGAGAACTGAGCATAGCTTTAAAAGATGAAAAAACAGTAATATCAATAGTTTGTCATTAATATTTAATTAACTGTCTGTCGTGTAAGGGAAATACATTACATTTTATAAAGTACATAATTATTAAACGCTCTACTTGCTGCTCAGTATGAAGCTCACCGTTCAAGTCGATGACAAATTAGTAATACAATACAATGGTATTACCTATACACAATGTCCACATGGAGGTAATGATATATCACAGTCATATGATATCAGGATATATATTAAGTTCTCATATCGCATCCTCCTTGGTTATGAGTTTTAATGCCGTCAAAGTTTATTATAATTATTGTTCAATTAATTTGTAAAGTTACGTACTAGGTAAAAGAAACAGATCTTCTATAATAAATTTTACATGAGTGTGGCGCTCGTAAATGTCAATTACACAGAATATTTATCCAATGCATTCTGTAAATGTATCTAAATACATTTATGTGGCTAATTGTATGGCTACCTTTTATTTGTTTTAATTTTTTTTGATCGACAAGAAATGCAATTAGTGTTATCGAATGTTGCTTTGCATCACTTTGTTCTGCCGTAGCCACAGATGTAGGTCGTTGTGATTATATAATATATAACATCGATTACGATATTACTTAATATATTTTGTAAGTTCAAATTGACTAGTTAAAAATGTCAGAGAATTAAAGTCAAACCTGAACCATCAAGGAAACATGCCGCATGAATTATCGGACATAAAGATTTTCACGGATCGTCGGCGTTTAGTCATGCTCTAAACAATAACTCTAGATGCATGGAAATATTTTCGGGCGAGCAAGGTCATCATTTAAATAAACAAGTTGTAAAAAGCATTGTCCATCGTTGTAAAATTACCTTACTAATAATATGCATATTTATTTTACTAAATAAAACAAATGCTTTAAATACACTATTTCTTGTACCATAATTTGTAACCTCCTTTTATACTTAGCCAATGGTAAGGTCTTTATGTAAATAAGAGTTTAAGATTCTTTTGCTTAGAATTTTGTAGACCTATTAGCCTTCACGTCGAATTACCGCCTTATGTCCTAATGGTCGAGCGTAATTTTTTGCCATAAAAGTTACAAAAAAATCTTCGTTTTTGTAACAATGACCCGATCCAAGTTTACATCTAAAGGAATTAAATGAAAGAGTATTTAAGACATAAACACTATACCTATACATATTCAATTTTATCTATTTAATTTTTAGGGTTCCGTATTTCAAACTAAACTCTTATAGGATCACGTTGTTGTTCGTCTGTCTCACTGTCATTTACCTCAGCGATATCAAGCTGAACGTAATATCCCAAACACAGCTCTACGGTTTCATAAAACACTGATAAAATCAAGCATATAATTTATCGAAATAAAATGTATGAATTGTTTTTGCTACATTTTATATGAAATTAGGCACGTGATCAATACCTACACCTTAGTAGATTGGCCCTTGGGCCTAGCCTAGGTGTGAATTTTGGCACAAAGTGAGAACTTACAATACAAATAAAGAAAAACAATTCAAAAAGTAAAAAAAAATAGTTATTTAAGATAAAATTAATAAAAGCATGTTAATATCAATAAAAACTCAATCAATTTGGAATTTATTTCTAACAAAATGAGTGCATACACCCGCCAACTTAAGTCTGTCAACTTTATTCGCCGCGTAATCAAAATCCATGGGGCATATTTTCCGTAGTATAGTCAGGAAATTTGACAGGAAGTGAGAACTTGCAGTATAAATAAACAGTACCAATAAACAATATCTTTCGGAACGCCATAACGAAAGAACTGAACTGGACTGAACTGAAAAAAAATCTTTCCATTGCATTTAAAAACTATTATGATTTCTGCACGATTACATTTCATATAAAATAAATGCATACGCTTGCAAACATAAGTTTGTCTATGTTTTTAAGCTGGAACCCTGGGCGAGCAAGTCCGACTTGCACTTGACCGAAAATATTAAATTAATACACTATTTTGTATTGTCCATTAGTTATTAATTAAAAGAAAAGAAAAACTTAAACCTCTTTTTTAATATTTCAATAAAATGTAGTGTTTTATACTTTTTATGTGTTGATATATCAATATAAAGTATGATTTAATAAAAACGCTATCACTAAAACTGAACTCTATAACAAAATAACGATAATATTCTTAACATACGAATTGATATGTAAATGGTAAGGTTCACCATATCTTCTTATGCAAGCACAGCGCTTGACTATAGGCTACGTATATTGAGCACAATTGTTGACATTTCGCTTGAAATTTCCAGATGCCGTTACTGCATTGCTTCCGCTGGCTTTGACCTAAGCAAGCATTACTATAGTTAAAGCTATTTATTATACAAATTTACTATTGCAGTATCTCATCTTTGTCATAGAATAGAATTTGAAAGAAAAATATTTCATTTTGAAATATATTCCCTATACCAGTTAGATAATTGCAATATAAATTAAAGTATATATTATCTGTAAAAAGTTAAATAACCAAGCGACACCACTTGTTGTAGACGTTGACTGGCTTCCATATTACAATTACGAGTATTGCAGTAAAGCTCGCCATTGGCGGTGATTTGATTTATTCCAAACGAGATAATAGGATCGATCAGCCAATGCGTCGACAACTCGACAATGAACCGTGGGTCGTACCATTTCACAATCGCTCGAATAACGGGTTTCGACATGCGACAACGCACCTCATGCTGCAGGAATCGCACAATAAAATACTGAGAATACTAAAATTAAGCGTACCGTTTATTAATAACTACTATCCGAGAGCTGTAAGCAAACAGTAACGCGTTAATGAGAAAATGCGATTTGTTTTTTGAGAAAATAATCAATTGCAACGTAACCTAGTTCTAATTCATAATTTCTAAATAAACAGAATTATAATATTATTATCGATTGGAAATTTATACAATGGAAAGTAGTACGCCTTAACAAAGCAAGAATTGGACCGGCAACTCGGTTTTTGTGTGAACGTTAACTGTGATAATAAAACCTAATGTCTGGGTCAGATCCAGACGGTCGCCCCTCAAATTGTAAATATTTTGTAGTCCATGTGTGTCCAAAAAACGTGCGAATTTTAATAACAGTCTTGTTCAATTTAATGTAAGCTATAACTACAGTAAGTCCTATATATCTGAACACACGATGCAACGCAATACTTTATGTTAATAAGCACCATTGAGTTTCCCAAGAATATTGTGAATATCATTCATGGCAGATTAAACCTGTTCTTTATATTATTATTATGACATTTAATACATGGAATAATTGAGGCCTGTCGTGGCTTAGCGGCACAAACGTGTGACTGTAACCGACAGGTTCTGGGTTAGATCCCCAGTCAAGGAAATGACATATTTAATATTTTCAATATAAATATTGAATGTTTCATTTCTTCGCTCTGGTAATAAGGCAAAACGCGGCGTTGGGTTCCACCACTCAACACGCAATGCCTCAAATTGCGCGGAAAGTGGGGAACGGAAGTGGAACGGAGTGTCTTAACACTAGGTTCCTGGGTTCCCTCTGCCTACCCTGCCTCGTGCGGGATACAGCGTGAAGCAAAAAAAAATTGAATGTAATTAGTTGTTTAAAACCATGACACCTAATATAATGACCTCAATTGAACTTTTCAGTAAGCCTTTTTTCTCTTCCGTGATTTACATGAAACAAAAGCTTGATTTCTCTATATTTTTTAAAAGTAGTTTTTCGTATATACCGTATATGTACTTGTTAAATGCCATAACTACAAACCTTTACAGGTACAGTGATTTATTTAGAGGCATAAGTTGTAAAGTTAGCTATAAAACTTTATATGCAAAAATTGTCTCATAAATACGTGTTAGACGTGCAGACGATTTTTTGAGATTATAGCATTATTTATGGTCGTTGAAGCTCTCGCGACGCAGTAAGAGGATAATTGGATCATCAAATGATCACGACTTGAGTACCAACATCAAGATTTCTATGCAAAACTATAATTGCTTTGAGCTAGTGGAGGTAGAAGTTGTTTATTTTTGTTTTGTTATTTTATGTACTCTTTCCTTATATTATCTCAACATATCTATTTAATTGATTTAAACAAATTTTTGACCTTTGAAACTTGGACTTTTTAGTAAATTTGTTTTTTTAATCATATTACAATACTGAATTTCACGAGCTTTCATTTTCAAACTTTTTTATTCTTTCAATATATATAAAAATATAAACGTATTTTTATGATATATACAGTATTTATACACCGTAAACTGTACTGCATACTGTCTTAAGTATTGTTATCTAGCTATAAAATTATATTGTAGTAACAACAACATCAATCATTTGTTTTGGAAAAAACCTATATTATCATTATATACAAATAACCGTTGTCCGTGAGTGCCAGCTTATTTTTTGATTGGCACAATAAGCCGGCATGCGCTCCGATTCAATTGAAAGATTGCGTCGATGTGTGGGAAGACGACAATGCTTGCCCTCAGTCCGCCGAGGATATCCTTCCAGAAAATAACTCACTGACAATCGCATAATTTCAGCTTGTATGTATTGAAAACGAATACAAAAATTATTATTTTCTTAGAAATAAAAAAAATAGGCATCGTCAGTTCCCTTCTTAAAGCAGAAGAGACGACGATGGATCAGTAGTGTAATTTTATAACCTATTTTTATACGTTGCTTTAATGGTCCTAGTCAAACTTTATTATTCTGGTCTAACAAAAAAATATATAAATTCTATGATTGCGTATAATTACGATCGATACTGATGGCAATGGCCTCATCAGATGTTGGAACCTGTCTCGGTATAAGAATCCTGCTCTTATTTCTTTATTTTTAAGTGCAATGGACGATGCAATAATATTATGTGACCATGAATAATGTAATGTTATTGTTTTTATTTGTAATCTCAGCCTATAAGTAGCTTTTGTGGCTACCTGGGTACATATTACATATTGATTCGTATTTTTTTAATGTAGGACATACAAGATACATATTTTTGCTTAAGATATTTCTTTTAAAATATTCTCATTGTTTTAAATAAATGTTAAGAGGAGAGTAAGTTTATAAAAATCCGTAAAATTTTGATTTATCGAAATTAAACATATAAATTTAAACATTAATACATTTGTAAGTCAACTTCATTGACTACAAACAGTGAATCATCCAAACGCATCTCGACATTCTAGTTGCCGATTCTATTCAATGAGCCGATTAAAATTCAGATAATGTGTGGTCGTCTCGCCGGATCATCCATATTGCTAACGCGCGTACAACATCCTGCCTAACATCACGCAGTAGGAAGTGTCCATCATGTGCCTACTTACTGTACGTTTATTTCGCAGAAAATGAATAAAAACATTTTTTTTCTTGCAATTCAATGTTGTTTGGCTTGTAATTGGACAATTTTTGTATTACATGGTTTCTAAGGCTAGTTTTGATAATAGAGACATGACTGACTAAATAGATAATTGAATGATGTACTCCATCCAAAGTATGTTATTTAAAGTAATAACATATATTCGAAGCATATGATTCCATGTAACCCGACAAACCCATCAATTTCTGCAAAGATTACAGAGGTCTTAAGCGAAAACTGGATATTCCCTATGATATATTCTATTTCTAGACCGGCGCCAATCCACATTCCTTAAGGATATCGGGTTAATATTTTTCCTTTACTACACGTGTTATTTATAGAACGTACTCCAACCGGGTTCTGTTAATAACGATCATTACTTTTATACATTTATTTAATATTATAGTTTTACAAGTAGCTCAGTATATGTCTATACTTATAATAAATCTGTAAACAATTAGTCTATGAAAATGAAAGATACATTAAAAAAGTCTTAGGGGACCTTTATTACATTAATAAACCCTGTATGTAATAAGTAATAAAACCCTAAAATTATATATATTTTTTAATTTGTCTGTTTGTGCGTTCAGAAACCATATTTAAATGCAGCTTTCTCTTTTATATTTTTTCCAATCATCATGGCAATCTTCCATTAACATTTAGTGTTTGTTTTATTTAAATCCATTAGAAGAAGAAAGTAGTAGAAATTAGTACATAAATAATGCAATTTTAGCAGGCGAAGCCTTGGGCGGATCGCCAGTGTAATAATAAAAACCAACAAAAGCTATTTTGTAGCCCACTTTCACAAATAGTTTACATCCTACTTATTCATATTAACTTTAATTTGATGTGGCTAGAATATAGGCACCCGTCCCCAACATATCAAGCCCTTAGATGATTCAACCTTAATAGAAAAATTACTGTGAATGCCGATGCCGGCCGGCGCCGCGTAACATTGGCCTTACGGCACTCACGACTTGCAGACGTGCATTTGATATCCTTATAATAATATACTATCATTATTTTCAAACCACTAATACGATAATTTGCATTTTCAGGATGAAGGTCTTATTACTGTGCATGGCCTTCGCGGCCGTAAGTCTGGCTATGCCTGTCGCTGAGGAGAAGCAAGAAGAGCCTCTTGCACTTCCATCTGTTCCTGAAGTTAAATCTGAAGATGTCAAGCCTCAAAGCGATGCAGCGCCAAGTCCTGCAGAAGAAAAAAAACCAGAGCCAGCACCTGAAGTAAAAAGCGTCGAAAAACCTGAGGAAGTCGCTGTTGAAGCCAAGAGCTCAGACGTTGCAATATCTGCTGCTGCAGATGCTTCTCCGGAATCTAAAGTGGAAGCCAGCTCAGACGCCAAAAAAGATGAATCACCTGAAATTAAGGCAGCAGACGCAAGTTCTGTAGTAGAACAAAAAGCTGAGGTCTCCGAACCAGCCAAACCTCAAGAACAAAGTCCAGATGTAAAAGCTGCAGTTGAAGAAGTATCTAAACCAGAAGAAAGTCAAGCTAAAGTTGAAGAAGTCAGCAATGTACCTTCAGCAAAATCAGCTGTCTCTGAAGATGTAATTGATGTGATCAGTGCTATTAATCCTGAAGCAGCTGTTGCCGATGATGTCGTTGATCTTGCTGCGATCAATCCAACTGACTCTCAACCAATAGTTTCTGCTAAAAGTGCAGCACCCGAGGAAAAAAAAGAAGCTGATGCCGAATCAGTTTCAGAAAAAGTTGACAAGCCTGAGGAAAAAAAAGAGTCAATTGAACAAAAATCTGACGAAAAACCTGCCGAATCTTCAGCTGCTTCTGACGCAGTAGCTGCTATTAAAGCAGCTGTTGTATCTGAAGATGCCACACGTGTTATTCGTGACGCCGTTGATGAGAAACAGCCAGAGGCACCTAAAGCTGAAGCCAAAGCTGTGGCTGAGGCAATAAAAGACGAAATTAAACCTGCTGTTGAACCTCAAATAGAAGCTAAATCTGCCAGCCCTGCTGAGGATATCGTTGCCATTCAAGAAGAAGCAAAGCCAGCTGCAGTTGAAGAAAAAGTTGAAGCGGAAGTAAAAGCCGCTGAAGTACCTAAAGAGAATGAGAACAAAGAAGCTGAAGTACCCGCCCAGCCCGCTGTTGAAGCAAAGAGTGATGCTGCTGAAGTCAAAAGTGACGATAAAGTTGAAGCGAAGAGCGAATTGAAAGGTGAAGCAAAGAGCGACGCTAACGTAGAAGTCAAAAGCGACGCTAAGGTTGAAGCCATGAATGATGCACCAGCCAAAGAAAAGAGCTCCGAAGAAAGCAGTGAGAGCGTAGACAAAGAATCATCAGAAGAAAGTGGTGAAAAATCAGATAGCGCTACTAAACCTTAAATTAGATAAAATAGTCTAGGCGGCAGGCGTGTGTCGACTCACGCCTCGACACGCGCCTCCCGCTTCCGCAGCGCAGTGCGTTTGTGTTGTCACGCAGCGGACCAGCCCCGTCCTCGACGTGACTTACGACTATTCCATAGTTCTAAAGACTTATTTAAATAGTGGAACCTAAAAATTACCTATGTTGTAATTATTTTCAAAATAAATTATCGAATTCACGGTACTGTAAGTAACAATAAATACGTTTTTTACAACAGATATTTTATTTTCCTATTCTTTAGTTTATGTCTCTCATTATATTTTAAATTTAATTAAAATAACCAAAATGTATTATGTTATGTTTGCAAATTATAGTAAATAAAGTAGCAAAATTTTGTAGATAGCTCATCTTTTACACACAATGTGGTAACACTGTTTCAAAAACAAAACATTTTAAATATTTATGGCCAAAAATAATCGCAATCGGCAACATACATTTGAAAGAAAACCAAGTAGAATAGTCAACACACACACATATTTAAGGTGACGTTGGTAATATTACAACTTATAACTTATTAAGAGCAAAAAAGCTTGTAGAAACAGTTATTGAACTTAATATAGATATAAGATTTAGCAGCTAAATTATAACGACTCAGATATACAACTAATTACATTAAACATAATAAATATTTATCTCCCTATAATTATGTGAGACCATACTATTATTAATAATTTTTTCGACAATAAAATCTTCAATTTATTAAATTGAAAAGTAAGTTTATATTTTATTCCACTTCAATTCGGACTTCAATGACCAAGATTTGTACTGCTTGTTTCACGAGATGCTACCACTTTTCATCAAAAAACATTTCTTTTATTTCCATAAAATAGAACTACTAATATAATATAAATCAACAATTCACATTTTTATATAAATTTAACTTCCAATGTTAGACTTCATGACACACAATGCGCCAAGAAGAGTATAAAGTTCTAAAAAAATTATATAAGATGGTACACCTTTCATATACCATTGTTCCACAGGATAATATATAGAATACACGAAGAACCTTTTGTAGTTAAATTTCTAAGGTTAAATTAACTTTGATGTTATGTATAAAGATACAAATTCAATTATCATATGTATCTTACTTAAAACTATTTCCCGCTAATTGTTTAAGTAAAGCACTTCTTGTGAATTGCTCTAACAACGCCTAACAAAGCTTGACAAAAATAAAAAAGTAAAAAAACAATGCCGATGTCATTATTTGTTTATTTACACCGCAATTTACCAAGGGTATCGATTTTATAATCTATACTTATAATAAATCTGTAATTCTTCAGTGTCTGTACATAGGAGATATATTAAGAAAAATCTTATATGGAAAGTTTATTTATTATTGTAATAGAGACTAAAATAGTTTTTTTTCTGTTTATTGTTATTGTCTGTTTATCTGGAAACGGCTAATTTTTATTAAATGCAGTTTTCACAATTATATTTTGCCAATCTTTCTTCTTTACATATAGTAGTTTTTTTTATTGAAATTGGTTAATAAATAAAAATGTTAGGTCAATTTAAAATATTTAGTTGCTACAATTTATTTTTATTTAGCTGAAATTTAAATTTTCAATGTATAGATATTGTCTTAATACCGATAATTTTATTAGAATTACCTAAGTAATTCTACCTAATAATTAGATAATTTTATTAGATAACAGAATAAAACAGTGTAATCCAAGCCGGTGTAGCCGCGGGCAGGTCGCTAGTAAATAAATAAATTTGCAAAATCATTAATTTTATAATTTTTATTTGAATGACCACAATGTGATATGACATTTCTAAGGTGTCAATTTTGCGGTCATTATATCTCCACGCCACTTCATGCATATACATTGCAGGAAATAATCCTAATAGAAATAAGAGAAAAGTATTTCCTTACTACGATTAAGTAAGAAAATACGAACAATAAAGTCTAAAGTAAATAATTGACCTAAAGTGGGGAACGGAAGTGGAACGGAGTGTCTTATCACTAGGTTTCCGGGTTCCCTCTGCCTACCATATCTCGTGCGGGATACAGCGTGAAGCTAAGAAAGAAAGAAAGAATTATATTTTATCTCGCATATGACAGGGAAGGCAGATGGAACTTAGGAAACTAGTGTTAA
Organism: Eueides isabella; assembly: GCA_019049475.1. Lineage (NCBI taxonomy): Eukaryota > Metazoa > Arthropoda > Insecta > Lepidoptera > Nymphalidae > Eueides > Eueides isabella. The sequence continues at coordinate 9,396,181 of CM032395.1, read as the reverse complement.
GTCACTTCATTCGGTTTCCTACTTTCCGCCGATTTTTTTTCTGTGTGTTGAGTGGCAGAACTTAACAGCGCGCTTTGCCATATTATCAGAACAAAGGACTGTCAATATTAAATATTTAATTTCCTCCATTGGGATGGATAGAACCCACAATCTGTCGCGTTTACAGACGCGCTTGTACCCCTGTGCCACGACAGGCATCTATTACATTTATTGTTTATCGTATTTTATATAAAAACTTACCTCCCCCGTAAGCATATAACAGGCGATAACGCCGAGAGACCACCAGTCCACTGCGTGACCGTACGGCTCACGTTGCAATACTTCAGGAGCTAATAACAAAAAGAAAAATGGCTTGGTAGATATTACTTTTTTGTACAATAATTAATAAAAAAAAACTTTTGCAAAATACAATATTTGTGGAATTCTAAAACAAAATGATGGTTAATTCACGCATTCCGATTAATAAAATTTGAACGAATAGCCATTCTAACTGAACAACGACAAGTGTATAAAAATATATAAAGTAAATTCCACAAACATTGTAAACGTTAGCACTTCTTGTACTCTACGCAACTGTCATTCCTCCATTCATTCATTTAATAATTATATTTAAAAACATGAAATATATTTACTTTGATGGTAGGAATCTCGATGCCATGGAGCACACGAAGGCTGGAACACACTTTATTTTTTTTTATATCACAACATTTACCACAATTAAAAAATAAAATCATTTACTTATTAGGAACTTGGTCATATTTATATGAAAGACTGTAATACAATTTAGACCGTAAAATATTTAATCATATATGCATTTGGCAAGTTTATTAGTGCATTTTTAGTATATTAATAATAATATTTCATAATGAAAAAGATAATATTTTTGTTGTCGTATTAGTTAAAAGTAAGGGGCAAACGAAATATGGAAATAATGGCTAATTAAAAAGCAAAATATTATTAATACTCCATCATTTATTCACATTTTTATATAAATTATCACAAGACTAAGATTTTTTTTTGTTTTTGAACTCATAAATCACAACATATACTAATTTTCATACATTCTATACATAACAGCCATTCACATTAAGACATAGTCATCGTTCAAATAAGGCCATAGCAAGTGCAATATTAATAAAACGGGGCCCAAAACATTATAGAGAGGCACACTATATATATATTAAATATTTTATATATACATATATATTGTCTTATCATCAGATTTAAAAATCTGAGTGAAAAAAAAAATATCTAATAACTTTATTTTGTATATAATTCTAATCGGTTATTATAATAACATTTTTACAGAAGACATATTTTATTATATTTAATTAACCGAGAAAACAAGCAAACTAATCAAACACAGGTTTCACTAAGCAAATTAAAGTTATTAGAATTATATTTTCAAGGTACTTGCTGATATGAAAAGTGGACACAATAACTATCGCACATACTACAACATTACAATACATATAATTTATAATATTTGAATGATTGCAATGTACAGCCTCATCTTTGGTGACATAAAGAAAATAATTCTGTTTAATATATGTAGTTACAAACAGGAAACTAGTTTTCCAATTGAGATGCAAACATGCTAAAGCTAGTCACAAAATGAGGTAGGAAAGTAAATAATCATAGTACAGATGACATAGAAAGAGCTTTGTTAGTAATTATTTAAAAAAAAAAAATACAATTCAAGGGTTTTTTTTTAATTTGAGTATTAAAAGAGAAAGCACATTGCGTGAGTGGCGGAATATAACCCCGCGCTTTGTATTCTATTTAAGGAAGGCGACGAAATAAAAATAATTCCTTCATCCGAGTGGGCAGCGAACACGTTTAGAGTTAGACGCCATGTTCATGCCATTACATGTCTGTTTTAAGGAAATAATTATTGTACTTTTATTAGTGCTCTGTACCAATGTCTTAAAATCGATTGTTATATTAGAATTATTATTTAATTTAAAAATAATAATATTTGGTATATAACCTATTAAAACATATAAAAAAAATAGAAATTCAGAATACTACAAAGCTCTTACTATACTAACTGGTCTACTGAAGTTTAATCATGGATGGATTCAGTCCTCCGTCCAAATGAAAATACAAGATCATGAGATAAAAAAAAAATATTATACACAAGACACAACAATTAAAGAACAAAAACACTAAAATAATATTAAAAACATTAAATTTAGTCACTAATAAAATAAGTCAGTATTGCAAATTATATATTTTAACTATTATTCTGTCAGTTTTGGCGTTTTTTGCAAAAAGGAAATTAAATATTCATATAAAACCAAATAGTATCATCATTCAACATTCATACAAGTTAAAATTGTGTATGCATGTTTCAAATCAATTTAAACTAGAACAAGGAGGTGGCTATATTTTATGAACTACACTATATAATACACTATTGAAATATATTACAATGATATATATATAGAAAGAACATCAAAAACTATTTTAAAATTGTATATGAAAATGAATAAGACACTATAATCTACAAAAATGTGATAAATCTTTCTATGTATTTGCAATATAGTTACTTCTTCTGAACAAAATTCATCACTACGGCTAGGTATCAGACACCAAACCAACTATTTATATTGTTGCTAATATAAGAAATTATTTATTATTATTAAACGTATATCGAAATATAATTTGTTACCTAAATAATTAATACATCTATGACGTTAACGCACCATTTCTATGAGACGATACTTCGACAATTATAAAGCGGCCATATTAAATATATTACACAGTTCCAATCACTCGCCGCTATACAGTCGTGGAAGTGAACACTAAGCATTAGTTATATAAAGCTCTCAATGTTAAAATAACATCAATATCTGAAGAAACATATTAAATGAGAAACATTTTAAACATTCTCCTGTACATTTTATAATATTTACAACACCTATATAATTACGAGACCACAACTGGACACTCATTATTATGCACATGTCGTTCAAAATCAGCAAATTTTCCATGCGAATATCACAAAGCTTTTTTTTTTAAATATAAAAACACCCAATAGTCAAAAGACTGTACTATAATTAACCGAGCGATCGCCCAGTACTTCACCTTAAAAGTATTGTTTCACATAATCCTAAATTAAAGTTACAACGATTGGCCGCTCCGTCACTAACACGTTTACCATAAAAAAAATTACGTGTCGACATTTTGAAAAGTGACTCGACAGCTATTAACACCGTATAGATAATATTACATTAAATCGTCTTATGATAAATTCAAAATCTAAATTTACTGTGATTCATAATAGCTTTCCACTCAGTGTACGGTAATACAAAACAAATCTAAATACATTATAAAATTAGTCAAACCTTAAATAAAAATAATGGACACATCAACCAGCCACTGAGCCGGAGCTCCTGTTATAATAACTATTGACATAGACACTAAACGTATAAATAATATATGATTAGCTACATCGAAAATAATAAAGCGCATCTCGTTTATAATTCAAAACCGCTAACAAACATTAATATAATTCTTTCAATTTTGTGCAACACCTCCATAAGTACATTATTGCAGATATAGTATTGCGAGCGATCAATTCATAATATAATCATGTGTATGTAAATATAAATACGATTCCTTTAATATATACAATCTCACACAAATAATTGCACTTCCGATCGACAGTTAGAACTGTGAACTTTCCTTTCGACGTAGTTACATCACAAGTAGAGGGTGTCGCAGAGCAGTTTGCGCACACGGTTGCCCACCGAGCTGGAGGGCGCACCCGACAGGTTGTAATGTATCTTGAACAAGTACGGCTGAATGTCAGCGTACGAGGTGTCAAACACGAGGTCCGCGTCCGACCGACTCGGCATCTTGGGCACGTACTCGTGGCGGTTGATGATCTCCGTTATGAACACTATCTTGTCCTGTAGCAGCTCGACCACGTTCTCGTGCTTGCTCTGCTCGGTGAGCTCGCAGCACACGGTCCACACCTCCCACGGCACGCACTCCGGGCCGAAGGGCCATCGCGCTCGCCGCTTCTGGAAGAACTCCAGACTTATAGAGCCTTTGGGCGGCGACGACGAGCAATCGGCTCGCCTCAGCAGCTCGGAGAACTCCGATATCTTGACGTTGACGTTGCGGCCGAGCTCCTCCGACTCGCAGCACACGTACGTGAAGTCTATGAAATCGCAGTCGACGTCCACGTAGCTGACGGTCCGTATGGAGTAGCTCTCCTCGTTGTTGTAGGTGAACTTGCCGCTGGAGCGGTGGAAGAGCACCGTGTGGAATATGCTGGCGACTATCTCGTCCACCTGGCGGCCCTTCATCGCCATCTCGAAGGAGATGGTGCGCGCGTTCATGGTGGCGCGTCACGCTCGGCGCCTCGCGGACATCACGCGGACATCACAGCCAACGGACGGACTGGGCCATTTACAACGTACGCACGTGCGACGGGTCAAGTCCCACACTGAAACGGAAGATGACCGTGTTTAGTCGCGTCCGTCGACGTGTGTGTGTGTGTGTGTGCGTGCGTGTGTATGTGTTTGTGTGCGCGAGGATCCGCCGATTGCAAATTACGATGGCAAAATTGGACAATGTATTAACACTTGTAGAAAAGTTTGAATTTGACATCAATGAGACCATCCTTATACTTATCTTTGAGCAATAAAATTTTCAGCAATGTATTAAAAACAACAACAACTTACCCATATATTTTAGAGTGCCGCAAAGTGTAGTGGTGCGAGATCCTATGGATAACCACTTGGATAGTCCAAAATCAACTAACTGAATGTGATAGTCTGAATCTAAGAGTATATTTTCTGGTTTGAGATCACGATATATCACGCCAGCGTTATGCAGGAAATCTGTAAAGAGAAAATTGAACAATAATATGAATATACTATAAATATATAATAAAAAAATATATAAAATTTATAATAAAATGACACAACTTGCCTATAGCTAAAGCAATCTCAGCCACAAATATCTTTACGAGTTCATCTGGTAACTTTCCGTACTTATCTAATAAAGCTAACAATTCTCCACCAGGAATGTATTCTGAAACTGAGAAGAGCAAGAATATATAAAATTAATAAGTTCTATTGTATAAGAATACATATAATTTATCAGCTTATCAGAAAATTTGTTATAATCGTTGTCACACTATATACAAATAAATACTTTAACAAAGATAATAAATTATAATTCAACAAAATCTATGTCAAAATCGTAAATACAAAAAAAAGAGGTTGTTAATACAATTTTAACAATATATGCTAATGTTCAAACAGTTCAAATAATATAAATAAGAATCCCTAAGAAGAATAGAAGAGTAGGCAAAGAAAATGTTGCTCTTGATATCAGAAAGAAGTAAAGGAATGAAAACAATTCTTCCCGTCCCTGACAATATCGAACCGAAAACTGTCACGCTTACAGTCAAGGCCTCAATATTAATACATATAACCATTACAATTGCACTGCGTTAGTCCGGAATGAGCCTTATCCCGGTCAAGAAACATTGACCCTTGTAATCGTAAGACGCAATATTTGGCTGTCGGTGTTTTGGTAAATAAATGAGTAACGTCTAGTCACTGATAACAATGATAAAGATAATGCAAGATATGTAGGTCAACTTAGTAGACGTTTAAATTGAATTAAATGCGGAACTATTAATTAGTAAAGTAAATAAATATTTTTCTGGCCTGACGTGGCGCAGGGGCACAAGCGCGTAATTGTACAAAAAGACATAGGTTGTGGGTTCGATCCCCACTCACAGGAAATTCACAGGAAGTGAAATATTTAATGTCTTCATTTCTTCGCTCTGTTAACAAGGCAAAGCGCGGCGTTGAGTTCCGCCACAGAACACGAATTGCTCAGATTCTACGGAAAGTGGGGAACGGAATGGGATGTGTTAAACCTAGCTTCCCAAGTTCCCTCTTCCTATCCTGCCACGTGCGGGATACAGCGTGAAGTTGACTTTTTTTAATATATATAAGTATAGTATTTTTTTTAGGATAGACGGAATTGTACTCACAAATTCCTTTTCTTCTTTTATTTATAACATAAACGTTGTTTTTATAAAAGCCTCATTTTTAGTTTAAACACATAACTTAATCAAAATAACTCGACCGATTCTGTTTATTAATTGAAGTCGTACTTTTACTTGCACCAGAGAAATCGCCTAAAGAATAAAATGTCTTCTCAAACCATTCTTCGTAATTAACAATATAACTTATATTAACTATAACTTTTTCTATATGTTTAAAATAATTTCCCCTCTATTCTATAGTGCCATCGAGGCCGCCATTAAGAGTAATTAAACGTTAAATACGAGTATTGGTATAGATAATGAAGTCACCGAACATCGAAGTGAATATCACGGCCCAGTTAAGTGCTCAATAAATAAACACACACGATAATTTGTGCATAACTATATAAGAAGAAACTATTTATTCACTAATTTATGTTAGTCTTTGTTTACTACACGCGCTAATATCTCGGAATTGTGTCGGCTATTATAATTTTATTAGAAAATATTAAAATAATTTCTTTAATAATTAGTTCTCAAGAATTGTTAATGTAAGATAAGCTTTTACGATCTTACTGGTCTACACAATATATTCATCCATCATATATAAAATTCAACAACGTATAAAACTCTGTCTATTACAAAATTTCACGTGGTAAGCCAAGTTCACGCCATATACCGCACATGGCATGGTAGGCAGAGGGAACATGATAATCTAGTGTTAAAACACTCCGTTCCCCATTTTCCGCCAAATTTTAAGTATTGTGTGTTAAGTGGCGGAACTCAACTCCGCGCTTGGCCTTGTTACCACTTACATTCGATTCTTCGAGTGGGGATCGAACCCACCTGTCGTTGTTACAGTCACACACTTGTGCTTCTGCGCCACGATAGGCTTCTCAACAAACGCAACAGCTTGGAGGTTCAATCTTCACTCGTCGAAATGAAATGTTTAATATTTTAACTCCTTCGCTCTGGTAACAGGGAAGAGGGCGGCGTTGAGTTCCGGTACTTAGAATGCAATGCCTCAAACACGACGAAAAATAAGTAATGAAAATTAACACTCAGTTACCAAGATCCCTCTGCCTAACTTGCTTTGCATAAAAAAAAACACACTCAAGAACTAGAGTGGAAGTACTGTCCTTATAACTTGAGTAATCGGATTTCAATCTAATTACATACCAAAATAGTGAGTTTCATAAATGTTACACAATTATATTTTGTTTACTTTAAGTAGGTAAATTGGCCACCTGAATTTGTATTGCGTCAAATATAAATCCCTACGATATAAAATTTTAAAACATCGTTTACATCACGTACACTGTTTATACTAAGCAACTAAAACTGATAGATTGTACAAAAAAAACGAAGATCACATCACATTCAACGCCGAGATGTTGTTCTTGTTCCGCTACTCAATCCACAATATTTTGGAACCAAGTAGATTTTTTCCCGTTTTATACCATATATACGGAGCAAAGACAATAAAAAATGAAAACAACCATCGAAATGAATATCACGGCCCACGCCCACGAGACCTTAAGGCCTGACGTAGCAAAGGGGCACAAGCATGTGACTGTAAACGCGAAGGCGTGGGTTCAAACCCGATTCGATCGAAATGAAACATTTGAAATTTTATTTTCTTCTGGTACCAAGAAAAAACGCTTTCACGATGTGTCCCGCTCATAGAAGGTAGGCAAAGAGAATTGGAGGACATAGTGTTATGACACTCTGTCCCAATTAAGACACTCCTGTTCCCGACTTGCTATTCTCTTAATATTTTATAAACATAAATCTTTGAGTTGGTTTGCATCTTATACACTTTTTTTAATAAAAAATATTCGTATGTACATAAATATCTTTATATTGTATATTAAATTTGGTTTTTGGTAGTATTTAATGAATATAACTTAATATGTTATACATAGATATATTTTTATGTTATCAAAACTTACCAATATACAGTCTTTTCTTCGTCTGCCACCTCGATACCGATCCAGCTATAAACGAGTGATGTCCCACTGCCGCTTGTATACGCGCCTCCTCCTTTACTTGGCGGACAGCGTTCTCGCTTACTATCTGCAAAATTGTATTAAACAACTATTAGTTAATTACTATTATTGGTAATTGATGATTATGAGTATTATTTCTAACAATTATAATAATTTGAATATTTCTATTGTCGTTTTAATATAATAGAAATACGTGGTTTACTTTGAGAAATTTATGTCTATAATTATTGAAAAAAATATAGAAATACCTACATTTATGGAAAAAATATAAAGAATTACGACTATAAAATACAGATACCACAAAAAGAAAACAAAAAACCTAACCCAAAGGCGAATAGGCAATCTACTCTTTCTTTAGGCTTCACACTTTATTCCTCATATACACTATTAGAGAACAAAGCGCAAAAGTTTAGAAAATTTAACTTCAGGGTAGCTAAGGATCGTCAAACGTACTGTAATAAGTTAGAAAAAAAAAACGCATACAGATTTTGGTGCTATCTGCTCGAATTTCAGTATTTTGAGTGGTGCAGTTTAACACGGCTCTTTCAACGACGAAATCAAACTTATCGCTGTCGCGTTTACAAAATAAGAGCTGATTATTTTGTTAATAAGGAACTTAAACTAAAATTAAATCCGTTTCTAAAACAAGATCCATTTTAAATAAAAAAAAATGAAAAACTGTGCTACTTTTAACAACATCTACTTTCAGTTTAAATTAAGACGATACCTTTTTTTATTGATACCAACCTTTAAACATAAATTCAACTTTAACAATGCACTTATAGAGTCTATATCACAACTAACATGCGGACTGAATTGATTTAGATATAAAAAGAAGTAACGATAATTAGTTCCTGTTTGAATACAAAAAAACTGTGGCCTAATAAAATGTTGTTACAATTAATTGCGCTCTAATCACGTTATCTTTTAAACTTTAAAACCAGATTTTTAATGGGCTAGTTTACGGTTTGACTGCAACAAGTGGAACTTTTGTATCAAATTATTTTTATATGAAGAGATTTAGGAGGCAATTGTCGGTTATGAACTTACTTCTATATTTACTTGACAAGCATCGAAACTATAACTATAATAATATAATTAGTACTATATAAACATAGAGTCCTACAATTAAACCGTTTTCCACTTTCCAATATTCATTTAGTACTATAATAGTAACTGTATGTGGTAGAGCTGAAACTACGTACTTTTATTAACTTTCAATACTCTATATGCCTGTCATGACGCAGCGGCATAAGCGTCTGACTGTAAAGGACAGGTTTTGGGTTCGATTCCCACTCGAAGCAATGAAATTTTAATATTTAATATTTAAATATTTAATGTTTTCATTTCTTCGCTCTGGTACAAGGCAAAGCGCGGCGTTGAATTCCGCAACTCAACACGCAATGCCTCAATTTCGGCGGAAAGTGGGAAACGGAAGCGGAACGGAGTGTCTTAACACTAGGTTTCCAAGTTCCCTCTGCCTTCCCTGCCATGTGCGGGATACACCGTGAAGCTACAATACTCTATTGTAAGATACAGAGATTCCGTTTTTATTATAAGCTTTTTTGAGAGAACATAATAAGTAAGCTAAATAGCATAGTGACTGATACACTTAACAAGTGACTATTCTGATAATACATATGGATTGCCTGTAAACAACTACATGCAAAGTAAAACAAAAGAAATTGCGTCCAAGTATACACCTGTAACTTTTGAACTTCCATCGATGTTGATGTTTGTATAATTAATTATTTATTAATGAAATACACACATTCAGAATTTAATATCAATGAAAGAGGTAACACATCCTAATCTACAACGCCATTGACCTACTGTGCCACATTAAATATAGCTAGCCACTTAAAATTCGGTATGTTTATATTTTAATTCTTGTTATAGATTTTATTTCGCAGGTTATTTTGTGGATGCCGTCTTGGCACAGCGTATGAGTGTAAACGATACGGTTGTGTGTTCGATTCTCATTTACTCACTCACTCAGCTTCACACTGTATTCGGCACATGGCGGGGTAGGCAGAGGGAACTTGGGAACCTAGTGTTAAGACACTCCGTTCCATTTCTCCCTTTCCGCCAAATTGGAGGCATCGAATGTTGAGTGGCGGAACTCAATGACGCGCTTTGCCTTGTTTCCAGAGCGAAGAAATGAGAATATTAAAAATTTAAATTGTAAATATTAATTATCTCATTTCCATGAGTGGTGATCGAATCCACAACCTGTCGTTTTCAAGTCCCAAGCTAGTGTCCCTGCCCCTCTTGTAAGAAGATAAAGCGCGGCATTGAGTTCCGTGACTCAACTCGAAATTTTCCGAAAATAAGGCCGAAATTAGAGAACCAAATAAAATTTTTAGAATCAATAAATGTTGTGGAATTATGACATTTTAAATTAATTAATTATATTAAATAATTAATATACTTTAACGGAAGATAGATTGTAATTCAAACTTTCAAATGAAAGACTTCAATAAAAATATTATTTAAACCACTCATATGTAATGTTATTAGGAGTTTAAAAACAACTATAAAAATAAAAATAATACTTGGTGCAAGTATTAAAGATTAATTATTTTAATTATATATTTGAAATATGATATCTATTAAACCATCACCATAACACATTGGTGACACAAAAAATGCTAACATATAACTCACATTAAGTTCTCTATGTACAGTTTATAAATATGTAGTAAATTAACAATGAACTACTTTATATTTATATGCAATTGAAGACCTTGAATTAAGGTATAAGCACCAGTACTGTCCTTGTATCTATATATGCATAATGAATATGTAGTAACTGAAATACAGTTCTACGTAATGTTCCTTTATTGAATCTTTAATTATAATCAAGTCAACATAATGAGAGAATATGTGATGGTTGATTTGATTGGTTGTTTTCTTAATAGGGAATGAAGGAAATACTTACAATTCAATTTAATAAACATGACATAAAACTATTATAAAAAAGAAAAGGCAATTGCTAAAGCTTATACAAAATAGGCCATAAATCTAATACAAAATTTTTTTTGTTTGGCAGTCTTTTGTTTTTGTGAGCATATTGTTTAAAAGATTAATTTTTTACAACCCTGTTTTGCCTAAATTTGATACCTGCTATAGTTTACAAGAAATCAGGAAAAAAGCAATAGATTTTTAACAAGAGATCTATCTTTGAAATGTACAAATATTTTTATGTACAAAACATTTTATTTATAATACAAATAGAAAAAAAATATTATTGAATTTAACTGACCTGGGATTTATTTAAAACTTTTAGTGCATATTCCTTGTCCTCACTGATCTTCTTTACTTTAATTACTTCTCCAAATGCTCCTTTTGCTATAGTTTTAACTATTTCAAAATCTCTTTGCAATAAATCAGTTGTTATAGGGAATTCAGGAAGAAATATTGATTCTTTATGTGCTACTGGCCAAGCTGTTTTACTTGCATCCAGCGGATTGTTCAAAGTTGAGTCATTCCATCTGAAATTCAACATCCATATTTATATTAATTAAATAAAATTTATCATATTTTAGCTTCATACTGCATTTTGCATGTAACAAGGTAAACTGACGGATATAGCATTGAGACAATCGGGCCCAAAGCATAACACAATCAAGGCATAACCTAATGTTTCAATCATTGCAAAAATTTAGAGGGATGTCTTTGAGCAAATTAAAATAATAACATGCTTGTGAAAAAGTAGAATAACATTTATACAAATAGGATTTAAGAAATAAAAAAAATCAATAAAGTTATTTTCTCATAAAGCATCCACAAATAAAAAAGTAAACTCTTTCTTTACTATAAATAGCCACCTAAAAGAGTAAAAACAACATATTTTATGTCAAATCAATAACAAAAATTAGACCAACAATTTTAAAATTATACTAACATTCAAGGTATTACATTAATGAAGTATTTATTACATTTCATGTCCTTTAATATTATTAATACACCTCTTAAAATAAAATATTAGTTAAAGTTGCACAAAAGTAACAGATGTGATTCTTTTACAATATTATAAACTTAATATGAATCATATATATCTAACCATCAGAATTAATGATAATGATGCAATATTAAATATGTTTACATTTCATAATTAAACTAATTTACATAAATATGTTTAGTCATTTTGAATAATCAAAAATTATAACAAAGTCAATAATTAAAATATTTATAACGAAGTGAGAATAATTAAGAAAGTATTAATTAGAATCATAAAAAATAAAAAAGCAAATCATAAGAAACAAGAAATCAAATTTACTTTATATACATACGGAATACTAACCTTCGTCTAGAAACCCGAGACCAAGGCCGTGATGCGCTGTATACTGACTGGCTGCTTGTAACACTGGCGAAGGAGCGCCCGCTGAGGTTGCCGACGAAATGAGATAAACTAAACTACACATAAAAACAAACAGTTCTAACCATATCTTTTAACAATAGCTTGAGTTGTGAGAAAGAATATTTTCAAATATAATGAACATCCAATTTAGTATCTGTATCCAAAAATATAAAGTGCAAGTAATCAACACAAGACACTTATATTCCATGAGTAACAAAGAATTTGGTTGTTACGTATGTTCAGCTGAGAGTGACATTAGCAAGTTTTCATTTGGTCGCGCAAATTAGTTACCTGACTCGTAAATGCTTGGCCGTTGCGAGTGGAGTGCACTAATTTCTTTTCATTTCTATATTCACTTTTTCTACTGTACAAATTTCCCATTAAACTAAGTTTATACAATGAGCGTTACTTATAATCAAAAACAAATTTTATTTTTTAAGTTAGACCAATACTTTTATACACAACCATAGGCGCTCCCATAAACAAACTTTGCAATACAGGTTATAAATTTACATAGATAATACAAATGACTTGAATATAAGGCTCCATCCACATAAATATGAATTTTAGATTCATGTTACCTAACTATTTATTTAAATTCCTAGTTAAGGAGCCGCGAATATTGTCGTAGATAAGATTAACAAGAAAGTCAAAATTTTCAAGGTACAGTAACAATTTTATCTTGTATAGATATTTTTTTGTTCTTTATAATAACAAAATATTTAGGTCATAAGAATTGACAGAGAACTTTATTAATAGCTTTTTTATTGAATAAGATAATTTATATATTAAAATTATCAACTTTAATGAAACTGTGGAATTGAACTGAAATCTTTTTTTTTAATATTTATTTATTTTAATATAGCAAGTGCAGATTTTATCGTGATAATGTTTTAACATCAATGCCTGCCAATACAGGCATTATGTTTATCCATGACTATTGACCGTAACAGAAGTCTCTTACGACGCAACAACAGCAACATCATTCAAAGTTTCCTTTTATTTTCTATATATTAATTAGACATAATAAGACATACTGTAATGTGAGGACATTATCAAAAAAAAATCAAAATCTTTATACTCATTTATTTAATCTTTATTCAAATAAGACAATACAACCACTTTTGAATCGTCAAGTTACATAAAAATGTGTCTGACATACATTTATCAGTCCTACAGGAAGCTACCACCGGCTCTGATATATATTATGTATGTTAAGAAAAATATTAATGAATTTATCAAAATCGGTGACATACATAATATTAATACTAGAAATGAGTTTAATCTTACTGCATCGAGCCCGTAATTCTTTCATGGGTCAGGGTGTCCGAGAATTTTATATTTCACAATTTAAAAAAGTTGTGAAAAGACGTTTGTGTGTTAAAAGTGTATTTTCAAATTATCAAGTTGTGTATTACCAAATTAACGATTTTATAAATGATAACATGCCTTGGGAATAAAATGGTCGCTCCAGGCTATTTTAAATGTATCATTGTCACATACTTAATTGATTAAATGATGTATAACTTTTATAAAAAAAAAAAGACATGTCCCGCTGAGTTTCTTTCGCCGGTTCTTCTCAGGTTTGAGGCAGTAACGTTAGTGAACTGGTGGTAAATTGTTTGACGTTCAAAAAACGAAGCTTGTAACTTCTTATTTTGAATAAAAATATTTGAATTTGAATTTGAAGATGGCGGGTCTATTGAGAAGAGCTGGCAAGAAACTCTACAGTTGCTCTTTTTTTCTTTTTCACCAAGCTACGTCGAAATTCTTATACGCTTACAACTTATTTATCTAGAACGAATGGCTTAGTTGGTGAGAGCGCTTGGACGGTTTCTAAGAGGCGCGTGTTCAAATCCTTCTTCGTTTAATTTTTTATACGTTTTTAAATTTAGTATATAACTTTAACTCGCCAGTAGTCCTAGACTCCGATGATTCAATTACCGTAGCAAATGTAGATAAATAGTCACAAAAATGAAATATAATTTATAATTTTATTTATATACCTAGAGAGTTCTAACATTTGCATGTGGATTAAATATTTTATTATATATAAGTACAACAGAAAAGCCATAAAGCAATTTAAACGATACCCATATTCATTTATATGACCTTAACTAGTCGAATTGTTGAATATTCGTTTACGTAGAAACATTAGTGCTTTCATTCTTCCCTAAACGTTGTTTTATGTTTAATTTTCGTCTACAATTGAAAATATTTTGTATACGCTTTAAGATTATTACAAAATTATGCTTCGTAAATAACGTTAAACTAATTAAAACTTCGAATAAAAACACAACCAAACTTACTCCAATGGACACAAAAAACATTCGAAATATGCCACCAAGATCCTCCATTCCCAAAGGTTTAATGGGAACCTCATCGTTCCTATCAAAATATATAAAGTCCATCCATTTTTTAATCAGACCTGCTTCAAACATTGCCATCATGTACTCATTGTAATGATCCGTCAATGGACTGTATTTATGAAGTATCATATTTAAATAGTGGCTATGAATTCTGGCATTAGATGCTATGTGGAGAAACTGTTCACCTTTTTCATTTAGCATATTATTTGCCAGGTATCGACCTACTGCACAATCTATTAAGCAAAAGCGACGGCTATCATTCGGCATTTGTTTTACACAACCGAACAAATCGTGCACAACCTCCATTCTAGAGGTAATTATTCGAAATTTTTCTTCAGTGTCTGGAAGGACTACATCAGGGGAAGCTATTCCTTCTAATTTATATCCTTTTTCTATAACATCTTCAAAAGTATCTACTTCTTTGCCTCGTTTATGTACAGAAAACAAGGAAATTATAGATGCCTGTGTGTTAAAATTTATTATGAAAAAGCACCATATAGCAATCGCGAAAAATATACGAAAAGAGTCACGTCGAGGTGGATTATTTAAACTAATTGACATAACTGTTTTGCACGCATTAATTAAATCTTTACCGGCTTGGTCCCAACTGAACCTACCAAGTTCTAAGGTATTGAAAAGTATAAACAAAAACCACGTGAAAAGAAAACATACATAATGTTCTATTAACAAGAAAATATTACTTTGTAGGAATTTTTCATTAAAAACTATTGTTTCAAAATCAGCACGTTGTGACAACACACAAACGCCGCTATCTACAAATGGAACTGTGTAGTCAATTTCAGCTATAATTAAATCGAATTGATACAATGGAAATAAAATTAGGTCGGCTTTTCTGAGTGTGAAAGAAAATACTTGCTGGATATTAATTTCAAAGTCAAACTTGAGTTTCATAGTATGCTTTGAGGGAAAGAAATCGATTTTAAAGTTAAAAAGCTCAGCCATAGTATTCCAAATCAATCCATCTCTATACATAATAGTATAAGAACCATTCGCTTCTTCTTTTATCCCTAGAAACGGCAAAACTTCAACGGTATATGCTAAAAATGTGTATCCGTGTAAATCTTTTGTTTTATCTTCAAATAATATTATGTCTCGCACATTGCTCCTGTTTGTAAAATGTAATCTCTGGGTAGTAAAACCTAGGCATGTTCCGAGAAATGTAGACCGTAACTTTGAATATAAAGAAACATTATGACATCCCTTTACACAATTGAAACTATCTTTAAAATTTTCAATTGGCATACCCACTTTGTGTGTCGTCCAACATCCAAATAAATGCTCTAATTTATAATTTTCACTAATGTAAGGACTAAAAGACGATATAAAGAACTCTTCTGAAGTATCATTGTACTGTACTATAATTACGTTAATCGCTCTATAATACCAAAAAATAAAAAATAATTTTGCAATTTCTTCTTTTTCGTAAGGTACGTGATAGTGCAAAATAATATTGGCTAGTGGATGCCAGTAGGCCAAAGTTATAGTTTTTCGTAAAGCTTTCTCGAATTCTTTGAGGTTAGCACAGTCAAATATAATAAAATTAGAATTATATGGTACAACATTTTCAATTTGTTCGTCGTCTTCAGTAGAACTTGTTACCGCAAAAGTAAAAGGTATTTTTTTCAAATTGCAGTACAATAGGTCAGGAAAATTTCCAACGATGAAAATATTATTCCATCCGTTACGTTTTAAGTTTTTCTCAACTATCTCAGCCTGTCAAAATCAGAAAAAATATTTCTAATTATTCCTTTGATTTTTAAAAGAATATTCTCCAATACTAAATTTATGCGACGAGCTTTACTTACAATTATATGAGCTTTTCGTTCTTCAGTGCTGTTTTTTATTTCAATTAATTTTGTCTCACCAAAAATGAACTGAACAAAATTTAAAAATAAAATAACTTTTAAAAATCCTGCCATGATATGCTCTCAGGAAGTGAAGTTGTTAAAATAGTATAATGTGTAATGATTGCGTAGTACTTTTTATCGTCTTATCGCGTAAAGTGATGGTTATAGACCACTATAACAAGATTATAATATAATGATAATGACATCCAAATTTCTAAGCTTCGTTACGTATATTGAAAATTAAAAATTCATGAACCATATACCTCATTTCGCAATTAAAATAATGAACTTGTAAAGAAACATCAAAATGATATACAAACATTTATTCATATTAAACAATAAAATAATAACAAGAAATGAACACAGATAACCATTAAATACAATATAATAAAATATATATAAAAAAATGTTATATAAATAGTATATAGTTATTTATAATATTATTAACTTAAGCTTATGGTATTCCTAAAAATAAATTTAAACATTAAATGTAAAATAATATTCAGTATTGCTGAAATTAAAATACCCTATATGTACTTAAAAAAACCTTAGTATTTTGGAATTTTTCTTAATACATTACAACGTGGTTGCAGAATCTGTAATAGGTTGTTTATAAAAAAAGTAAAAAATACAAAATGTTGGTTCATATAAACTTCGTTCATATTTTGTTAATTATCATCGAAAATCAAGCTTTGGTTGGACTCTACAAATGCTTATACTAAGGCCTTTCCCTTATAAGAATTAAAAATATAATGAAATCTTCAATTTTCTTGTACACTATAATAGTAAATGCAAATACTAAAATTTTATCAACAAAACCACAAAATATGACTTAATATAAATATAATATTTGGATGTGGTTATGGATTTCTCCCAATTTATACGTTATTAAATAGTAAATATATAAAAAAAAACGTATATATCGAAACAGTCACATGATCGTAAAAAACGTTAGTCCAAGTATATTTATAATTTACATCATAATATTGCTTTCTGTTTAATTGATATTAATCATAATCATTACATTATTAACTTAATTTAAGTGCCCCAAGTATTGTTTTTATTTGATTTACAGTGGAAATATTAAGATTATTAACATGCCAGCGCTATTACCTTATGTCAGATTATTATCTTTTTTCGACTTCCCGCAGCATCCCACGTATGCCATAGTCATATATATCATAATCTAGTCTTTTGACGCTCCGTCTCCCACGCACCGCCATATTTGCGAAACTCAACACCGTGCTTTGTTTCCTTACCACACCAATGAAACGAAAATATTTCATTCATAACCATTACATTTATAATTAAAATTTCTTATACTATATATATTATTTTCTATTATCTAAGTATTTTTGCAATTGGTCCCAAGCGCGATCGATCTGTTGTTGCGTGTATTCGTAGCTCCAGTATGGACTGAATACAACATTAGCGAGTGCTACTTGTTCCTGATTGGTTGGTTGCGATTCGATTCTTTGTTTGGCTTCCTCTACGGACAAGCTGTTGCGTTCTTGCAGACGTTTTATGGCCTAGAACATATGTACTAAGTTTTATATTTTATATATATTTGTGTAATAAAAGAACAAAGAGAATTATAATTATTTGTTCAACATCACGCTGTGTTCTGCATATGACTGTAGGCAGAGGAAACTTAAAATTTACTAATTATAATTTATTTTCAAATTAAATATTGAATGTTTTTGTTTCTTCGCTCTGGTAACAAGGCAAACTGCGAAGTTGAGTTCCGGCACTCAACGCGCAATGTCTCAAATTCAGCGGAAAGTAGGAAACGAAACAGAGTGTCAGGAACCCAAGTTCCCTGTGTCTACCCTGCCATGTCATGGATACAGCGTGAAGCTAACTTACCTAAGTAATTAAGTAGAAAGTAATTTTGTATAAAAAAAAATATTCATATTTTTTTAATACCTCTTTAGGTGGCACAATTACAGCCCACAGCTGGTGACAGCTCGAATACCATTTTGCTTGCACCATCACCGCGGCCTCCATTACTACCACTTTATGCCCCAGTTCACCGAAAGCCTTTACACGTCTCTGAGCCTCTTGTATTACGGCTGGCCATACAAGCTTATTGAGTTTTAGTAACTGCTCCTATATTATTACCAGAAATATTAAATTATAACTTATAATTAATATGTAACTCATGACGGTTTGTACATAGAAGATATGTCGAAAAAAATCGTAGTGCTTATAATTTTTTCTTTTTGTCAGTGCGTTTGTACGCGCTAATCTCAGAAATAACTCATCAAATTGCATCAAATGCAATTCAATATTATATTTTGCCAACTTCACTCAACATTTAGTGTTTGTTTTATTTAAATAAGTTAAAATATAACAACAGTTACGTCATTTTAAAATATTTAATTCGAAAAAAATGGCTACAATTTTTTTATTCATTTAGCTTATATTTTAGTTTTGAATGTATAAATGTTGTAAGTAATAATGTCATTGCACCAAGAAAATAGTTGAAATTAGTAAATTAAATAGTGTATGCCAAGCGGGCGAAGCCTTGGCCGCTAATATATATGATTGTACAATACAATATTTACCTTATCACTAAAAACAATGCTACCAAGTTTTTTCCTATCAATTTCCCCACTGTCAGTGATAACATGTTTTCCAAATTCATTTGAAATAGTTTGGTTTAAAGGTAACCCGGGCTTATACAGCTCGTGCGCTATTATGTCGCAGTTAACTATGGCTGCTCCTTTTGTTCTAGAAAAAAATATATTTCATTTCAAAAATATATTCGAAAAGTTACGTACTGTCTGCCTTAAGTTATTCTGTATTTTAAGCTATTTATTCGAAGCTACTTTTGGCTCTGTAGGTATTGGCTCTTAATTAAGACTTAGGTTTTGAGATAGGTATCTCGCCCTGCCTACCGCTACCATGTGCAGGATACAGGGTAAAACTGCAAAAGATATATTTATTACAATACTATTATACTCCATACCTTAATTTTTCAGTTATTTTACTTTTCCCACTAGCGATGCCTCCAGCTAACCCAATCACATATGGCCAATCTGGGATATTTGGATTTGGCTACAAATCAATGATAAATTTGTTTTGATACAAGTTAAAAATATTTAAAACGTCATAAGAACTCAGTTACTCAGCTTCACGCAGTATCCCGCACATGGCCGGGTAGGCAGAGGGAACTTGGAAACCTAGTGTTAAGGCACTCCGTTCCACTTTGGTTCCCCACTTTCCGCCGAATTTGAGGCATTGCGTGTTGAGTGGCGGCATTCAACGCCGCGTTTTGCCTTGTACCAGAGCGAAGAAATGAAAACATTAAATATTTAAATTGAGAATATTAAATATTTCATTTTCTCGAGTAGGGATCGAACCCACAATCTGTCGGTTACTGTCACCCGCTTGTGCCGCTGCGCTACGATAGACCTGAACGTTATGGCATAAGAAGGTTTTAGATTTATATTTTTTGAGCATGTCGTGGCACATGGACACAATCTTGCTGTTGTAAATGCGACAGTAGTGGGTTTAATATCTCTCGAGAAAAAGACATTTTCATTTTTTTTTTTTTTATCTCTCGAATTCTAAAACATATAAATGATTAAACTCCCCTGTACATATACAACGTGAAGCAAGAATAAATATTATAACCGATGATCATAAGTTAACAAAGATTTTAAATTGGGCTTTTTATCTTTGGAGATTGAATATGGCAAATGTCGTCGCGCATACGCACAAGCGTGTGACTGTAAAGGCGACAGGTTATGGGATCAATCCCCACTTGAAGGCATGAAATATGAACTTTTTTCAATTTAATTACATAATGTTATCATGGCTTCGGTTTAATAACAAGGCAAAGCGGCGTTGAGTTACGTAACTCAAAACGCAACACTTCAAATTTGGTGAAAAGCGGAGAATGGAACGAAGTGTCTTAAAAGTAGGTTTCTAAATACCTTCTACCTACCCTGCCAAGAGCGGATAAAAAAATTATAATACTTTTATAGTGTTGGCATGTTGGTCTTTACGTAAATGAAGCATTATCCTCATTTTGAATAATAATGTCTAAATTTTCCTAAAAATATTTCCTTAAACTACTAAGTATGTGCTTTGTTTTCTTTGTGAAGGTAAATTCCAATAAGAAAACCACATACTTATAGCACTATTAATTATGCCTTAGATCATTGTGGCACAGCGGCATAGTGTTTAATTGTAAAGAGGGTGGTTATAGGTTCAATTTGTGCTCAAGGGAATACATTCTTTCTTCGCCTCTAATAACAAGACAAACAACGGCGTTGAGCTCCGCTACTCAACACACAATGTCTCATTAGCTGTTCCCTCTATCTCCCAGCTAGAAGCTATACATATGTGAAACAAATATAATCATACCTTAGGCTCTTGTAAAACAGTGCCAAGTAACCTCATTCTCAGATTACTGGAGCTGACTTTGCCTTCTTCTTCTTGTGATTGTTTGTTAGAGTCTTCTGCTAGATCTATTGTATGAACTGCTAGAGGCTGGAGACTATTTTCTTTACGCTTCTCATTA
The DNA here is from genome assembly GCA_019049475.1 of Eueides isabella. Lineage (NCBI taxonomy): Eukaryota > Metazoa > Arthropoda > Insecta > Lepidoptera > Nymphalidae > Eueides > Eueides isabella. The sequence continues at coordinate 9,375,022 of CM032395.1, read as the reverse complement.
ACTTTCTCTGCCCCACGAAAAGTTTCTTCACTAACTATTAACAGCTAAAATTTGTATCTTCCATATATTTTGAAGTAAGTAAAACAATTATAATTATATAAAAAACAATAAAAAAAATATCATACCTGAAATCTCGGGTCATCTTTAGTTGGCCCATAGATATCTTGTATTGGCAATACATTGTATTCAAGATCTGGGTTTATGTCTTTTAAAAAATCTAGCACATTTTTGATTCTATCACCTACTGGTTCTATCAGTTCCCATAAAGTTTTTGCTATAACATATAATGTGCATACATAACATGTGCTGTGACACACACAACAATTATTGTTTACTCATGGAACTATATTAGTATTTTCGTTTCCTCACTCTGGTAACAAGGTAAAGAAAGTGCTGTGCTAAGTTCCACCACTCACCATCAAATGTCTCAAAAATTAAGTAAATAATTGTCATAACACCAGGTCTCTCTGCCTACCCAGCTAGATATATGCCACAGGAGAAAAACAAAAGATTAACTTTTTTGTTAATATGTTTACAATATAAATATAAATAAACTATAACTAACAATAAAAATGAGAACAAAACAACTTACATTGTATCATGTTTACATCTGTAACACCAACTGTGACATGTTTTGATGATCTTAGTACAGCTTGAGATAAAAGAATTTTGTGGCCATTATGTAATCTGTCGAATGTGCCTCCTAATGCCACATATTCATAAGTTTTTACATCTTCAAGCATATCATGTTCAGGTTCTTCTAGAGATTCGTTATCTATATAAAAATAATAATGCAAGTCACTTATTAGTATTATAAACATATATGTTACTTGCGACCCGCCTACAGCTTTGCCTACTTAAATTATTTTATCTACTTATGTTTACTATTTTCTTGTTCTAATAACCATATTATACACTACACTATTAAGACAATATTTTTAGATGAAAAATAAAATTTTGGCTTATCAAATAATATTTTAAATTAAAGTTACTTTTTTATTCGTCATTCAATTAAATAAGAATAGAGAGAAAGTTGCCAACACATAATAATGAAAACAGCATTTAAATCTGGTTAGGCATTTTTGAGATTAGTATGTACAAATGCATGCACAGACAAATAGAAAAACAAACAAAAACTTAAATTATGACTATTTTTCACCCTATTACATTAATAATCCTCCCCTATAAGAAATTTTTAAATATATCCTCCATGTACAGACAGTGATAAGTTACAGATTTATTATAAGTATAGTTATAGATAAATGATATCTTCTCTTTATATTATTTTTATCTTGGAATAAATATGTTATATTTAGGCACACTTTTATTGCTTTAAGATTGTAACCAAATTTACTATAACAAAAGAAAAACAGAAATAAAGGTAAAATACTATTAAGCAACAGATATTATACTATATACATACATATAATTAGTACATTTGAATATAAAATAAAATTCAGTTAATTTACAGACTTACCCACGCAGTGAATTGGACATTCACTTTGTATGTTTTCCAATGATTTTTGTAGGTTATCAATATCTTTAGTCAACTCATTTTCATATATCACACATTGAATTGTTCTAGAAGTGTTTATTTTAATTACAGAATTTCTTGCTTTTAACATGAACCTTACATCTAAATTTCCACACTAAAAAAGTAAAATGTGTAAAAGTAAATAAATTTGGTGCAATTGAAGAATTCATATGTAATGTTATTTTTTTAGAAATTAGCTTACCTTAGTATAGATATCAACAATCTGCTTATTTAAAATAGATTTTGTACTCTCTGGACCACTTTTAAAATTTATGTATAAAACATCTTTAACAAATTTCGACATTTTAAAGCAGAGCTTATAAGCTTTGGCAGCATTTGAAACAAAAAGGATCCCATTGCTAGCCATTGATTCTGAAATAATATATTATAAGCATAATTTATGCTTTTGTAAACAACATTTTGCATTTGATATAAAACTATTACTGACCTGTTTTGAAGTATTTTTTATTTAACAAATATGAAATACTAAAAGCAACTAATAAAATTAAAAATGATAAATTTAATAATATCTTAGTTGCAGCCATAAAATGTATAGTAAATTCTATTCGGATATCAATAGTACAAAGGTCACTTTTACATTTATAAATTTTATATTGAATAAGTGATAGGTTAAGTACCTTTCTAAGTTTTTTAATAACGTAGCCAATAATAATAATTACTATTTTATTATAAACTAATGATGAAGGGCAGCATAAATTGATTTAATTTTGTTTTTACCTCTTTGTATCACTTTATAGTATCATTAAATATAGTATATAAAATTGAAAAATAGAAAATAAAATAGCTACCAAAAGAAAAAAATCTTAACAAAGTTTCGTGCTAATCAGTATTATGTTTAACTAAAATTTAAGCACTTTGAACTCAAATGTAAGTAAGAAATCTATTCTAATCATTTCCATATCACATATTGTTTTGAAATTTGACTTTCACGGTTTGACAGTTAAGTTGTCTGTTATCAATAGGCGTGACACTTGCCTACTTATGGTAATGTGTTGTAATGTTTTGTAACTACGTGTACTATTTGAATCCAAAACAATCGTATAAAATATTATTATGTATGTGCGGCTAGCCTTATAGTTATAATTCGGTTGGTTTGCTTATGAAAGGGTGTTATGTCCAGCTTTATTTCCCTCTGTCTTAATTTTGTGTCTTCGTCCTGAAGTAGTGTTACACAATATTGCAAGAGAACGTTGTATCAAGTATTTTTTTTTATTTTGTGAAAAGACGCTATTCTACGTTCTGTGTTATTATAAGCCATGTAATAATAATTATAATTTAAAAGTATTGAAATACGATTTAGGTGAAAAAAATTGTGTGTGGCTGGGCTGGACAAAATGTTTTAAAAATATAATCAAGTCCTATAAATTATTGAGGCCTGTCGTGGCGCAGCGGCACAAGTGTTTGGTTGTAAACGATAGGTTCTGGGTTCGATACCCAGTCGAGGAAATGAAATATTTAATATTTTCAATTTAAATATTTAATGTTTTATTTCTTCGCTCCGGTAATAAGGCAAAGCACGGTGTTGAGTTCCGCCAATCAACCTTCTTTCCTTCCCCACTTTTCGCCTCAATTCCGGCGAAAAGTGGGGAACGGAAGTGGAACAGAGTGTCTTAACACTAGGTTCCTGGGTTCCCTCTGCCTACCCTGCCTCGTGCGGGATACAGCGTGAAGCTAAGAAAAGAGAAGTCCTACAAAGAATGTAGAAGTCAAATAATTGATGTACAAAACCCGAACCAAAATAATAACATATTTATGAAACCAAAAGAATATAATAAAAAAATATGTGTGTGTCTGTGCTATCCAAATAAAGTGATACTATATTATTTGACTAACTGTTACCCGCGACTTCGTCCGCGTGAACCAAGAAACATCTTTATTGAGTTCCGATCAGCAACTCTACCAAAGTAAAAATGGTTAGGCAAACATTTTAACACAAAGAAACAAATAAGGGTCGCGCAGTTGTACCGCAACAGTTTAATATTATGACTGAACGAGTGAATTTGTTTTTCCACATTTTATGGACTTTGCATCATGCATTTCATTTTAAAAAATGTATTTTTTTAAAGTTAAAAGATTCAATTAGTTTAGGTAAAGAAAACTTTTTTATCTTTGGACTTACATCTTTGTGTAACTCCAACGAAAAAAAAAGGTTTTTTTAAAAAGATTTTCCCATCTTCGAGTAATCTGAGGAACATACGTATTAAAAACCTCCTCCTTTTTTGCAGTCGGTTAATAAAATGAGATGATAATCAGATACAGATCTCCCAATTGCGTTATTATACGAAAAAACCGCCTGTGCCTTTCTAATTTGAGGGTTGCCCTCGATTTCTCCAGGATGATGGAATATCATCCGATCCTGATCTCTTTACCATAGGATCAATTGTGAAATATACCCTTTCGAACAATAAAAGTATTTTGAAAATCGGTCTACCCATCTTCGAGAAATTGGGGAAAATATATAAAAGAACTTTCTTTTTTATGTCCGTTAAAAATCCGTATACATTTTAACTTATTATGTTATTCTGATATCAAAGCTATATTACTGCAAAGTTTCATGAAAATCTGCGTGAAAGAGTAACAAACATACACACATCCGTACAAACTTTCGCTTTTATAATATTATATTAGTAAGATTAGATTACTATACCTACAACATAGTGCAGAAACATTTAGAAACATGTTCTGCAAACAACCAACGTTAAAAGATATGTAAAATCTGTTACTGATGTGCTCGATTGATTTGATGTTGATTTTCGATAAATTTGTGTTATCATAAAATAAATGACGGAATATTTTACTGACATTTTACAAAAGTACCTATCGTTATAAATAACAAGTGTAGATCAATCAATTGTATTTTAAATGTAAATTTGTTTATAAAAATGGTAATGATGAATTCATAATACAAAAGCGGCGGCCCAAAATTGTTATCAAAAACATAAATGTTATAAAAAAATATAATATCTTTCTTGTTTGATTTTAAATCCCTGTTACAAGTAATATATAAGTAGGTTTGTATGAGTGCGAGAAGTGCGTGATCGTGAATGTCAATACATTCATTGGGTTAATGTGTTCTGTGCACATCAACAAACGGACCAATATAAATTACTTTTTGATCAATAGTGGTTATAATTTTACTGAACTTATTCAACCCGTTTAATAAGTATCAATATAATAAAGATTTTTCAGATTCATACTTTTGTACAAGTAATTAACAATTCTTTTATAATACTCAACATTTTATATATTATAATAAATATAACTAGTAATCGGGCATAGGGAATCATTTTCACACCCTCTGAATTCGCAAAATTCCTGTATATTTGAAATAGCAATCATTTTTTGCTAGGTTATATTATTTACACAAATATAATCTTACACAATTAATTTATTGGCCGCTCACCCACCACTCTAGTGAGAACATCATAAAAATTGCGCGATTTTCACTTAGTGGAGCCATAAATCTTCAAAATTTCTTCAAAAAAAATTCTGGTAAGAAGTTTTTAATTATGTATCTACAAATTTATTATGTTCAGTGTAATTTTTATATGAAATTCACTAAACTTTGTTATGATGTTCAGTACAAAAAAAGTAGTGTTTGCGTTGTTTTGATTCAATTAATAATGATTCAAAATATTTTAGAAAATCTTTCTCATTTATGAGACATCGCTACTGATAATGATGTCATTCATGAAGATTGCCTAATGGGTTCAAAAGATCAATATTATGACACGAATTCAGAAAATGTTGTCAGACGTTTAGGGGAAATATTTGGTTAATAACCATGAGATTCCGTACCAATGAAGAGCCTTAAATCCAGCCAATATATGTACCTCTGTTTCTTCAACACCACATATGTCTTTTCTGGTTTTAACTAAATCAACAAGTACAATATCTATGCCAACGCTTTGCTTGGCCATACTATATATTTGCTTCAATCGAATGATACCCCAGAACTTCTACCAGGATAAATTCATGTAAGTAGATGCAAAAGACAACAGATCCTGCGCCAAAATAGTTCTCTATTTTGGCGCAGGATCTGTTGTCTTTTGCATCTACTTAAAATGCCACACTGGATAGCTATTTTTGCGCAATCTCTGCAGATTGATTTCCACTAATTTCGAAATGACCACTTTTTTCATAACAAAGTACCTTTGGGTGACATGAGAACAATTCTTCAAGAATTCTTAAAATTATTGAAGATATTAATTTACTAAGAAATGGATTTCTCTTTATAGGCAATAAACAGCTTAATGAATCAGTTCAAATAACAGTGAATTTGAAGTCGTAGGAGAAGTGAACAGAATTGAGGGCATTTAAATTGTATTATAATTTCTAATGTTGGTATCAATCAAGCTTCACCAATACAGTTGTCCTTAGAAACCTTCGATGCATCTGTATACAATCAAAGGGCATATCCGGCCAATTTTCATTTACTTTGCGTTGGTATCACCAGCTCATTTGGCTAGATCAAGATAATAATAACGAAAGAATGTTACGCTGAAGCCTTGCAATGTGAACAGAATAATGGATGTGATGGATTTTGTGACAAGGAATGAGGAATGAGGAAACTATTGAGCAAAAATGGTAAAGACTTCCCCGCGAAATGAGGTACACTAAATCAGATACCTTAGACCGTAGGGGATGAGACAGCTGTATTTTTTTATTTACATAACGGTCAACCAGGAACTGTCGGCAGATAGGGAAATTCTACTGATTCCACCTGCAGTGGTAGTAGTGGTAGTTTCCCAAAAATGTTTACCATTCAATATACGCGATTAATCCGGTTAAAAGTGTTTCATTTAAAAATATTACCTGACTAAAATAAATTGCTTACGATATTTAAAAAATGTAGCTTACACTTCTTTATTTAATTTGGCAACAAAAGAATAAGAGATACAATCCTACCTGGGCTAGTGTCTCCTAAATCCTCTAAGATATTTTTGAGTTTTTCAAATGAAAAACCAGCATTCATTTTAGCCGAAAATTCAATCAGTATACTGACGACTAACTGATTAATGACTCATGGGATGGAGCAAAAGGAGGGATAATAGACTAGACTAGATAAGCTCAAGGAAAAAAGAACAAACCGCGTTACTCTCTGGGCTGTGAAAAGGAATAGGAACCTCCATACCTGCCCCTCCTGTCCTCCCTTAAATAAACCATGGCACCTACTAAAAAGGAAATCAGGTATCAAACATGTCTCCGAGAGGACAATAATAACAGGCAATAATAACAACTATTTAACTTAAGGGAGGACAGTGGTGTCATTGTTAACAAGAACAGGGAAAAAGCGAGATGATGCCTTCATATAAGAAATAAATTCTTGGTACATTGTAAGTTTAGTAGATTGTTGCCTTGCAAACTTAAGACAATCCTTATCAGTGGCAAAATGTTTGATTCCACAGAACAAACATGCCGATTTTTCTTTCGATATGTCACAAACATCACCACGGTGAGTTCACCACACCTGTAGCACCTAGCATTTGATCTGCACTGTAATTTTACGTGAAAAGCGGTAATGATTTAAGCATTGAATGGTAGGATATCTGTAGGGATCTACAGGAAGTGAGATGTGATTATAATATAATTAATCTCACAAAAACAAACACAAACACTATGTCTAATCAATCATCCTACAGACCTTTTTTAGGACTTCAAGCACTAGAATTTTCCATTAGAATGACAAGTGAATAAACAGCACAAAATTAGGAAACTAGGGAGAGTTTTTTGTTGTTGTGCTGTTTATTCTCTTGTCATTCTAATGGAAAATTCTAGTGCTTAAAGTCCTGTAACATGTGTTTCAACCAAAACTAACGGCAGCGAAGTTCAATCAATGTGATGAATGCATGAATTGAAATAGAAATATTTTCTCACCTCTATGTAAATAGTTCTTTGCACATTTATCGAGGAAAATCAATTCAAAAGTAGTCAGGGTAAATTTATAGTTTATTTAAATTTATAGACGTAATCATTTCCCACTTTGTTTGTCCATCAACAGAAAAAAGGAAATAAATTCTGATCCGTGAAAACTTTGTTTGTTAATAGTTTTTGTGTCAGTTGGTGATGACATCATCCTTTAGTCTTTACTAAAAAATCAAATCAAAATATGAAATTCAACATGACCCAAGAACATATACTTTACCCAAGAACATATTTTTTTTAGCACAGCTCAACTACGGGTTCATAGCTCAAATAAGGGTGATACCAAAAGCAAATTCTGCTCTTTTGTGAAACTAAATATAATATACATAGATTTAAATTAGAAAAAATGTTATAATTTGACAAGCACTAGAGCTAGTAGAGATTTTAGAAATACCTATAAATAAATATATTCTAAGGTAATTTCAAAATACATACATACTTATAACAATTTAAAAATAGAATATTTTTTTTTATTTTTGTGCTGTATCATGTGTGACAGTAAGCACGACCGATTGTGGATTCGATCCCCACCCGTAGAAATGTAATTCTTAATATATATTTTCAAACTAAATATCTATTGTTTTCATTCACTATGAACGGGACGGAGAGTCTCAACACTAGATTCCCGGATTAAAGATATATTTTTATTAATAAACTTCTTTCTTCTTCTATCTGTATAAGTCGTAGTCCGATTCAATAAAATTACTCTACTTTATATGTTCTCAAATCGTTAATAATTAGACCAATAAACCCATTCTATAGAGCACATGTTCCTAGATTCATACATACCATTGATTCTCATGTTCTACATCCACAATATCCAGCTATCGTTTAGTTAAGCGTCCAGAGAAAGTAGCATCATAGTTTTTGTTAGACATCGCAAGGTATGCTATATTATTAAATGCATTAAAGTTCATAAGGAATTTAGGGCAAGTTCATTAGGAATTGGGTCAACCAGTATATTTTTAACTAACTAAATATGTAGTAACAAAACCTCTGAGAGGGTAAAAAAGACATTTTAATGGCAATAATTAGTAAATGGAAAAATAAATAAAAAAAACATGTTGTGTTGTATGTATGATATGAATATATATTTTTTTGTTTAATAGCTGTTTTTGTAAGACTTTTCTTATGAGACAAATTATATATGTAAGTATCTACGGAGTATCTAGACGGAGGTAGTCCATGAGGATTTCCCCACATAAAAAAAAAGTAATATCAGTGTGCTTACTTAGCAGTACTATTTATATGGGTAGGTATATCAATGAAATTGATGTTATATTTAGACTTTAATTATTTTAATTTCAAAATATCCTTATACTATCGTTAATAATAATTGCAATGATAACTCAAAATTAAAATTAAGTGTAGGTATCCTTTATTTTACATAAAACACAATAAAGTGGTATTTTTACATAATATGTTCTTTTTTATTCAATTATTTCATTTTTAATTGAATAATAATTAGTTACAAGAAAATTCATTTAGAAAATATAATAATGATGGTTGCACCATCTCATTTAAAAAAAATCGTAATCAAATTACGTTTTGTAAAGATTACTTATAGCAGATGAAAAACAACAATTTCATTCCATTTTATAAATAATTAAACATACTTTCCATTTAAAAAACTAAAAACTGAAACTCCTGAAACTGTTTATAAATAATTAACATAAATGCAAAAGACTGAAGACTAGAGTAATGATCCAATTACATATACTTATCATTTATTATGCAATTTTTTATTTACGGTGACTTAATCGACAACGTTCTTAGCGACCGATTCTAGAAAATATATTCACCCATTCGAATATTATCTAGTTCTTTGTGTATTTATGTCGGGGGGTTTGAATACAGTAAAGGTCGTCAAGTCGCGGCCGCCGTTATGTTAGAAGTATGGCTGCTCAGACGTGCTTTTAGTTTTTTTATCATTTTTTGCGAGCAAGCAATGCGTTCTGAAAATATAATTTCAAAACGACCGTAACGCGTCGATCGTACAGCTATTATTTTTATTTTTTGATCCACTATAGTGGATCAACAAAACTATATGTTATAACATATAGTTTTAATGCTAAGTTATCATTAACTAACAATTAACATTATTAGTCCTAGTGTTCTATATATTATTTCTATTTCTGTTTTGTAGTGAAGTTACAGAATAAATTTTATTATTTTTATTTCTATTTTGTTATGATCTGTACACATAATTGTACTGTAAAATAGTGCTCATGAATCGTTTTAATTTTCTAAACGACTAAATCGTCTTAATCTATATTATGTGTAAATTGACTAGCAATCGACATTTTCTATTTTTACTTCACTGGTGGTTCATGTTTTGTCATATCTGCAACCTGCAATAAAAAAGAAAACAATGTCACATATGATTTCATAGTATCAGATATGGTTAACAGTTTAGTAAATTATTCCAACTAAATTTTACTCAGCGTCACGCTGTATCCTGCACAAGGCAGGGAAGGCATAAGGAACTTAGGAACCTAGTGTACCTAGACACTCCGTTCCACCTCCGTTCCCCACTTTCCGCCGAAAGTAAAGCATTGCGTGTTGAGCGCCGGAACTCAACACCGCGCTTTGCCTTTATACCGGAACGAAAAAATTAAACCATTAAATATTTGATTTCAAACTATTTCCTTGCCTCGTATGGGGATCGAACCTCAACCTATCGTTTACAGTCACACGCTTGTACCGCTGCACCACGACAAGCCTCACAAAATTTTAATGTAATTGTTATTCTTTTAATATATTTTTTTTGCAGCAAGGCAAAAGAGAACGGAGTACCAAACGATATGGTCACTTTTTCCATCACTACTGCCATCAATCCCTTATATAACCTTGTCTCAGTACGATTGTTACTGTTAACCATATTCTCCATCTACCTCTCCTATCTCTCACTTTTCCTTCTTAAATATTTTTTGCCATCCTTTCACTCTTTATTTGCGGATTCGCACTGCTAAATTGTCTCGGCATATGCTACAAAGAAGGCGCACACTCACAGAATACATATTTCTTTTATTCTTCTGCTGTAATACCTACAATTCGCTGCCGCATAACTGCGTCGGTACGGACACCGCATTGTGTACGGTCGAACGTGCAGCTGTGCTGACGTTACAATTTCGTATCTTCCTTCTCGATGAAACATATTTCCCATAACACAAAAGTTCTGATATTATTTCAAATACCAAAGCTGTTTTCACACGCTTTTTTCAGATTACGCCAACTTCATCAACTCACATTCTAATGATGCAATAAACACTGCATCACCTGCATAAAGCAGGCAGGCAATTTAAATTCAGGTCACTTACTTTCCCTATCATGACACTTCTTTACTCGTTTGAGACAGACACATATACTGAATGGAACGTTGCATCTTTCAAAATGACACAAAGCAGGGTAGATAGAGTTAAACTGGGAACCTAAGGTTGACTTTCTGCCAAATTCTTGAGGTTTGTGACATCCAAATACCACACTCTATCTAATTACCATTTTAACTCACTATACATATATCTACTCATTAGAAGTAATAGTCCTTAACTGAAAAAATATATTTATAAAAAATTGTGCGTCAGAAGTATACTATTTATAAATTATACTCAACATAAGACTTCCCGGTAACACTTACCTAAAAGTAAAGTACTAAAGTTAAAGTTAAGTAAAGTACTTAAAGAGATAAACCTAAATATAATAAAACTTAATAACAAAAAGTTTAGTTAAGACACGAGCACTGTAATTATGTATTTTGTTACCTTAATTCTAGTGGATATCTTTCAAGCGCATTGCGGATTCGTCAGCCGACATGCGCGTATCTTCAGTAGGTGCGGAGCTCGATCGTCCTGCAAAGCTCGTCTCTTGTGTCCGGAGACCACGCAGAGCACGCCATCTGTGTACAAATACTTATAAATGTTTTTTTTTACATTAATGAGAAATACTTGCAACACTTTTATATTAATTGTAAAAGTAAGACGAAAGAAATATTTTAAATAATATAAAATTATAAATAAATAACACACCTTTTTCTAATTAAATTGCGAACTTTATTTTTCCACACAAAAATGAAAAATATATATACTCCAAGAGCAATATTGGAAAGGTCCACTACAATCCAGTACCAGTTGGAGCCGCCGACCGCGAAGCTTATTACTTCTATTGTCCAGTTTACCCCCATCACAACGAATAACTTTAAGTAAAGTCCATATCTGTAAGAAAATGCAAATAATTAATTGAAATATTCAATGTTTTCATTTCTTTGCTCTGGTACAAGGCAAAATGCGGTGAGTTCCGGCACTCAAAACGCTATGCCTCAAAATTAGGCGGAAAATAGGGAACGGAAGTGGAACGGAGTGTCTTAACACTAGGTTCTCAAGTTCCCTCTACCTACCCTACCATGTGCGGGATACAGCGTGAAGCTGAGTAAGTGACTATAATGAATAGTGAGTATTTATCTTTCAAAAAATATATAAATATTATAAATATTATTATATGGGTGGCATAATGAGGCATTGCATTCCGCCACTCAACACGCAATATCTCAAAAAATTGGCAGAAAGTAGCAAACAGAACTTAACGTTAGGTTCAAAGATTTCCTCTGTCTATCTTGCTGTATATTGGATACAGCTTGAAAAATTGATAAATAAAGTTGATTAAATACTGATTTTCGCTGCTGCTGCTTTTGGCGAATTTATCTCGCGTTATTATTTTTGAGTGTTTTACGCTTAAAAATCTCGCTTTTCACCAAACCTTTTTGGTTAAAATGACCGCTAATTTGTTACTCACTGTAATAATAGTAATAAATTATACTTACTTCTTACGTACATTGTACGTTATTATGCTTCCAAAAGGGATCTCAAAGGCAGTTTTACTATTGTTTTTATAAATTCATTTATTATTTTAACTAACAATATTGCGCTATAAAGTTTTAAATACTTAATTAAAGTAGATGTCATATTACGTAAAAATAAAATAAGAAAAGAAAATGTAAAGGAAAGTTATATTACACAAAAGTCGTAAAATTTTGACAATAAAGGTAATTTTGTAAGTTAAGCAGACCTTTTTAGACGTGACAATATTCATGTTGTAAAAAGTTACAACTTCACTAATCCAAGCTTTACTAATTAAAGCATGTTGCAAGTAACCATATTGTATTTTTATCACTTATTACTTTTATTTTTGGGAAGCAGTTTTTTTTAATAATTAATAGCTAAATCGTAGTAGTGCAGAATATACGACTAAAAATATGAAATTATGAAAAAAAAGCTATAAAAACTTTTACATTTATTAATTTAAACTACAAATAATAAAAAAGCGCTGCGTGTTTTCTAAGTTATCTATTCACACAACAATATTTTGAAAAGAATATTTTTAGTTTATTAAAATATTTTATTTTTGTATTTATGTTTTATTAAAATTTACATACATATATGCATGTATATATACATATAAAATCTTTATGTATAAAGGCTCCGTTAGAATATTAAAGCTTTAGGAAAAAAAAAAAGAATTAAATATAACAAGATTTTTACCTTTGCTTATCCTTTTTCAATTTATCACTTCTTGAAGATTCAGCTCCTTTTAATATAGCAGTTTCTTGTCTTATGGACCGTATACGATATGCTGTTATTGAAAAAAACACCGAATTGCATACTACCAATACAAAAACAGGAGTAAAGAAATACACAAGTTCACTGAGCCAATCTAAAACAAAAATTTATCATTTAGGTACTCTTCGTGTATTAATTATTACTGTGTTGGATAATGCTGTGTCACATTTCAGTCATTTATCATAACACAAGAGATACGAAACAATGCTAAAATTATATATTTCATTATGTTTAATATAATCTTTTATTCTATACAAACATTATCTTTTTAAGTTTCTATTGATACATATGTAGGTCGGTTGATAGGTAGTTTCTACATAGGTTACACAAATTATATGTATTAGCACACCTAGTAAAATAAACAAAATATACAAATTGAGCAAATATATATTTTTGGGGTCAGAATTTAGAAATGAATATCACAAAAACCGATGTCATTACCAACTTTCCAAAATCCAAAATTCACAATTGGAGATAAACGACTTTAGTATGTGAATATGTATAATAATTAAAACAATTAAATTAGTTCCAACCGGAAAAACAACGCACTCGAACTGAAGAAAAGAGTCAAACGTACTTGGAATAATATTGGAGGGCTTTAAAGAGATATTTTAGAAATGCAAAATGGCCATTGCCCTAAGTCAAAAGGTCTCTTACCTCATTGCTCACATGCATGTCAATCATGGAAAGTCACTAATAAAATAAAATAAAATAATTACATGACAGCGAGGAAAAGAATGCAGTATGTGAAACATTAAGAAAATACATCATATAAAATCACGGCCACAGAGCACGTATGGAAGATTGTAGAAGGAAAAGACACCATGTCTTAACTTTTGGGCAAACACTGCAGGGTAAGACCTTCTAAATGGAATGATTACAGAAAAATTAAATATTTTTGAGGAGGCCTTTACATGCGAATCACAAATACCTGTATATTTTTTACCCTTACATCAATTTTGATACATACCATTACTTTTGTGTATAAACGTAAAAAAAATATATAACGATAATGGTAATAAAAGGTTTTTCATTAATAAATAATTAAGATATAGAATAAAGATCAAGTAGGATAGGAGATACATACTTACAAACCAGCATCGTCTACTTCCAAATCCCGGTGTAACAAAATTTTCAGAAACGTCACCAAATTGCATCCCTACAGTACATGCAGTAAGCAGTAACGGGACGCCCCAAGCGTACGCGCCATATAACGCAAAACGACGATGTTCTCGACGTTTATTTGAACTACTTCTATATCCACTGAAATTAGTAACATTTATATATTTTTATTAAAGTTTCAGATATACATACATATATTTTAATATGAATACAAAGAATATTCTTATTCAGTCAATTTAAGATACCTTTGTGAATGTTGAGAAGCAAGGCTTCCAATCCTAGGTTTGCAATAAACATGGAAAGTTATATAAATAAAGCGTTTAAGCAATAATTAGATTAGAACCACCTAATTACACGAAAATGCTACGAACTAGTATAGACTCTACGAACGTTTCAATAAACAAAAATATATTCGGTATATCTATATATAATATCACAGAAGTGGATCCTTATTTAAGTGCAGACGTATCTTCAAATACTTAGTTAATCTAAGCTACAGTTTTAAAAATTAAAAATATATAACTCATAAGAAACCACTACTATATAAGATAAACCTAACACGTACCCAGTTCATGCGAACAGCAACATCATGCGAATGTAGAGTATTATGACAAAAAATTATGTTGATATTATTTTAAAATAAATCTTTATATTATTATGTAAGTTATAACCTTTATTGCTTGGTTTGGTTTATGGGTTACTGTATATCTAACCAAGTTTTGGTATTTTAAGTAAGTAGTATTCTGTAAACTTTTCAGCGCTGACTATCGAAACATATATAATGTCGTGTAATATCAACAAAGATAGATAAATACTTCGACTCTAGCTCTATATTCGAGGTATTTTATTCTAATATTTCTATTTAAAGATATATAACATTAGACAAAAAATATTATAATGTATCTGTGTAATAGTGTATCGATATTTAATTTAAATAATATTTATTAAAATTTTGTTATCTCAGCTATAGTAATCTTATTAAAAGATTAATATTTTTTTTATGGACAAGACACGGCAAACGAGCGTATGAGTCACCTGATGGTACCTAAGTGATCACCGTCGCCCATTGCCCTGTATAACTCCAGAGGAGCTACAGGAGCATTGCCGGCCTTTAAGATGAACGGGCACCAGGGCCCGGCGTTACCCCATGCGAAACGCAGAGGCCGAAGCCACTCCTTAACGGCGGTTTTAAATGCCGAGGGTGGTATTAATCCGGTCGAGTCTGCCTATGCGTGTTGCCATTGCTGACATCGTGACTCTCCCACACGTAGCTAGTCACGTTAGTCAACTCTTACGACACCATCAGTACCAGGGTGATCCTATTCTAAGCCGGAATCACACGGCAATATTACTATTGTAAAGTAATAGTTACTTATTTGTCAGTTCACGAGGAGGTCTTGTTATCCATTTACTCGGAAAATTCAACTCCTTATAAGTCATAACTAACTGATAACATTTATGGAACTGATAAGCTTTATAAATAACATATGGAATAAAATGTATGTAAAGAGTATCTTGTTTTTCAAACATGTTAGTTTTAACTTTGAAACTTGTAAAATATAACGACTCAAAGGGCAGGTTATACCACTTCCTGATAAAGTTCCAGATAGCCTTTAGAACTAGATAAATTATAATTCTTGGGATCTCAGCAATCGCAATATCTAGTAGTTTCTCGTATTTCGTGTAGATTAAGTGAATAAAAAATATTTGACACGAATACTGAGAAATAAAGCTCTAATTATTTAGAATTACTTAAATAAATAGCGAAATAAAAAACATTTGCCGTAAAACCTAATAAAAGTAAAACATTCCAGCAAACATTTGACACATCCGCTTTTAATATATTTAAAATTTAAAAAGGTGACAAATTGTATAAATACTATTTTCGCAATAACAGCTTTGATTGCGTTAGTACCGTTAAGCGGTTATTTTTATCTGCTAAATTAATTATCCAATATTATGATATAATGGTGTAAAAGAAAAAAGTTGTCAGAAGCCTCTGTCTCTGAGACAGCATTATATCAGAAACGTTATTCGTAACTGATGAAACTGGCCCTACGTATTTGATATATTTCTAAAAAGAGCAAGAGCAAATGAAGTAGCAGAGCTCGGACCTATTTTCTTTTATATTGTAGTGTCATGAAGCGTGTAACAGTTAAATGATTGGGTAATTTTATGTGAATTATTCGTATTTTTAATGAGACATAAAGAAACATTTAAACTAAAACAATACCCAAAGTAGTAAACAAAAAGTTAGCCATTCCAAAGTTACGTACATCAATGTGTAATACAAGCTACATGGTTTTTTAACCTACGGATAGTGCCAGCCAAGTTGCGGTTGTGAAGTTGGCGCAACCGCTCTGAAACGTAGGGCAACATAAAATAACACTAATTAGGGTAAATTATCTACTATGTAAAATATTATTTCAACGACTAATAATAAAATATGGCCTTAGTAAGAGTAAGGAAATTAATTAATGAAAAATTGAGTGCAATATTATTAACGTTCTGTGACTATATTTTGTTTGAATTAAAGGCTAGAAATTAAAAATTTAAATTAAACAAAAAAACAGTAGATATTAAGTCAGGCCAATTCACGGTTGCATATATCTAGATAAAAAAACAAATTACATAGTAAACGTAACCTACGGATGATGCCAATCAGATTGCGACGACGGTGCAATCCTTCTGAAACGTAAAGCAACAAAAGCTACTCTTAATACATACATATACATATGAAATCATTGGCTTGTATTTATTTTTAAAATAATTATGTGGTTTATATACGTGTTTCCGTTTTATACTGATTTATGGTAAACTATACTTAGCGGAAGTTATAGACACAGATGTTTTCTATATTAATAGGTAACGCAATAAATTCTACTAAAGATATCTGACAACATTTACTAGAAGTTACAAACTTTACATACTATTAGTTTAAAACTTTACATACTTTTAGATTATTTTTTTTGCAGTTGGAAGGTAAATACCGTGAAGGACACGTCTGTCACTGAAGAAAACTTTAAAACAGTTGAAGGAATTACATTGGATTAAAAATGGAATATCATTCATGTAGCTTAACTTTTACTCTGATTCCCGCTATATCCCGCATATGGCAGGGAAGGCAGAGGGAACTTGGGTACATAGTGTTAAGACACACCGTCCCATTTTCATTCCCCACTTTCCGCCGAAATTGAGACATGACGTGTTAAGTGGCGGAACTCAACGCCGCTAGCTTAGATAACAAGGATCTAATATGGAGTAACCATAGAATCCTTGCGAACCAACTGCATATAACAGGATCACGGCGCGTTGGGTGCCGAGAAGGATATTCGATGAGAAAAATAAGAAATGAGTCGACATTTCAACAGCAAATGTCAAAATTTCAAAGCAGACCTGTGTATATTTTTGTCATGATCTATTACAATGGACGAGACACATGACTAAGCAGAATAGATAATATAAAAAGATTACGGGAGATTATCAAGGAGAAAAGGCGAACTGCGGGCTGATACTGGGAAACCTTAAGATGCGGCAAATTTGACGACATCACTCGTCCTCAAATGTATGGCCGCTGTTGTTGTCTTTTGGGAGACAAGTTCAAGATTTTTTTAAGGGATCATTGTGTTTATTATTGCCATTACTTTTGGATCAACCTTTGTACTCTATTATATAAAAACTAATATTATATTAATTCAATATTTAAGACAAATATATGTTTAAAGTAATATAATTATTTACCTGAAAGTCCTCCAGATGTCGAAGCACATAACATTCAACCAGAAGAAGCTAGTTTGAAATGCATAGTATATGATGAAGGCTAAAACAAAAACAAACTAATTATTTTTTTAACCTTCCTAATCAATACAGTACAATAATTATTAGTATTATTTAGTAACAATATGTATAGCATATGCTCATTTTTCTGGAAAGTAAACATACATTCACTATTTTCTTTATTTATACTAAATACCTGTAAAGTTGTATAAAGAAAGACAATATGGTATTTAAACTTAAGCTAAAATCAGTCTGTACAATTAAATTAAGGTATTTTTCATGTGGTAAACTAGGTATATCTTCGATAATTTTTCGGCATATTTATAATACATACACAACACTGAAACTATTAAACCTTGATCAAATACTTAAAACTGCATCAATATTATTCGTAGACGAATATCAATCATCGTTATCTTTGATCTCTGTGACCGCCTTTTAGTATTTATTATAACAACTGTCGGACCTAATAATAGATTAATTTTATTTTCCTACGAAAAAAAATATTATCTATGGATTTTGTATTCTTATACGAAATGGTATGTCTTATTAAAATAGGCCTAAATTATATAGCATGTTATAATATTTAACGATGTTAAGATAACAACGGATATAAATACTTGTTATTAAGACGAAGTAATTTCGGTTAATGTGTCCTAATCCGTATATTTTATCGGCCATTAAACAGATACAATGTTTATGGTGTAAATGTAACTAAAGTAGAATATTTTATTCACAGAGTATTTAAGGGTAAAATTACACAATGTGACGTGAACATTACTTTTATATATATGGAGACCTTCTTACTAGTAAATGGCCATTTTGCCCACATAGAAGATAAAAATATTATATATACTAAAAGACATCGATAGATATGAATGATATCTTTAAAACAAATTAAAAATAATAATCATTCCAAATCCTTAGAATTTTGAAATTATGTATTGTAGTTTAATGCCGTATGTTACCTATTTGTATCCTTTTTTCCGAATAATTAAATGTATTATGAAATTATCTTAGATAAATAATATAACTACATGGTTCTTCAACTGGTTAATATACATATATCTTATAAGATTTTCGCTGAATTGCAGCCATTCCGTGTTGAGTGGCGGAACACAACGTCGCATTTTAAGAGGGAATGATGATATTAAATATTTAATTCTCTGAGAGGGATTCGAACCCATAACCTTTCGTATTTGCAGTCATACTATTGTGCACCTGAGGCTAGAAGGAAGAGGCGACAGTCAAAATTGATACATCTTGCAATGCTTAAATAAAAAAAAGATTAGGCTGCTATAACATATGTTTCATTTAAATAATAAATATGTAAATTGATGATAATGAAATAAGCAATTACGTTAATGCCGCTTAATACTTAAACAATAAAACAGAAAATAACGAGGCTCATGTTATAAGCCTTGTCAAGGTACACACCATCAGTTATATGGCACACCCCTTGTTGTGCCATAATAAAATTAGTATAATAATGGATAATGAGATTATAAGAGGTTTATTTAATATCAGTTAGAAAGGGAGCGGTTCCGGTAAATAATAGTACTGATTACGAATGTTAATTTTACGGCCGGTAATTGATTACGTCGTCAAAATAAAATAACATGTACATCGTTTAAAGGGGCTCAGAATAAAAGCATAATTTAGTGTAGTATAACAGTGACTTTGTTGGACTGTGTGTCTTTCACGTCTCTGAACAGAGTGCTGGCAAAATCAAAAATACTTAATAAGAAACATAAAAATAAATATATATAGGTAATAATAATATGAAAACAGAATCTACAAGTATTGGCCGGAAGTATACAAAGACAATGCTTACACACTTATAAATTATGTAAACTCTAACAATCGTGGACAATTAACACAATAAAATTCTTATCGGATATAACTATTATGAGCATCTATATTTATTGAAGAGCAAATAATGTTGAACGTTAACCTAAAGCCTTGATTTATTCTACATATATATTTGTATGTGGGCGCCATAGTGACGCAAACACACTATAAATTTGTGAAATCATAGAAAATAAAGAAAACAACTATGATAATATGAAAGTAAAATGTTATATTTTTTTAATTATTGCGGTTAATTTGTATTTTATTCATGACATACTTTGACTTTTATTAAATAAATTTCTTTTAATATTTAATGGGTTAGCAATTATTTGTTGACACGCAAGTTTAATCAACCGGTTAATAATGAGTATGACTAATTATTACGTAAATTTGATTTGATTTTTTTTATTTTTCAGCTTTACACTATATTCCGTGTATGGTAGGACACTAATTAGGAACCTAGTGATACACTCTATTCCGTTCCTCACTTTCTGCTGTATTTGCGTATTTACCGACCTTGCCTTGTTAAATAAAACTATTAAATATTACATTCCTTCGAGTGGGGAACGAACCCACAACCCGTCGGCAACCTGTCAGCGCAAGCGTGTAACTGTGAAGTTACACACTTGTACCCATGAGTCCTATTGCTAATTATGAAATAGCGTGCATAAGCTACCGATTTTTTATAAAGTAAGTTCGACATCAGGAATTTTACACACGCTTTTGAAACATTTATGATGTGACAATGAAAAAGAATAGTTGAGTTGGAAATAATATTTTTATTTTAGTTCTAATTACACGCGTTCCTTAATTTAGCTTACCTCACGCACATAGCCAAGTAGAAAGAGGGAATCTGGGTACCGAAATGTATAAACATTGCTTGAACGGTGGTAGCAATCAACACCACACATTGTCTCGTTACCAAAGCGAGGAAAAAAATAACATTACATTTCCTGAGTGGAAATTGAATCCACAACCATTGCGCTTGCAATCTTACAATTGAGCACCTGCCACTGCATCTGTCTTCTATGACATGTACAACAATTAAAAGCTTATAATAGTTTTTGCCTTTATTTAAATTTGTTTGCGACAGGGCACAACAGGTTGTAAGCACACATTTTGTATGACATGAATAACAATAACTATTTTTTTATCTATGAACTAGCCATAAATTATCACTTTTCGGATTTTCTCCTTCATGTTATTTGTAAGTTCTCATTTTATAAAATATACAGCAAAATAAAATTTGAAATAAATTCAGCTGGACGTGAATCAAGCTGAAATTAAATCGCAAAATCTCAAAATAATTACTTAAGACTGTCAGAATGACGGACAACAAAGTGGTCCTAAGAGATTCCCGTTTTTCATTTTTAATCATGGAACCTTCGATCAACTATTCATAGTGAATAGTTGATCGAATCATGGAACCCTAAAAAAAACATCAATAATAATGATATAAATCCTTACCAATTACGTAGCATCCAGTCATCGCCACGCCTATTTGACCAGTATGCAATTTTAAATAAGCAAGAAAAGGATAAGCCACTATCAGACCTCCACAGTATGCCATGAGACACATCCCATGTAAATTCCTCAGCTCCGGAATAAAAGCGTAAACTAGAAAAGTAGCTAGCAGGAAAGGAACCGACAGCATAAGACCTGAAAAGGATAATTTATATTAATTATATGGGTGACCTCTTTTATTGCTTGATGCTAAATGAATGAGATCATGCTCTATGAACTACGATATTTTTTTATTTAATTGTTGTTTAAGTAATAATTGTTACATGATTTCATTATTTATATTCTGCGTTTCTGATGTAAAAATGTTATGGTGCCAAAAATGTATGTTGTTGAGCATATCTTTCTTCGTGATTATTTATTATTATATTTAAATTGTGTAATATTGATACCAATACTTCGTAAACTTGATACCAGTAACTACTAGTAAATGTATCTTTTAGAAGCAAGCTTCCTAGACGTAACTGATTGTAGTGACTCATTTGTAAACGTCATAGTATTAATTCGATCCGGCAATATTAGTTTAACCGTGTATCGACATATATAATTAATAGCCGTCGAGTTTCCAATGAAACGTACTAAAATATATGAAGACATAAATTGATACGGTTAATATTGATACGGAGCAAATTTCAAAATATACATATGTATAGGTGTATGGGTTTTAAGGGTCATAATTGTTGATATCCACCTATGAGTATTTACTTACTATATATGCTACTACAGAAACCTAGCTACCTAAATTACATATTATCTATCACCTTAACACCAAAAACTTAGTTTACGTATCGATTATAATACTACAAAACGCATGCTGATAGGATTATAACAAAATTTGAGAAATATCTAGTGCTTGTGAAATTAAATGGTAGGTAAATAGTTAACAATCAAGATTTTTTTACTAAGGGGATTAAACTCGGATTTAATTTAGAAGCCGTCATGGCACAACGGCACAAGGTTTGATTGTAAGCATGAAAGTTGTTGGTTTGATTTCTACTAGACGGATTAACTTATTTTCAATTTGACGCTCTGTTAACAAGACAAAGCGCAGCGTGTGTGTGTCGCTCAGCATGCAATTGACACATTGACAATTGGCCTAAAAGTGAATAATGGTATTTGACATTGGTTTCGTTTGATCACCTATTTATGAATATTTAATTATATTGTATTATTTTTTGACGAAAATTTTCGAGGGTGATTTGAGAGGAGTTAGGTAGCCTTTGGAACACCTAAGATATAACTTGAAATATTTAACATTAATAGATTAAAGCTTTTATATGAGATTTCAACACAATTTCTTAAAGCTGACAAACGAACAGACTCAGGCCATGACTTGCTTAAGGAAGTTTATATTGGTTTAAATTTTAATAGATTTTATGGATTCAACGATGTCATTAGCTGCTAAGCTGAAAGTTATTTGATAAGATTACTACAAAATCCAGACAGTGTGTATCCGTTTTGTGGGCGGACATTTTTTATCTCTTTATTTAAAAATTAATAGGTATATGTACCTACCTACTTCTCTGTAAACCAATTTAAAGTTGAATTTTTATTTTGATATGTACATTAACAGTTATTTTAGCAATTACTTAGCTTCACGCTATATCCCAGGCAGGGTAGGCAGAGGGAACCCGGGAACCTAGTGTTAAGACACTCCGTTCCACTTTCGTTCCCCACTTTCCGCCGAATACTCACCCCCCACTTTCCGCCACTCAACACGCAATGCCTCAAGCATTGCGTGTTGAGTGGCGGTGACTCAACGCCGCGCTTTGTCTTATTACCAGAGCGAAGAAATGAAATATTAAATATTTAAATCAAAAATATGAAACATTTCATTTTCTCGACTGGGGATCGAACCCAGAACTTGTCGGTTACAGTCAGTACTGCGCCACGACAGGCTTCAATAATTAGTTGATATCATAATTATGTTATAAAATATAACATAATTATGGTGTCAACTAACACTTGAAACAAGTTTTAACTAACGTTGATTTTGGTTACACAGATATACCTACAGGTTGTAAGTTTGGATTTCGAAACATTGTTGTTTTTAAGACTTCTTGTTTTAAATATTTGTAAAGATCTATTTTTTACAAATATTTAAAAACAACACATCAAAGGTAGATAACATAATATATTTCATAAAGAAACCAGTACATGCATTTCAATAATTTGTGTATATAATTGTAGTTGCAGTATCCAATACTATAGCTTGTCAAATTCTGAGCAAACCAATTCGATTTATAGATGTTTAACATAACGATCCTTTCTGTAGCTAAGTGCCAATAAATTTTTATGTCCCTCGCTAGTTTATTAACAAAACATGATGGGCTGTAACTATTCAGTGGTAATAAAGCTAACGAATAAATGTATAGATTTAGACTGAGTTCTGAAATGGTTTTCGTGAAATATGACATATATAGAAAAAAAACTGTATTTATGAAGTCTTGGAAATATTTTGTTTGTGTACAAGGGATTTGACCACAATGATGTCATCCATGTGTCGCCATGACTCGTAGGAGTATGGTCATTGATGCTTAAAACGGCATTATTTAATACCGTGTGCGATTATTGTGGTAACATTTCTGACTGGTAATGAATATTACAATGTATATATATAGATCAACAATGTATTTAATTAGAATATTTTTTTATTAAAAAAACTAAGAAATTTTTAACTATTTCATCAGTATTAAATTAACATTATATGTCTTGGACCCTTGGGTCACAATTTGACGTCAGATGTCGCACCATATATTACCATACCAAGAATCATGTATGAACCGCATGAAAATAAAATTCTTAAATATCATCATTCTACGGAGTAGTTATAAACATATCTCATACAAGTCGCATCACCTGAGATTTCCTAACGACAGCTGAAAATTAAACTTTTTCTTAAATATGATAAGCTTACCAACACCATAAGCGATATAGAGCCCCGCACTGTCACCTGTAGTGACGGTGTCAGGGTAGCAAACGGCTGCAACTAATCTTGAGGTGGGTGAACTATCATCTAACATCATATCTACGCAGTATCTCCCGGGCGCATGCCATTGAGGACGGTTTTGTGCTAATTCATAAAGGGTCCCATTCTGAAAATAATTATTAGGTTTAGTAAAAGTACATAACTACTAAATAGGCGATATCGTATCTCCATTTGGATATTTATAATTAAAACTAAAAACATCATGGTTTTGAATAAAAAATCGTCTGAAGTGTTTTTTATTTATTACTTTTTATACATTCCTTTAACACAGCTTGAATAGACAAAGCGATTTATAAAAAGTATTATATATAATTTCAATATTCAATGCATTCATATAAAATTATACACATTAAATTGTCAATCTGTAAATTTTAATATATTTTAATGATATGCGTTTTGTCTTTTCAAATTGTAGTTATACCTAGGTTTTGTGAGTATAGGTATTTTACTAGGATAGTTTTGTTTTGTATTTAACAAAAGTAATATTAAATAAAGCCTCTGTCATCAAGCCTTAAACTAAATGAATATTCCTAAAACAGAGCCTCATAATAACGATTATAAAAATATATATTATTTACTGGCCGTCCACATTCACACGCAATGGAAAAATTACCGTAGGTACATGACAATGCGTTCGAGATATGCAGTTACTTAACCATATTAATTTAATTTTAATAATTGACGTGGAAAAATACAGTTTAGTAGTAATATAATATTAAAAATAATTTAGTAAGGAAAATAAAAAGGAAGGAAATTGAGGCCTGTTGTGTCCCAGGGGCACACTGTAACCGTAACAAGTTTGATCCCGACTTGAGGAATGAAATATTTCATATTTTCAATTTAAATATTTCATATTTTCATTTCTCCGCTCTGGTAATAACTTATATACTAAGGCAAAGCGCGGCGTTAACTTCCGGCACTCAACACCCAATGCCACATATTCGGCAAAAAATGGGGATGGCGGAACGGAATGTCTTAACACTAGGTTCCCAAGTTCCCTCTGCCTACCCTGTCTTGTGCGGTATACAACGAAAAGCTGAAAGTGAGTTTTGTAAAAAGAAATATAATAATATATTTATATAAGAAATCCTTCCTTTTACGCAATTTTTTTTTTGGCACAAAATAAATAAAATCAATTCAGTCTAGTCTACAAAAGTCTCAGAAATTACAATTTTGAAATTATTTATTAATAATTTTATGATTATGAAGGTATATCTAATACAAGTCATATAGTAATTTATACTAAGCTAAACCTGCGCGTAAAAATATAGGAATTAACACCCCGTTGTAAGGAGTTATTTAACATCATTCTTTTTAATAAATCTTTTTAAACATAGGTACCTACATCATATTTGATTTAAAGATTGACATATAAATAATAAATGTCCATAAGAATGCCATTTAATATTTTAAATAATGTCAAATATCAGGCGTTAGTGAACAAACAGTAATTAAATGTGAAGTAAACATAATATAATAGAATAATTATTTAATGACCTCAAACAATGGCCCAGAAGTGAATAATCGTTAAGTGTGAATCTGCGCAAACTAGTTATAGGATTTCGTTAAATGATTTACTATTTATAATTATATGTTCAGATTTTAGTTATATTTTATTTATTTTTCACATATAAGGCAAATATATTTCATATATTTTTTAAAACTTTCATTATAAACTATAGGCATATTTCAAAACATGGTTACTCGTGTGAAACTGTTTGGTTTTAAATAGAATGAAACAAGACTTGTGGTTAGTTAAGACGTAAATAAATACTACTATAGTGCAAACGGGTATAACTATTTGAATATCTGAGGTAATAAATAATACAATAGTAGGTACACATTTAGAAAATGTAGTTAGACCATACTCTAAAGTTAAAATATAATGAATACTTTTAAGAAGGTAATATGTGCAATATATCTTTAAAAATGTATCAAACCTCTAACATATTGTATCTAAAATTCTTTACGTTTTAATTCCTATTTTAATCACATGCATTATTGCAGTTTTACATTTCTTAAATAATAAGAAAGGATTATGAAGTATGAATGAGTACGAAAAAGATTACTAATAATATTTATCATGAGGACGGCATTTTTATATGAAGTATGTGTTCTGTAAGAGCACTCAAAAGATTTTTTCCAGTAAAATAAATAGTATAATAGCCAGTAGTAAACTGTCTAGATAATTTGTCGGTTTTAATGGTTAAATAGTCTAAAAAATTATTATTTCATATCAATTTTTTTATCATTATACTATCCGACAATTGTCAAAGACGAAAATTGTCATTTTATTGCTAAAATTAACACCAATAATTTCACTTTTTAAATTTGTCCATCATTCATGTACCTAAGTATAATTTTATAGACGTTTTTATTTAAAAACTTAACTGGTGAAATTTTTGTACTGGTTCTTATGATGGAAATGAGAACCAGTATTAAAATTGAAAATGGTGTGGTGACAAGAAGACATTTTTTAGTAAAAAATATGTCTTCTTGTCACCAACTTTGTATATACACAACTTTTGTTACTAATACACAAAAATTGCCAAGGAGTCGCGGCCATAGGAAATTTACATATTCTAAATCAGTGTCGAAATACTGTAACAATTATTTCACCAAGACTCCATTGTTGACAATTGGGTCTTGCTGACGTAATTCTTACTCTTCTTAAAAAATATATATAAATCGATCTTGTATGGGGAATAAAAGAAGAACAAGAGCAAATTCTGTAAATAATCAAGAACTAACCCGTTTTATAAATAGTTTGTAATGCTTTATAATGCTAGCCGATATGTTACCGATTTAATAATCCAAATATAACCCAGTTGGATTTTAAGTACCTCTTAATAATATTTAGGCGCTAAATCAAATATTAAAGCGTTCTTGTTAAGTTTTTCCGACATATGGTAATACTCAGTAACAGACAGGCACACATCGCAATAACACACTTGAAATAATAAACAAAGCATAATCCTTAGGAATTATTTATGTTTTAGTTATACCTATACTTATGTTTTGTTTTCGTTTCTAGTCAAAATCAAAATTTTCATTTTAACACGTACTAAACATGTTCGCCCAAAAAATAAATAGATTCACAGAATTCCGTTTTTGTAAATAAAACTTATGTTTAGTTAAAACATAACCTGAACCGAGTTTCACAAATATTGAGCAACATAAAATTGTTATTATATTTTATGAGTCATTAAAAAAACGTTTACTTTTTACTAACTGATTAATTAGGTATCTTTTCTCATACATTTCTTGAATATTGGGCCAACTGCGGCGTTGAGATCCGCCCCTTAACATAAAACGGGGACAGAGAACAAAGGGTCTTAACACTAAGTTCCCAAGTTCCCTCTGCCTGCTCTAAGTAAGGGATACAGCGTGAAGCTATAAAATAAACAAATATTTGTTTTTTCTTCCGCCTGTTGATCTAATTGAAAAAATATCAAATCGGCAGAAATTTATTCTATTACTATTATATATTTATATTACACTTTTGATGGTAGCTTTATCCATCTTATTAAAAAAAAAATCAATACTGAGAAAAAATATATCCATCATCCATCATCATATCATCCATCTGAAAGAAAAAATAATTAAATTCAAATGAAAGTTGGAGGAAAAATTGAAATGAAAATTAATATTTTTTTAGTATGTCTTAACATTCCACATAGAAAAATAGGCGATAGAACTTGTGCCCCTGCGCCAAGACGACCTCAAATTATTTTAAATAATATGTACGAGTATATTACAGATTTATATAACAGGGAATAATAAATATTTTGTAAATATTGATTTCCTAGATACTTTTTTTCAGGCTATATATAGAGGTTGAACTCCGAATATTAGGTACCCAGGCAGACAGAGAAAACTTAGCACCAAGAGTTCAATATAACATCCTTTCAATTTAATAAGCAATTTCACCAGGATTCAAGGCCGCGTCTTCTGAGAGGATTAAAACCTACAACCACTTCATTCACAGCCGGACGCTATTTCACAGCGCAACAATGAACATTATATTTTCAAGACGTGTTTTCTAAGTTAACACTTTGGTATCCATTAAACTGCCATTTATCAATTATGTAGGAACGTTATATTTACGACCTCCGCCTGGTATCGTGTGGGAATGTTTATGTTAAGAATTTAAAAAAATAATAATGTGTGCACGATTGGCTTTTAAAAGTCTTCTTGGAACCATATTTTAATACATAGTTAATAGTAAATTTATTGTTATTTATTTTAGTTTTACGTGTCCTCCTTACTTTACAGTACTTATATAATTATACGATAACATATTATTTTTATGTTTTCAAGTTCTAGCAGGCTAAGAGCAGCCTTAAGTTTCGCCACTCTATACGCAATATCTTAATTTTGCTAACCTAGCTGGATGAAAAAAATGTGCAGTGTAAAGTTAAATGTTGTTAATGTGTCAGATAATTTTCGGCAATTCGCGGTGAACGTTTACCCATTCATAAAGAAGTATTTAGTGATTGATGTCAAACAGTAACGTAATATATTTTTTATTGAAAATAGCAACTGTTTGCTTTAGATAAAAGTAGGGACGGTGCGGGTGTGGCTCTTGCACACAGCAAAATGACCACCATTAATTAACACTATGTTGTGCTGTAAATGGTATTTTTTAATTAAATAACATTGTACAATTAATACAATTAATACCCAGAATTGAACAAAAGACAAAAGAAATATTCAAAATAGCGATTCTCTGGGGCACTTGGACTACACAATAATTATTTATATTAACTTCAAATTAAAATTTATATTAACAATAAAATTATCATTTTAAACACATTAAAACTATTTTAGTCAATAAAAATATATTGTATATTTTTATTGCTTAAAATATTTTCGTAAATAAACATTTTTCTTATGTTTTAAACATAGTATTTCACGTATCTAAAAAAATATTATGCATTTATTGAAAGACGACCAGTTGTGGGTTCGATTCTCATTCAAAGAAATGAATTACATAATAAGTATTATCATTACCCCGCTCTGGTAACGAAGCAAAGCGCGGCGTTGAGTTTCGTCAACCAACCGCGATTTAGTTAACGGAAGTATCTTAAAGATATATAAAATATAAAACTAGGTTCCCAGGTTCCCCTCAAACAAAATTATAGAAATAAAAAGTAACCTTTATTTTTTGTCTGTAAAAATAAAACAAAGTGATTTAAATGCAAATGTATATATTCACTACTAGCTGGTGCCCGCGAACTTCGTCTTCATACAAACTTACCCCCGACTCTTTTACCCCTTAAAGAGTGAATTTAAAAAAAGAGATAACCTATACGTTAGCGAGGACTAATAGCTATGTAACAAAAAAAGTTTCATCAAAATCCGTCTTGTAGTTTTTGTGTGAAAAGCGGACAACAAACAGACAGACAGACAAAAATTTATAAATCATATTTTTGGCTTCTACTGGTTGTATGAAGATCCCCCATCTTAGTTTTTCTTTAATATCTATAATGTACAGACTTGAGGTTGTTATAATTTTATTATACTTATGTATAGATTATATGTAATTTAAATAATATATTAAGCTTTGAACCGTTATTTGAAGCCTTACTGATTGAGAGAAGGTATCTTGACTTCCGGCGGCGCGTCAGTTTTACTCTAACTTCCGGCTATTCTACTCCGGATGTCACGTGACATCCCCCCTTCCATCTGTTGTTGACTTGTGCCACCTGGGGATCGACTTTAGCTCATTGGCGTCTTGTCTTCGGTGGTGCTCAGTTGTAATAAATTGGTAAGAATTCTTTATATATTAGTTAGTAGACATAATTTTGAACTGAGTCTTTAAATAAATATCATGGGTATATTGTGAATTTGTATAATTTAGAGTTTTACGAAGATTTGAAATATACGTAAAAAAATTATTGTTACTTTACGTTAAGCTTTTTTCCAGCTCATTTAAAGACTTTAAATCTACAGATACAAATCCTCCTATTCTTTGGAATATTCGTCAATTATTTTCTCGATTCTTTGCATTTATTCATTCTATGTAACGTGTCTGTGCTTCGGTACATCCAAGAAATTACCTAGTGCTAATGATAATGATAAAAAGAAAAGAAAGAGATCAAAGAAAAGTATATTAAACTTTGCTGTATATAAAAAACTATACAGTAGCTTGCAGAAAAAGGTCAAATTCAACATCTTGTCAACTAGTAGCGTTGCATTCCAACCTACTCATCAATCAAGCCCTTGCCAAGAAATGTATAATTTTAAAAATATTTTAAATAAACGCTAATTTTAATGGGGATTTATATATGAGAAATAGGGTGAACTTGAGCCGAAGAGTAATTTTGTATTATCTTTGGTACTCGGACAGTCATCTATTTCAAAGTCAGTCTTAAACATATAGATGTGTTAAATTCTCTTCACCATTTTAATACCGAAACTTGAACTGTACAATATACAGACGACGTGCAAAATGCGTACTGTAATTAAAGCAATGCCTGGTTTTTCGTCTTCAGAAATTAATATATATAATGAATGACGAAATTAATCTATATGATAACAATAATTCTTTGAACTCCATTGAACGTAGTTTGGCGGCTGTTACTCCCGCTCTTTTTAAAGAAAATGAAACGATGCAGAATAATTTTCAGTCTTTAATTGATTGGTTCAAATCTTAACACCAGTTTTTGTAAAAACAAAATCGACAAAGATTTTGCTGCTATTGGTGTACAGAAGATCTGTTCAAGTATTTTAATTGACCTGTGGGCAAAAATCGAAAGATAAGAGCTAATGTGAATAAAATTCCCATCCATTTGCGACTATTCATTTCACAAAGATGTATTAATATGGCTTTCGAAAAGCTGGTTGTGACGTAAAAATTTATCTTTTTTTTGGCTGCTCAAGGCACCTGTATACAAAACGGCTGCTGCGCAAGCTCAGCTGAGCGAATGGCAGACTCGGGCCTTGCCTAGTTATGCTAGAAATAATTAATTAATTATTTACAAATATTTTATGTTGTCTTATTTTTATAACACATATACATATACCCTCGCAAAATCTATGGTATGGTATGGTTCTTGGTTTATGGCGTTTCGAGCGTGCTAGTTGAGCACTTATCACTTTGCCAATGTTCACATTCGCACAAATCGCGTTGAATCTCAAAATTTAAATAGTAACACCACTTTTAACAATTGACAGTTGTCAATATTTGCTACAATAGCCTCCGTTTTTGCAAAAAGAAACTTCATAAGTGAGATGCAATTGAGGTCTAATCGTAATTTTCAAAGACAAAATTCAAGAAAAGGTAAACTTTCGGGTAATTGATATGGACAAGGGAAACGGCAATTGTGACCCTGTAACTATTTATGTAGGATAATTAACAAGATACATATCAATACAAAATAAAAGTTGATGGTATAATTTGAATGCTCCAAGTATATAATACTAAAACTAAATTCAATTTATTTTTAACATTTTTTAATCTTTTTCTGTGTCATTACGTCTTTGAAGTTTCCAATTTTAACAGAAAATATAAGAGATTTCATTATGACAATAATCGATTTTATAATCGATCAATTACTGTAAGTACAAATTTTGGGAAGTTGTGCAACTTGGTTCAAGCTTCGTCTCGTCTATATTTCTAACGCCTAACGCCTAATAGCGACGGTATATTTCGTCTAATTTTCCTTTTAAAAAATTTTAATCGCTATGTACAGTTAACAAAATTTCAGCTAATAAATATTTATCGGACTTCGAGTTTTTTCGCAATCGCAAGATTACCTAGTGACCAATCCAATAAATCAAAAATATTTTTAACAATAATATACATAACGTCTGATGCAATTAACGGGTTTACCTTTTGGCCTAACCAGTGCATTGAAGGTATTTGCCGCTATGGGTAATGCGTTTGTTAAGGAATATGGGAATTTGAATATTAGTATACTTGAACGGTTTTCCTTTGATCCACCACAGCCCAAGGGCAAGCGCCACAAGCCATTCAAATCTTGCAAGGTCTAGGGTGGAATAAAAATTATGCCAAATCAAACCTTGTTCTTTAAACAAGCGTATAGTATTTAGGTATTTTATGAAATGCTCACGAGTACAAGAAATCACTTTCACATCAAAAAGCACAGAATTTAAAATAATAATTATAAAAATACCGAAAATCACAAAAGGCAAATGTAAAAGAAATGCAAAGTGAGATTGGATCACGGAATTTCACAATTTTATCGGTTCCAAAAGGTCAGCTAAATCATCGCGCCTTGTTTAAAATATTGTAATATAATGTCCCATATAAGGCCAGACGAAGATTACGCGATTCTGCAACCAGCATTGAAAGAGTTGGATTGGTGGATAATAAGTGAGGAAAAATGGTCTGTAATATACAAACCTCCTGCAAAGAACCACTTAGTAATAGACGCATCAGGTTCAGGATGAAAAGCAAGGCTTAACGATGTCGACTTGTCTGACAAGTGCCCCCGAGAAGAAAGAATGAGATTCGAATCGGAAAGAAATGTCAGCGATTTGTAGTGTGCTAAACTATCGAGGTCATGTTGTTGCAGATCCATCAATTCTGATACGAATCTTCAATCGGACAGTTATAATTTGTATTATAAAGGGGCACCAAATCTAAGAACCTAATAGAGTTGACTCGGAAGATTCTGGGTCTTTTGCACAATTTAACCGTTGAAGCTCATTTTCAATATATATCGGGTTGCTACAACATCGAAGCAGACCGATGACCATATTGTCAGCCCATTCAGAGTAGCATTTACTCACGGAAATAATGAGCATGAATAATGAGTTTTCGATTACGAGGAACACTACTATCAATAATAGATCTAGTTGAATCAGCACCAACAGATATGTTACCTTTACACGGAACGATATATTTAACCGATCGGAACGCCTATCTTCACGATGCGTTGAGCCAAGTTCTGATTCCATTCCCTCTACTATTACTGAAGCTAAATAAAGTATTCGGGCAACTTGAACTCAAGAACACGACCCTGGAACCCCCATGCACGATTCACAATCTAGATCAGACTGATAGATCCCACAATAGTCTTCCGTAACCAAAGTGGCAGGAAATGCATCGACAAATTTGAAAATTCGGGGATGGTAATAGCTTAACCGATTGGTTGGACTTGCAAAAACAGGTTTATCATAAAAGTTGGCGTATTTCATATATAAAAACATATAGAAAATTATGGACTACTTGGACCGGATATAAAATATTAATTTATTTAACCTAATTACAGCAGATTAACCTAGATTCTTAACCGATTTGCATACAATACAAAATTTTGCTTATAATACTTTTTTAGTCTACAAATCTGCGATATCTACTCGTACGTTATGTTATCCTGATTCCGAGAGTAATATAAGTTAGATATTTTAGTGAAGCGAGCTATCAAATCAATTGGTTAAAGTAACATAAAATGTACAAGCATTCCAAAATGGGAAACTTTACTAACATTAAACGAGTTATTGTATTTTGTCAAATGATTATGTAATTTTTTGGCCACGGTTTGTTTCCAAAATCGATTCAGTTTTTAATAGGCAACCAAGTTAGCGAATGCCTAAAAATAAAGAAACTCAAACTCTAAATTTAGTTTTTTTTTGGGTCAAAAGACTGATTAAATTGTCACAAGGAGATCAAAATATAATATTGATAGCTCATTTTGAACTACCTACTTATGGTAGTCCTACAGCTGCTTCTCGCACTAGTTAGTATTTCAAATAGGATAAAGATTAAAAACTGGTATGAGAGCTAGTATATGAAGCATTAGATTTCTGTTGCGCTAAACAATTGGCTGTTAAATTAATCACTTGACGAAATATTATCTCGCAGTAAATGTTTGTATTTGAAATATTACTGTCGATAAATAAATTCTAAAGAGTTTAGACTAAATGTAACCCGATATTTTGTGCCTATAACAAAATAAAAGGTTAATATGAAAGGAAAAAATATAAGTTAAATTATTATATCATAATTAATTAATAATTATTTAATTTCATTTTTGCTATTTTAATTATATGTCGAATACTTATGTACTTTAATAATTACAGTCCATATTTTGTTACTCTTAAGCTACGGTAGTTGTGTATTTCTTTTATTTAAAGTTGTATGTCATTTTTATGTATCTAGTTTTGATTTTATAAAATCGAAATGTTGAATGATATGTGAGATTTATTTATTTCTTTCTTCACTACTTATATCTTAATTTTAGATATTACAGATTACTCAAATCACATTGGCGTCTCCTGACCACCTGGCGATAACAAACATATCTCAATCAGTAAGGCTTCAAATAACGGTTCAAAGCTTAATAACAGCGTTTTACCTACCATTAAAACGCTTATTAAGCGATAACCTTATTTGAAGCCTTACATAGGATTTCTGCCAGGTGAGAAATCTTATTTGAGACTCAATGAGCTAAAGTCGATCCCCAGGTGGCACAAGTCAACAACAGATGGAAGGGGGGATGTCACGTGACATCCGGAGTAGAATAGCCGGAAGTTAGAGTAAAACTGACGCGCCGCCGGAAGTCAAGATACCTTCTCTCAATCAGTAAGGCTTCAAATAAGGTTATCGCTTAATAAGCGTTTTAATGGTAGGTAAAACGCTGTTATTATTATATACTTATTCTTTTTAATTTCAATTACTTAAAACGTACTATCAACAGCTTTAATTATTATAAATTTTTAAATAATGCAAAAAATATTAAAGCTTTCATATTATAATTTTACGTCAAGTCCCTCACGTGAAAATTACATAACATAAATCAACGTTTTTTAATAAAACAGAAGAGAAACGCTGTTGGTAATAAATTGACGTTTATGACATGAATATGGCACTTTTAAGAATTTTATTCGTCGAAGAAATATGATAGGGACTATTTTTAAATATTTTATTACTGAAATTATATTTACATCACAATTTCTTTTCAGTTTAACGCTGTATTTCGCACAAATGGCAGGGTGGGCAAAGGGACCTTGAAAACCCAAATATAAGATTCTGTTCCCATTAAGACATTTCCGTGTCCCATTTTTTTTTATGTTCTTCGTTACCAGAGCAGAGAAATGAAAATATTGGATAACTCAAATTTTCGAATGAAGACAGAATCCAAAAACTGTTCAGTTTACCGTCCCACACCTGCTCTTCTGGCTGGCTTCTACCCTCTAACATCATAAATCATAGGTTAAATAGATAATTATTCAAATAAATAAACTATTGTTTTCAGTATATCTTGCATTTTACAAATTGGGCAAAAAGAATGTGTCATAAGTTTAAGAAAAAAAATATCTGATAAAACTAAGATACTGTGTCATGTCGGATACATATGACTGTTCAACGTTTCCAAATGAGACAGGAAGTGGGTTGGGATATTTTAACAATAGGTGTTCTCCGATTATCCTGTTATACTCGTATGTAGATATGCAGGAATTTTTCGAAAATAAAATTAATACTCTTAAAAAGTCAGAGTCGTTTCTCTAGCTATGAAAGTCATATTCATATTCATCAAAATGTAAATGAGGATCCATTTATTGCAAAATATGAAATTACAGATATTCAAAATAAATATAGACCAATAAGACGTCAAATGTGCTATGTTATCACAAGAACGTCACTGTTTTACTTTGAACGCTATGAGTCAAATTGTTACTCAAAAATTGAATGATTGTTGGAATGTTCCTTAATAATTTAAAAATATACTTTCTTACATCATCGTGTTTCTAGCAGTGGGCGGATAATGAAGAAATTTAAATTATTAGATAACAAAGCCTAAATCTAATAGAAAACGGTTTTTTGTATAATATTTAGAAATAATTAATAAATCACGCGGCGTTGAGTTCCGCCACTCAACACGCAATGCCTCAAATTCGGCGGAAAGTGGGGAACGGAAGTGGAACGGAGTGTCATAACACTAGGTTTCACTTCCGTTCCCTCTGCCTACCCTGCCTAGTGCGGGATACAGCGTGAAGCTGATTGAATGAATGAATAATTAATAAACAAGAAAGTGTTTTAATACAGAATAGTTAGTTGTAAAGTCTAATTTTGAACAAACAATTGTGACCATTGTCAAATAGTCATTAAATCAAATTATCCTTGAAATGTATACAGTCTCCTATTTCGTATTCTACTTACACTTTAACAATTAACTAAAATAAGTATCACAACATCCACATAATTGCTCGTTACAGATTATTTATCTTTCTGACTCAATGTTAACCAAACATAATGAGTGTTTAACAGGCTGTGTTTGTAATGACCCGTAGTGTTAACAAACTCTTAGATATCTCATTTATCGTAAAATTCATACTTATACTTACGCATATTACCGATATGTATTATACCTTTTTACAAATAATGAGCGCTGTCAAGATTTTAATATATTTTTTTAAATTATTGATTTAATAACTTTCAGTGTCATAATGCTTATTTTACTTTTTTAATCGTAAAATTTAAAATCATTAAAGAAAATTCTTTAAATTTTCAAGAACTACCCATCATTTCTTACCTGGTTAGTTTTAAATACACAAGAAATACGAATTGATTTAAAATAGGAATTTTCTCGATATTATAAAAATATAAAATATTATACTTAGACTACGCTCGCGGCTACGCCCGCGTGAACTATATAAATATGACTATTCCTTGTATCGTTTTAGCTAAAAGATCTTATAATTTATATTCTTTTCGACAGCACATTACTATGTTTATATTTTTAGCTATTCCATTTAATGTGTATGTATTACTCTACTTTTGAATCACATTAAAATCTATAGCTTAGTTTGAAAAAATTAATTGGACATCTATGGCAAACCAAATTAATTATAACAACTATGTAAGCATTAAAATATTAATTTATATTAAAGTTTAAAACTATTATAGGCATATTTTTCGCAGTACCTTCACACAAGGTTTCTCGACCAACTCTGCTATATTCAAGATACAAGGTGAACCAAAAACATCCTTTCAGTAAGATCTATTTTATTATTGGTTGTACCACTTTACATCACCTTAGTCTTGATACCTAAATATTTACGTATTCTGTTAAGGTTGTTTGTATTAGTAATCGTTGTTCTTTACAAGGTGAGATAACAAAATTTTAAATGCTTTTAAAAATCTGTATGTATAAGCTATCGGAATCTATGTCAAAAATTAACAACAAAAACATTTTGTTTTTGTATTGCCTGTAGTTAGAGAAACTAGTAGTTTAGTAGAGTAGGTATAATAGCACAATTGAAAGTTATAGTGCTACATTGAGAATTGAAAATTATGAAAATTAGACAAGTTGGTATGCCATTTACATATATTACATTTTTATTATATTTTGCAGCTCTTAATTGGACTATGTTACTTACTTCTTGAATGTATACCTCCTCGCCAGGTGTATTAGAATCCACTAGATATTTTTCACATGCCAGTCCAAACATATAAAAGAAATGCTCGTTAGCAACTACGTTCAACTTTTCTTGGTCTTTGAATATGTCCGGATTAAATGGGTTAACTTCGGTTCTATCTACAGATGTACATGTTTTGTTAAGGTACATCATGCCTCTATTGCAACACTTCCACAAGCACACACGACCTATACACGGGCACCCAAACTGTGTAGTTATTCCGTCTATCTCTTCTTCGAACCAAGTACTACTATTATATTCCATGCCATCAAAAACTATTGAACCATTATCATATTGCACCCCGTTAGATATATTAAAACTTTGCTCCTTCGAACAGGGGTTGCCACTTGATAAAGAGAGGCCGATACAAAATAACAGCAACTCAATCATTATGTTAAATATTTAAATAAACAGTCACCGATCACTTCAGTTACAATTTAAGACTAATTGACACTATAGTCGCTACATGTTTATTCCAAAAAATATTAATAAAACGTTTGTCACACAATTTATTATGAGTAATAATTTTAACAATTTTAACAAAATTAATCCTTAACGAGTTTATCGCGTATAAAGTGTTCTTTATCGTTGTGTTCATGAAGTGCTTGATGTATCATTTTTACAGTGATAAGAGATAAGGTAAATCGCGGTCAGGGTGTGACAGCCGCGCTCTGATACGTCATGCTCGGATTCTACTCCTTTTTCGACTGAGCGCCAACTGTAAACGCTGAACTATAACGATGCTGTATGGGTGTATGGTACTATTTTCTTTGCTAACTTTATATTATGTGAGCTTACGCGCGGAAAATTATGATATACGTTGCGTTTATTATTTTTTTTTTTTTATGCCTAAATGTGAACACAATTATTTACAAAAATAAAATAACACTGCCTTACCATGTATTTTGGCATGCTTATCACAAAAACGTATAATCATTTTTAACAACGAGTATAATTTTTATCAGTATTATCTAACAGCTCTAGTTTTAGAAATTTGACCAATTTCCCTCAATAATCTGACAATGTATTCTTAAGATGACTAATAATTTACATACACGACGTTGTCTTCTGCTAAGGGGCGATAAAAGTGTTTAACAACACTATTATCACTTTCCAGTGCCATTGTAATCGAAATCATCATCATTTCTTAAAGAAATTAAAGATGAAAATAAGGTATCTATTCTGATTTCGTCGTCGAAAGAATCGTGTCAAGTCGGTCCCTCGTCTGAAAAGAAAAAAAATCAACTTCATTACAACAAATATTCAAATAATATTAAAGCTTCACGCTGTGTCACGCACATGGCAGGATAGGCTGAAATAACTTTGGGGCTTAGTGTCAAGACACTCCATTCCGTTTTCCACTTTCCGCCGAATTTGAGACATTGCGTTTTGAGTAGCGGAACTAAACGCGGCTTTTCCTTGTTACTGGAGAACGAACAAAATTAAATTATTAAATATTTAATTTTTAAATTATAAGCGAACCCAAAAACACTTTTACATAGACTAAAAAAGTCAACCTAACTATATATAAAATTTTTGAGTTTTTAACATTTGGAGTGTAACAAGTTATCCAATAAAATTTATCATTGACACTAGTTTCAATTAATTTCCTAAAAACATTGAAAACCTACATAAAATTATAATAAAGAGCAAGGTGAAAGGTGTCATCAGAATATTTGCACAATAGAAGAGCGTTACTATGGATGGATAGACAACCATATAATGACCGAGTATTGCTGCTTTGTCAGTATACAGGCATACATCGTTTAAAAATACCTTCATCGTTTAAAATTAGTTTTGTTCTGCAAATACGTACTGCCGTATTTCTTCAAACAAAATTTTAGTTAATAGCTGTAGGGTTAATCCCACCAGAATATAAGGACTGCTCTTGACCTTTTCCTATTGTTTCCTTCTCTTGATTCTCAGCAGTGATTCCGCCTTAGAATAGGATCACCCTGGTACTCATAGTGTCGTAAGAGACGATTTAAGTACGTGTGGGAGAGTCACATTGTCAGCAATGACAACACGCATGGGCATACTCGACCGGTTTATTACCACCCCCGGGATTTAAAACCGGCGTTAAGTAGAGGCTTCGGCCACTGTGTTTCGCATTGGGTAATGCTGAGCCCCGGTGCCCATCCACCTTTAAGGCCGGCAACGCTCCTGTAGCTCCTCTGGAGTTACACTGGTCCGTAGGCGACGATAATAATGTTTTTGATTTATAATGTCTTTGATTTTCGCGATTGTTACACATTTTGAATGAAACACTTTTGACCGGATTAGTCGCGTACATTGTCTGTTAAACGTGTTTTTTCGAAACCCGACGTTTCGAACACTTTACAGTAGTCCGTGGTCACGGGTAGACTGAGGTGGCATTTGTCTGTCAGTTGATATAATTATTATATCAAACTACCGATACGATTCCTTAATTGCCTCGCGTACTGCCCTGAATTCTTGCAGAATGAGCTAACTGCATCTGGTCCTCTAGTGTGCTGTGCTGGGGACTTCAAACCTTTAATTCAAATTCAAATACTCTTTATACTTAATAATTTTACTAACAGATTGACTCCTCCTTTTGTAGCCTACCTTAACTTAAGCTTCTCACTATGTCCCTAGCGGGGTAAGCAGAGTGAACGGAGCGCCAACCGATACGATTTCTCCCTTTATCACATTTTAATTTAATTAATAACATATTTCAATCATATTATAATATTACAGCTATCTTTCCATCCCATATTCAAATTCAAATTCAAATATTTTTATTTGAAATAAAAAGTTACAAGCTTCGTTTTTTGAACGTCAAACAGTTTACCACCGGTTCACTATAAGTAATGCCTCAGACCTGAGAAGAACCATCTTAAGAAACTCAGCGGGATATGTCTTTTGTTTTAAAGAGTTTACATAATATTATTAAAAGTGACAATTAGGTATACATTTGAAATAGCCTATAGCAAACAATTTATTCTCAAGGCGTGTTATCGTTTACAAAACCGTTAATTTGGTAGGTAATTACCTTGAACACACAAACGTCTTTTCACAACTATTATAAATTGTTAAATAAAAAATTCTCGGACATTTTCTGGGATCCTATTGTAAAAGCGTACACCCTGTTCCATAAGAGAATTATGGACTTGATGCAACCGGATCGACAGGTGCACTAAGTTTAAGCCTATTTCTAGTAATCATATTATGTACATCACCGATTTTAGTAAACTTATTAATATTTTTCTTAAAGTACATAATATATTCAAAAATATATTGAAATGCAATGGTCCACATGTAATTTTTTTTAAACGTTTCCCTTAAGAAATCCTTAGCCTAAA
Organism: Eueides isabella; assembly: GCA_019049475.1. NCBI lineage: Eukaryota > Metazoa > Arthropoda > Insecta > Lepidoptera > Nymphalidae > Eueides > Eueides isabella. The sequence continues at coordinate 9,333,955 of CM032395.1, read as the reverse complement.
ATATCAAAAAAGGGTGAAAATAAGGGGAAGAGAGAAAAAAGGAATAATAAATTAAAAAAAAACTATTTGGGCTGGAGAATTCTAGACCCCAACCACGATTTTCTTTCTGTGCATCATCGGTTTTTCATCATAAAATATATATTTTTTTCTGGACAAAGCACGGCAACGAGCGTACGGGTCACCTGATGGTAAGTGATCACCGTCGCCCACGACCCCATGTAACTCCAGACGAGCAACAGGAGTGTTGCCGGCCTTTAAGGTGGATGGGCACCCGGGTCCGGCATTACCCAATGCGAAACGCAGTGGCCGAAGCCACTACTTAACGCCGGTTTTGGATGTCGGAGATGGTAATAATCCGGTCCAGTCGGCCCATTGTCATTGCTGACAACGTGACTCTCCCACACGTACTTTATTCGCCTCTCACGACGGCATCAGTACTAAGGTCCTATTCTAAGCAGCAATCACACGGCAAGAATATCCTATCATATCATAATTTAACAAATTTACGAAAAAAAAATCATAACATAATTTAACCATTTTATAAATTTTAAATATTCATTCCTCTTGACTTTTTTTCGGCGAACTAATTTATGGTTAATGATGATTTTAGTTTATCTAAAGTATATAATTTCTGCCTCTATGAACAATTGTGTGAAGTCTGACAGTCTGTTCTTGTCCCATCGAAATTCTTAAGTAGTTTTTTATCAGGTTAAATTTCGAAAAACTTCTTTCTGCAGTTGCTGTTGTAGCTGGAAGGGTCAAGAATAAAAAGTATGGTCTGATTACCTCGGGAAAACTGGATTTGAATTTGAATCTTTGGAAGCGGTTAATATCTCTTCATTTGAAGAAGGATAGGAGTCTCTTCGGTTGTAATATATTGAATATACTACTCAAGTCTTTAGTTTGAGAAATAAATATATTCTCTCTCATCTTCACGTTGTATCCCGCACGAGGCAGGGAAGGCAGAGGGAACCCGGGAACCTAGTGTTAAGACACTCCGTTCCACTTCCGTTCCCTGCTTTCCGCCGTATTTGAGGTATTGCGTGTCGAGTGGCGAAACTCAACCCCGCGCTTTGCCTTATTACCAGAGCGAAGAAATGAAACATTAAATATTTAAATTGAAAATATTAAATATTTCATTTCCTCGACTGGGGATCGAACCCACAACCTGTCGGTTACAGTCAGCCTCATAAATATATCTATACATTGACTTTAAACTAGGGTGGGAACTTCTCTCATCTTGTGATAACTTTTCAAAAAAACGCTTCTTTATCTTTCACCTACTGTTTTTAAAAAAACAGTTGTTACACCCCACTCTTTTGCTAAATCTTTAAACCAAACTAGTAAATGAAATCTAATTTCATAATTGGCAAAGTCTATTTAAAAGATTACTTAATTATACATATACTAGATTTTTGTAAGTCATTATTTTCATGCTGTAGAACTTTAGAAACAGGATAAATAATTTCAAATAGTGAAGAAAAAATGTGACGAGCACTAAGAAATCATAACTCTCTAAAATATTAATTATATTTTTACATTCTTCACGTTCATCTTTTTAATTAGAAATTACATTTAGTTTGTACAAACTTTTCATGAGGAGAGGGGAAACGGCTTCGAGGCGTGATATCCGAACGTTATCGCCTGAGTTTTTGTGATGATTAGGGCGAGGCTCCAATCCGACAGCCAGTGCCGCAGCAAGTCGAGAGCTCGTTGAAGTTTCTTGGCGGCATGATTGGTATTCTTCATAGACCTCGATAGCAGGGCAATATCATCAGCATATAGGGCTAATAGGGTATCCTGGTGAGTGCGCTGCACTCCGTGGTTTAACATCCAATGTAGAGTATGTAGTGTACGTACTAGTAGTGGGCGATATTAATCGACATCTAAAAATATCGACACATGTATGCGATATATCGTTTCAATCCGATATTATCCAATCATCTAGTATCGAATGTAACATCGATATATTTCATCCAATATGTCAAATATCGTATCACATTCGATTTTTTTTTCTTTATATCTATTTATTCTTTGAAATCTGCAACATTGTCAACTTGAGTAAAAATAAAACAAAAAATGCCAAAATATTGAAAAAAATAAAATTTTAAACAAATTGTAATTATTTATATTACAATTTAAAAACAGCCGTAATTATTATTTATTAACTTAATTTTAAATTTATAACTATTAAAATAATAATAATAAGTAAGAAAATATACATTTTCATATTAAAACTCATATTTGGTTTTTCTTTTGTAATAAAATTTAAAATATGTTAGTAGCATGTATATTTATGAGGTCTGTTGGTGGCGCAGCGGCTCAAGTGTGTGACTGTAAGCGATAGGTTTTGGGTTCGATTTCCACTCGAGGAAATGAAATATTTAATACTTTCAATTTAAATATTTAATTACAAGGGAAAACGCGATATTGAATTCTGCTACTCAACACGCAATGCTTTAAATTTGATGGTAAGTGGGGAACAGTGTGATACTCATACATGGCTTTTGAGTCGTATGGCTAGAATTCATTTTTGTATGATTTACAAATAAAGTTGATTTATTTCTTCTCTCTAGAGTGATAATTGACTATATATATATATATATATATATATATATATATCTATATATATATATATATATATATATATATATATATATATATATATATATATATATATATATATATATATATATATATATATATATATATATATATATATATATATATATATATATATATATATATATATATATATATATATATATATATATATATATATATATATATATATATATATATATATATATACATATATATATATATATATATATATATATATATATATATATATATACATATATATATATATATACATATATATATATACATATATATATATATATACATATATATATATATATATATATACATATATATATATATATATATATATATATATACATATATATATATATATATATATATATACATATACATATATATATATATATATATATATATACATATATATATATATATATATATATATATATATATATATATATATATATATATATATATATATATATATATATATATATATATATATATATATATATATATATATATATATATATTATATATATATATATATATATATATATATATATATATATATATATATATATATATATATATATATTATATATATATATATATATATATATATATATAATATATATATATATATATATATATATATATATTATATATATTATATATATATTATATATATATATATATATATATATATATATATACATATATATATATATATATATATATATACATATATATATATATACATATATATATATACATATATATATATATATATATATATATATATATATATATATATATATATATATATATATATATATATATATATATCTATATAATAAATCTTACTCAAATTGACCGGGATCGGGTCGTCGCAGAGCAGGAGTTATTTTTAATATTTTAGAATAGTTATAGACAAGTTATTATTTACGATATTTTATAAATATTAATATTTTTTTACGATATATTATATAAAAAAGCGATATTTTTTTGTATGAACATCACTAGTACGTACATCGCGATATCGCTTTTATTATAGAGGGTTTCTCGCAGAGTTAAAGGTGAAGTAAGTAAAACGGGGTAGTCCCGCAGCCCAATAATGTGTAGTGCTGCCAACTTTTGAACGCACGCTTAAGGGGGGTAAAAAAATATTTCCTTTATAGAATTTTGTCATTGGAAAAAGAAAATAAGTTACTAATTTTTATTTTTATTTTCATACACACTTTGGGCTTGGGCCCTCGTGGCTCGGGGCTACCACCATATCTACCCTATCAATATAGGGGATAATTGATACGGTAGATATGGTGGTAGCTACGCCCCTGGCTCACATCACCATCTTCTTCAGGTATTCAGGTACCAAGTCCAAGTGTGGCTTGATTTTCATCTAGATCCTACAAACGGGGGTTGCAAGTTGGTCGACAATTTATTGGAACCAGTTAAAAATGCAACCTGCACCGGGAAAAGTGCTGAACACAATTTTTTGCAGCTACAAAAAGGGATGCAGTGCTAAAGTAGTTGCAAAAAATTCAGAATGTTTTGTTCTCTGGCATGTACAAATTTTCAAGGCCGATCGTGCTCCAATGTTGTTTATCTTTTCCAATATTTACTCGATCGCTTTTAATCTTTTCCAATATTTATTAAATTTTCCTAACGTTAATTTAAATTAATCAAGATCACAACTGACCGACAGAGTAGGCCTACAGGGGAAACCACGTTTATAAAAAACGCGCCACTAACTCATAAGTAGCGTGCAACAACTGCAATTTGTACAACTTTTTGAGTATTTATATCTCAAAAACGGTGACTAGAAAAAAATATTGATATATTTATTGTTGAATATTTTATCTACAATTTTTGTCTAAAATATTCTTATAATAAAACTTTCTATTTGGCCGAAAATCGTAAATAACTGTTTTTTTTTTACCTTTGACCTTGAATATTTTTTCCATACAGGGGACATATGGGGAACTTTCAAATTTTATTTATGGGAATTTATGTACCTCCAAATGCTTAAATTGACCGGACTATAGCTTCTATTCAAAAAATTTCTATTTGCAGAATTAAATTGCTCTTATAGCGATTTGTCTATGGAAGTCTATCTTATATTCCAAACTGATAGCGCTAGTGCATTGAGCATCGAAGATCTCCAGTGACAATTGTAAAGAAAATGTAATATAAGGAAAAGAAATCCGGATGTATGGAAAGAAACACTATCAAATATTAGGAAATAGTGGTAAAACGAACAATTCTATGTCGAAACAAAATAAAAAAAATAAAGTGGTTAGGGTTGTTCTGATAAATATAAATTTCAGCGCACAACATAATTCACTTATAAAGACTATTTATCTTCATTTAATATTAGAGTTCTGCATATTTACAGATACAAAGACACTTTCATCTATATAATATGGATAAAATTATATCAAAGATTGCTACGTAAACGTAACAATGTAATGTATGCAGGCCCACCGCAAGCGGGCGTGCAAGGCGTGCACTGCACACGGGCGGCACGTCCCTGGGGGCGGCAAACCGAGCGATTCATCATCGTCACGTAATATTCAAAATTCTTTTCATAATAAAGAGTTATCCCTCTTACAGTATAAGAAATCTCATGGCATGGAATAAAAAGAGAGCCGTCAGCGTACGGCTCTAAACTTTCAAGATAATTCAAGAAGTGGATCAGGCATTGACGGTATTGATTTGATTTGACGATTATATTAAATAATCGTTGCATTAAAATTGCATTTTACAGAAAATCTGAATAATGATCCAAAAAAAGGTTAAGCTTGCTAACCTTTTTATTTTTAAAGAGGAATGTTAACCCAGCAAGCTTTTGTATGAGGTTAGTAATGTATTAGATCGCATCATCTATTTCGTCAGGTGTTTTAAGGAGATCGTTATATCAATGCTTTCCTCAATGAATTCTCAGACCCCTCCTCAATCCTTAAGTTTATGGAACAAGATATGAGCCCTCTCGTAGCAAATAATGGACGTCGTAATAGTAAGGACACGCGTATGGTCTGTGCTACTGTCTAGACTTTCAACAAATTACATGAAAGTTCATCCTTCATGTAATTTGTCGAATGTTCCATTATTATGAAGAAATACAGCATTTTTGGTGTTTTATTTGGATCTGTTATCCAGTAGGTTGGTTCTCCCGGTGATATACACTTGGGATTATTTCCGTCAAGGCGTAACTTTAATTGTCTGCCTTAGTAGTTGTAAGCCTTGAGCCTCCAGTATGTGTTTGGCATCCCACCACCAGCTACAAATCTTCCTCCCAGTAATGTAAAAGTCTTCGTCAATTGGTGAAACTAAATTCATTAAATTTAGTTTCAACTATTGGCGAATAGTAGATTGTCGAAACGTTCAGTTGGCCACGGTTACCTTCCACTGCAACAGTGGTAACCTGGATGTGCTTTGTCCTATACTCCGGGAACACTTGATGTTCCATAGAATTTCTTATTACAATGGTAATATATCCTGTATGACCCGTTCCATCTGGATGATAAGTCACGTTGGTTAAAGTTTATAATGATTTCTAAGCCATTCTTGTTCGTAGCAAAACCATTGATGTTCCAGGTCGCCTCTCTTAGGTCAGTCATTTTGATATTTTAACAACAATAGTGACTATGAGGCTCATAAAAGTGCCCATTTGTAATAAAGACCATATCGAATTCTTCCGACTGTTTGATTAGCAGTTCGTCTATTTTAATGTATACCAGTTGTAGTTGTTGGGTTATTTTTTTATATTTCAATATATCATAGTATAGTTGTAATTCCTGCAATTCTTTAAGATGTGGTCGTGTAACTAAGGGGATAGTTTTAGTTGGTGCTTCTCGTATTTTGCCGGTGGGTATTGGGATTCTTGCTATGCGACTTTTTAAGACCTCCTTGTAGACTTCACAGCCTTTATAGTTGACCGAATGTGTTCCTTTTTGTATTGTTAACTCTGGTTTCGATATTAACAAAAGAAGTTGAGATACTCCTGGTTCCAATTTTGAGTTAATAATTTTACCAAAGTCTTTGTTTCCAGTCTTTTCGATTTCGCTTCAACGGTTGCACTATGTGGAGTTGTATAGTGTAGATTTTTTTAACGATCCTTTAGCAGGGTGGATCTTTTAAGTTAACAAAGTGTCTTTTAAGTACTTTATTTCGAACTAGTGTTATGACGTTTTTGTATAACGCTGTGTCCAAGTTATTCTTAATTGGTTTCTGTTGTGCATTATGTGTGGGTGGTCTGTAATAATTCTACAAGCTTAATAATATCTTCAATGCCATATAATATAATGGGTTGTAGCTTACTAGGCCGTATTTCTCTTGGCTTTTCCTCAGCATCTTTGGGATCAAGGGGCAACACGCTAAATCTACTACTTGTTGTGATTTTTATGGGAAAGGCGTGTTTCTACCTTTTTCGCTTCCATCTACAGAGACTCTTAGTCTGTCAGTCTGATTGTTCGGACTTCAGGAGGTTTATTCTGCAGCATTGTATTTATTGTCGGTAAATGAGGTAGGTTCCCCAGCGACGAGCTTCTCGTCCTTGTAAGCCGGTTAAAGTTGAATACCAGTTGAACAAATCGTTTTGCAGTAGCAGTCTCTCGTACAGGAGCCTGGTTACTCACTTCTGCAGTCTTCAGTAGCATACTTCAAGCCACGATGCCCGAATACCTCATGGCGCCGGGGAATGGCCGAATCACACGAGAATCCATTTTTCTTATTATCCATAATTTTATATGAAAGATGGGAGGATAGCAGCAAGTGTTTCCCGAGCACCTGCCCTCGGTATTTTTTAGTAAATTTGGTCATTTATAGTCTCCTTTGACCAGTTTGATGGGTCACTTAACCGCTGCCCGCCGACTGCCAAAATGACTATACCAAATTTGTTGATGATAATAATATGATTTTACATTTGAGTAAACAAAAATATTTTTCAATCAAAATAAATGTTTTATATTTAGTTAAATGTTTTTTTCTCAGCATATAATTATGTAGTTACGGGGCGGCACAATCGGTATTGCACGCGGGCGCTCTAACACCTAGCAGCGGCCCTGATCGTCGGCCGCTATAATGGCTAAAAGTGATTAAAATTGCAAAACTTAACTTAACATAACTTAACTTAGCTTCACGCTATATCCCTAGCGGGGTAGGCAGAGAGAACGGAGCGCCAAACGCTACGATCTCGGCAAAAAAATTACAAAACAAACAACGAATATATTTCTGTACAAGACTTCTTATTTTTAGTTCAAGAAGAATCCAAATCTGTGGATGTGTAAGGTGTAAGCAGAATAAAAGATAACAGAGCACAAATTTCTTTATAAATATTATCATCAAATCAAATTAAAAAAAATCAATTACCAAAAAATTATAAAAAAAATACTAGGTATTTCATAGACAAGAAAATAATATTTTTTTCAACCTATAAGTAAATAAAATTACAATACACCAAGTATAAATATATACCAAAGGTTTAACAATCTTTAAGACTGAAGATAATGAAGACTGGTTTCTTAAAGTAAAATTATTAATACATCAGAAATATTATAACCTTGTGTTTCATTATTAGGTTTAAGAAATATAAACTAAATAAAAAAAACTGATTCTATATAGGGAGTTCCTAAAAACATTTTAGTGCTTTAATATTATATCTTTATTACCATACATTAAGGGGTGTTTATACGCATGCGAAGGATTGCCAAGCGTCCACGATTCCCCAACGTGTAGTCACTTCGTTTGTCGTGGCTAGTGATGGTGGTGAGAGCTCGTCACTGATCCAAACCGATATCAGTTTTTCAACTCAGATTAAAGGAATTTATCACAAGCGTTTGCGACATATTTATACGCATATTCCCGCTTATTCAGTTTCATTCACGATTTACTGTGTGTGGATGGAATCCAATCTAGAGAAAGATGTTGATCATAAAGATAAAAATACACTTTAAGGAACTAGACGATTTTAGTTTCTGAAGATATGTACATACAGACTTTGTTGTTTCAACTAATAACTAACTAACTATTTAATAAAATACTTTTTTTTATGTCAGTATAGTTCTGCAAATATACTTTGAATATTAAATCGATAAGTGAAAAATGCAATTATTTAATGGTATCCCCACTATGAAACTTAACTGGTTAAGTAATAATGTAAAAATAGATAAAGATATAAGATAAAAATATTGTCATGCTCTTATTAAAGTAAAAATAAGTCAAGTGAAACGCAGGACTAGATACTATTTACACATTAACATCTGTCGTTCTTGCCAGGAACATAATGACGCGCTCAAAAGCGTCTAGATGGTAGCCAAACATTTATAGAGCTTGTGGGCGTGCCATGCACTCGTAAGCTCTGCTAGCTTCTAATCGGCCTTTTAGGTTTAATGGTCCACCATACCAGTACGATATGTTTTTAGCTGTTTGCATATTTTTGTATTTTATTTTCGTATCATTTCTCTTTTGGAATTGTTTTTAGTTATTTTTGTTACTAGGCTGGCTTAGTTATCTTTTTCATTTGAAGTAATAATTTTATTAGTCAGAGGATAGACTGTTTTTTTTTTTCTATTAATACATTTATGTTCTTATTTGTATCCACCCTGTTTAAAATTTACTTAACAGAAGCCATTACTTTTTTATGCAAAAGGGTTTTTTACGCATATATTTTTGTTTCATGATATGACTTACTTAATACTATAACTTACATAATATTAAACACGGCAGTAAAATACGCCACTTACAGTGTACAACATGTATATATGCGATATACAATATAAAGGTAAATAATAAACAGAATTCAAAACGTCAAACGGCTCTACTGTAAAATATTGTACATAAAAATATTGTACATATTGTATTACATTCTCTGCTAATTATCTTCTAGGTCACAAGCTCTTAGGTCAACTGGGTCAACTCACTTTATTAAATTCATATAATAATACGTAGGTATAAATAGTATGAGAAATATTAATCTTACGTAATCACCACAAAATTTTATTTTTGGAATAAGTTGAAGAAATTTAAATGAGAATAGATTAAAGTTTTTAATCTTTTCTACAAAATGATGTAGTAAAATTAGAAAATTACTTAAGTCAAAATAATTTTAATTATACTAAATTATGAAATTAAATCAAAGTTTTTTTAACATGGTAGCACTATAAATTATTAGTGAAAATCCCAAAAAATATCTGCGAATAATAAAAACTTTTTAAACGCAGGAAATTTACACATTTTATAAAAATTAAAACATTTTATTCGTAAGTAGTTTATACACGATTTATACTAATTCGGTAAACGTCTACAAGCTTCAACCTGTGGAAGCGAATATTTTTCTTAAATGCAACCTTGACATTTGTAGATGTCGTAACTTCAGCTTTTGCGCGAGGCTTGACAAGTAGACTTGAAGCGATCATGATTAATCGAATCAAATGGTTGCCATCACAAGGAGCACGTGAATGATTCTATCAGTATCAACGCCATGAGCCATCATAACCCACAAACCAATCACGAACCGAAACACCGGTGACAGAATTCAAGCAAATGATCGACATGAGAGCGAAGGATGCCTAACTAGGCATAAAATTAACTAGCTTGTATGTATATTCAAAATGAAATTTTTGTATTAATATTGAATGATATATTTTTTCTAAATTTCTTCATAACATATTTTTTTCGATTCTTTTTATTCTGACATTTTTACATTCTTTTAAATTGTGCATATTGAAAATATTAAGTATTAATTGTAATTGGGTAGGTATGGTGACCCGCTTATATTTATAAATTAGACATCATAATTATTAAACTTAGAAAAAAAAAAAACGAATAAACGAACGTTGCCAAAAACCATGTTCAATATCCTGCGATTCAGTAGGTACATAGAATCAAAACATTGGCCGTATACCTAACGTCAGCCTCAACACAACGCGAATGTTTCGCCTCGGCTGTTGTCGACTTCATCAATATAATCAATTAAAAGATCGGGTCATATCGGGTACACCGGGTCACGCATACAACTGATCGAGATCGATATCAATTGTTGTGAACGAACGATTGACACAAGTCTGTTGACAAGGAAAGCTAAAGTTTCGTTAAAAAATCCATCAGCGTCGGTCAAAAAATCAAGGTATTTGTATATTGGAAAAAAAACCTAGTCTACCTAACCGAGGAACCAAGTGCTAAGACAATTAGCCCGTTAGCACAACCTTTTCTAACTCAAATTAACTCAAAAGTAGTACGCCTGTAACCACAAAATACTCCTGTACCAAAACAGGCCTCAATTAATATATTAATAAGAATTTTCATATGAAAATTGGAAGATAAATATATTTTACAAACTTACATATATTTTAAATCCTTTACTGTCCGTATAAATGTTATGTTTTTTTTGCTTGTCTATATCATATATTAAATTTGCTGTCACGTGCCTTTTGTCTACTATTTACTTGCTTGTAAATTATTAAAATATATTAGAATACACAATTGTTTAGTCAGCGCCAACGTGTGAATACGACGCAAGCGCTTACTGCAAGCTACCTTTGATCTGCATCCAAAAACGGGTGTCCGTTTTTGAATGCAGATCATCCAGATCGCTGACAAGCTCTCGTAAATTGCAAGCCACGTGAAACAAATGCAAGCGCTGGTGTTCTTGATGCTTGACAAACATCCACATGCGTGTAAATGAGACATACTTTAAAGTTGAAATAGACAATAACCTGGCAACTTTTCTGAAAAAGTCCCTTGTTTTATTGACGCATTATTAGTCACTGTCTCGGTATAAATACGAGAGAAGAACTGAATTGTACGATCATTTTCCTCTGAATTTTGTGATTTTGAAAGTGCAGGTCTCACTCTTTTTTTATTTTTTTAAGTGATTATTAATTAAATTTAGAAAAAAAGTATTTCTTAAAATTTTATTGTACGCCATTTTGTATATTGTAATTGCGTGCATGTGGTGCAGTTTTTTGCATAACATTATTGACGTTACTATTATATTGGTAATAAGAATCTTAAGTTATTGTAAATATTCTTAAAACGATTTCAGAAAATGGGTTTGCTTGCGGCGTTAGCTGTGAATGTTGTGGGCGGCGCTATTATTTATGGCACCGGAGGGCTTGGAGCCGCATGGGTCGCACCCATGATGGGCTTTGGTAGTTCGGGTATAGCTGCTGGCAGCGTTGCCGCAGCTGCTCAGTCCTATTATGGCAATCTTGCCGCTGGGAGCGTTATCTCTAAGTTGACAGCCGTGGCAATGGCTGCACCGACACCTTAGGTGAGTTTCTTAAACGATTTTCTTTGCTTCTCGCTATATCGCATAACAGGTTAGGTCGAGGGAACCGAAAAAATCGTTCCTTACTTTCCGCTCAAATTTCAACAGAATACCTGCGTGTTGAGTGGCGTAGCTCAATGCCGCGTTTAAAATACGAAGAGTTACGAATATTTGATTTCCTCGAGTGGAATACATGCAACCGTCACACTTTTCATAAGAGCGTGGAGCAGCCACGACAGTATTTTCACCTTTTTAAAGTTATTCTGGATTTAAAATTGTATAAATCCTTAAATTGAAGTTTAATACTTTCATTATTAATGGTGGTCAAGAAGAATTTGACAAACCTTAACTTTTCTCTACTCCAGCCTGCCAGCATGGTTGAAGTTGAAATAAAATTTTAATAATATTAGTATTTGTTAACATTTTTAAGTTACATAATTCTCTTTATTTTTTCCAGGTAATACCTACAGGTGTAAAATTGAAAGAAGCTTAGCTTTCATGTAAAGAAAATAAAGTGTTAAAAATTTATGATGTTTCATTTTCTACTTAGTAACAAGAAATGAATGTATGATCTTAAGATTTAATAGAATTATAGGGATTTACCCTATAATTCTATTAAATCTTAAGATTTCATAGAATTATAAGGTCCTTGGTAATCATTTAAATATATGAGTTTCATATCGTGAAGTTATTATTTCATGCTAGCCAAACCTTTTTCTTATATTTCAAGTTAATGAATTTAAATTTTTTATAGGTTAATTAATATGAGTGTAGTGAGACATATTGACTTTTAATTCAAGATAATATCTATGAATTTTAAAAATGTTCAATCATTTAATTTTTTTTTAGTTTTCAAATTATGTAGGAGAAAAAACTTTACAAAGATAATAGATACCTAATAGAATTATACATAGGTTACCTACTGTAGCTAAATGTGTTAAGTGGGATTCATGAACATAAAAGCTACTTTTATTAAGAAAGGTGGAAATGTATCTTGTGTGCTCCTCACTAAGGTAAAATAAAACAATTTGGTTTAGTATCCAATCATTTTAAATTATTACCCATTATTTTTCATTTAGAGAATACACCTGTTGAAAGAACGAAAAAAATATTTTATTATGCAAATCTGTCTTTTTTTAGCTTCACGCTATATCCCGCACGAGGCAGGGTAGGCAGAGGGAACCCGGGAACCTAGTGTGAAGTCTCACACTCCGTTCCACTTCTGTTCCACTATTGTACTTTTCGCCGAATTTGAGGCATTGCGTGTTGAGTGGCGGAACTCAACGCCGCGCTTTGCCTTATTATCTAAAAAAAATTGAGAAGATTTTAGTCCATTGAAAAGTTACATTTGGTAGGGGGGACCAGTGTAAAGCTATAACCACCATTATCACACGGCCGCCAAATTGAAAATAGGTGTTGAAATGGTTTTTATCATATATCTCTTAAACCTAAAAATTTTAAACATTTTTTGTTGCAAATTAAATTCTCTACATCTTTGGTAAAATATTTTTTTGTCGTAAAACTATAAATAAAAAAGTTATAAGCGAAAATGTTAAGAAATTCGAAAAAATAATTTTTTTTCCGATATAACTTTTTTAAATCATTTTACGAAAAAAATATATCAGACCATTTTTATAGATCGTTTTTTGAGAAAAACTAATTATAAGCAACATTTTTTTATTGGTCAGTGTAAAGCTAAAATCAAATTTAAAAAAAGAAAATTGCGTCCTCTAAGAAACGCAAGGTAAGGCCTAAAAAATGTAACATTTCAATGGACTATTTCCTAATAAATACATTTATACTAAAAGAATGTTAAAAAAAATACCACATTAAATTTAATATTGTATATTTTCTGTACAAATATTTGAAAGCATTAATACACAATTAAAAATTAAGGTGATCAATAAATTTATTAATTTAAAAATGATCAATATTTTTTTACTCATCTGTATATTCATTTGTCATACACACTTTCTGCGTTTTTTCCTTTGAGGACTTGCTTGCTGATTCACTGTAAATTTATTAACAAAAAGCTCCTCATATATTAGGCTGCATGTGCCTTGACTTAAATATTGTGAAATTTCTTTGTAAAGATATTTTTTATAGCATTCTTCATTTGTATTAGTCTGAGCGTTCACATATTTCCTTCTATTGACCTCTTTCATTTTTTTTGTATCACCTACAGTATCTTTTAATTCCAATATTCTTTGTGAATTTTGTTCTATTTTATTTAATAAAGTTCTTTCCATTTTTTTCATGCTAGCGTCTAAATAAGCCAGAGTGTATTCTTGAACATTAGGTAGATTTTGGTCTTTAGCTAAATGAGAACTCATTATACTATTCTTGTCTTTTACTGTTGGCTTAAGAAGTGATGCTGCTTTAGGTCTGACAGGATCATCCAATTTATTAAGGCAAGACTCTAATACATCTTTCATTCTCATGTTAAATTTTCTCTTCTTTTCTATGACTGCGCTCCTCTCAGGTGTGACTTTTGATTTTAATTTCTGAGGTTTTGGGGATGACTGAATTTGAGGGATTTCAATAGATTCATTTAATTTTTCAACAGTCGATACATTTTCAGCAGTAGCTTCATTTGTTTTATTACTATTTGTATTTTCAAATTTTACATCTAACACCTCTAAGATTTCCAAGTTATTGGACGGTTTAACATCCACTTCTTGTGACATTACAGTAACTGGTTGAAATGGTTCATCTTTTAGAACAGTGGATTCTACGAGGTTTGTTATTTTTTTAGATCCTTCAATATTTATATTAGATTTAATTGGTAAATTTAAAGTTGTTGATGGAGAGACTTTCTTAAATTCACCTACTACTGGTAATGGGCTTTGTAATTGAATCTTTTTTTCTGATAGTATTTTTACTTTAGGTTCTTTTTTTACAATATTAATCTGGAAGTCATCTTGTTGGTTATTATTTTGTTGAACATTTATCACATTAGATTGAGCAGTATTAGTTACACCCAAATCTTGATTGATTTCATTTCCCGCATTTAAATGATTACTTAAATCTGTATAAGGAGGTACTACAAGCATAGGTTGAGGTGGGCTTTTATTTATAGATTTAGAAGGCAATGATAATCTTGTTAAGCGAGGCTTAAATATATCTGTTTTATTATTGTGATCAAATTTAAAATTAGTTAAGGAGTTTGAGAGGGTTATATCATAATTGTATCTTGATGATGAGTCTGTAAGTTCTCCATTAGTTAAGAAATCTCCATATTTTATAGAATAGTTTGCTTTCTTATCATTAAAAATTTCATTTTCTATATCTTCTAAAAGTATAACATTTGAATAGGCTTTTACAATGTCTTTAGATTGATTTTTAAATTTGCTAGGGTCACAAAATGGTCCATTTTCAGTTGGTATTGCTTCAAATGTAAGTTTGTCTTTCTGAAATTATTATAACAATATTTGTTTTATATATGACCTAGTATATTATAATTCGGTGGAAAGTGGGTAACGTAAGTGGAACGGAGTGTCTTAACACTAGGTTCCCGGGTTCCCTCTGCCTACCCTGCCTCGTGCGGTATACTGCGTGAAGCTAAGTATATTATAATATTAAAAAAGTAAGCGAGGCATGTTGTGTGTGGTGTCGTGAGAGGTTGTGAACTCTAAATATTTTATTTTCTCAGCTGTGGTAACAAGGCAAAGTGGGGTGTTGAGTTCTGCCGTTTAACATGCAATGCCAGTGGAGAATAGAACAAAACAGTGTCTTAACACTAGATTGCCAAGCTCCCTTAGCCTACCCTGCTACGTACAGGATACCGGTTGAAGTTAAAAAAATTTTTTTTTTTTTTTTTTTTTTTTTTTTTTAATATATTTTAATCTACAATCAGTTTTATAACTTTTAGCAGATGGTTTGAGAGGCAGTTGGCTTGTGAGTGTGTCCTCCAACGAGGGCAACTACTCTTATTTATATTCAATCAAATTAGAATGACAAAATATCCTTTCGCTTTAATCGCTTTTGATAAGAGCGTGTAGTTAGTCTGGCAGCCAGTTCATTAGGATGGTTTTTTAATCTTTTCTGATATGATGTGCAAGTAGCTAAGATTTCTTCCTTTACAGTTTTCATCTGTAGCTGAGTGTGGATCTCTGAATTTTTGACAAACCATGGAACGTTAGCTATAGTTCTGAGAATCGAATTTTGCATTCGCTGAATAATATTTAGGTTGGAGCTACTAGAACTACCCCATAGTTGGACACCATACATCCATACTGGCTTCAATATGGCCTTATAAATGAGCAGTTTATTGTCAGTAGATAGCTTACTGTTGCGCCCCAATAGCCAGTATATATTTTTGAAGCGCACATTGAGTTCTTCTCTTTTAGTTTTAATATGTTGATACCATGTTAATCTACGGTCCAGGTGGAGGCCTAAGTATCGCACGTTCTCTTTATGTGGTAGCGTGGTGCCATCAAGTTTCACTGGTGGGCAGTTTTCTTTGCGTAGACTGAATGTGACTTGTACGGATTTCGTAGCACTTGATTTTATTCTCCATATTCGTAGCCATTTTGAAACTTCATTAAGACCTCTCTGAAGAACTACTGATGCAACTGTTGGGTCTTTGTTGGAAGCCAGTACAGCAGTGTCGTCAGCAAATGTGGCAGTAGTAACTCCATCAACTTCGGGGAAGTCAGCTGTGTAGAGTGTATAAAGGATAGGCCCTAATACGGAACCTTGTGGTACACCAGCCTTTATTTCATATAGCTTCGAAGTAGCTTCTAGTCCTTTGACTTGAAATAATCGCTCGACTAGGTATGACTTTAGTAATTCTGTATAGCTGTGGGGAATGTGCGTCTTTATTTTATAATGAAGACCCTTGTGCCAGACTCTGTCAAAAGCTTGCTGAATATCAAGAAAAGCAGAAGAGCAGTATTTCTTTTCTTCCAACGATTTCCTAATAGTGTCACTTACTCTGTGGACCTGCTCTATAGTTGAGTGGTGAGGTCTAAATCCAAATTGATGTGCCGGAATAGTGTTGCTCTCTTCAAGGATTGGTTGTATTCTATGAAGTAATATTTTTTCAAATACTTTTGATATAACTGGAAGTAGACTGATCGGTCTGTAGGAAGTGACTTCATTACTTGGTTTTCCTGCTTTATGGACCATAAGCACCTGAGATATTTTCCAGAGCTGTGGGTAATATTGCACTCTAAGTACTCCATTGTACAAGCTTGTGAGAAAAACCACTGCCTTTTTCGGAATCTGACTGAGTATTTCTTTTGTAATTAAGTCGAAACCAGGTGCTTTTTTGTTATCTAAGCTTTTTATGACAGCCCAGACCTCTCGGATTGTGACAGGACGTGGGGGAGGTGACATTTGATAGTCCTGTTCAAGTACAGCGTCTATAGCGACTTCAGTCTCAGCATCACCTGGGTCATTTGGGCTGAATATTTTGATCAAGTGGTCAGCAAATAGGTCCACTTTTTGCTGTGGAGTTTTTGCCCAACCTCTATTCCATCGTAGAGGCGGTATAGCTACTGTTGGTCTGGTGAAATTTTTGGTGAACTTCCAGAGCGAGTAGTTGGAAGATGCTGCAGGAGAGAGAGTCTCCAGGCAATCTTTAAGGGTGTTATTATCCCAGTCACGGAGCAGGATTTTCAAGTTATTGCTAGACTTGTTTAACTTCATTTTATCCTCTCTCAGTCTAGATTGGTGCCAAATTCGACGAAGACGCCTTTTCTCTAGTACTGCCTGTTTTATTTGAAGCGGGTAGTTTACTGATCTACTTATATAGGGATCCTTTGGTGTACACTTCCAGCATGCCACCTGGATTAGCCTAGTGATGTAAGTGGTTGCATTGTCAATGTCATTCGGTGTTTTTAGGGCTACCTTAAGTTTAATGTTTTCATTTATATAGTCTCTAAAACATTCCCAGTCTGTATATTTGTTGCTTAATATTTTTGTGTCAACCTTTTGAACTAGTTTTGAGCTTATATTTAGCACTACTGGAGTATGGTGTGAGGGAGTATCATAGCATGTGTCTAGTTTCATATACGCCTTGGACAACCCTTTCGAGATGAAGAAATCCAGGAGGTCTGGTATTTTTTTTGGATCACTCGGCCAGTATGTTGGTTCACCAGTTGATGCTGTGAAAAGAATGTTTTTGTCCACACTTTGTTTAAGCTGTCTTCCCCTGGTAGTGGTCAGCCTGGAGCCCCAAAATGTATTTTTCGCGTTCCAGTCACCTCCTGCGATGAAGCGGTTACCGAGGGTGCTGAAGTAGTGTGAAAACATTGGTTCACTTATTTTATGTCTGGGTGGACAATACACAGCAGAAACATTTAAATATCCGCTTTGGTCTTTAACAGCAATTGTTGTAGCCTGGATGTGTTCCGTTCTATACTCGGGCATAAGGTAATGAGAGATAGATTTTTTAACGATTACAGCTGTACCAGCGTGACCTGTTCCATCTGGATGGTTAGTAGAATAATGGTGGTATTCTCTAAATTTTATATATGTAGTTTCTGTACCATGTGCCTCTGAGACTAGTAATATATCAAGTTGCTGATAATTTAATAGATGTTCTACTTCAATTTTATTCGGAGTTAGACCATTTATGTTAAGTGTTGCTATTCGTAAAGTGTTCATTTAGATAGCTTGTTGACTAGAACAGTTATGAGACTCATTAATGTGCTCATTTGTTGTAAGATTAATTCAAACTTTTCTGTTTGCTTTATGAGTATTTGTTCTAGTGTGGACCCAGGAGTTGTACCAATGAATGTTGGGGTATTCTGGCGCAATTTTTCAGCATAGGTTGTCTTTTTCTTATTTTCTGAGCTTTCTGTAGGCTTATCTAATACTGTAAGAGCAGTACCTTCATCAACAGTTCTGCTTGATTCTCGGGTCTTCTCTGAGCTTTTAAATGTTGGTTTTCGAGCTCTTCGGGCCACTATTTCTTGGTAAACTTCGCAACCCTTGTAGTTAGCCGGATGAGGACCACCGCAGAGCGCACAGGAGGCAGGGGTGCTGCGATCATGTTTAGGGCAGTCAGAGGTCTTGTGGGACTGGCCACATTTTACACAGCGGTACGGACGCATACAATAATTCTTAGAATGGCCGTACTGCTGGCATCTCTGGCATTGAACGACGGACTTTGATTTTCGTGGATCTTCGATCACAACTGATTGGTGGTAAATGTATTTCATATCCTTGATAGCTTTATTGTTAGGTCCTGGTGCCAAGTTAACGAAGAAGGTTGAAGTAGTTAAAAAAATAAAAGTAAATTGATGGTCATTTTCATATAATGCAATAAACAAAATGTGAATATACTATACATTATATTTTATGTAACCAGTATTATTAAATTATTATTATTAAATATACCTTATAGTTCATAAAACACTCCTCTTTAAAATGATGCTGACAAATAACTCGGTTCTTCAACTGGGATACCTTAAGGTTTAAGAAATCTAGCCTTTGTGCATTAACAAGCCATTGGTGGCATCTCACTTTCTCAAAAACAGGATAATGAAACATGTGTGTTTTACCATCCGTTCTTACAGTACAATTTCGATAAGAGCATCGACAACCACCCATTTTTAATGTTTCAAAACATATAACTGAAAAGTGAAAAAGTAAATATAACTTCATTGTTGATGACACTGTTCTGTTTCATAGATCAACATTTACGTACTTACATATAATACAAATTAGAAAAAATCACTGAATTCAGGCACAATGAGACTTTATATTCATTATGTTCTCTGAAAAACTCATTTAAGGAATATATAATTATGCTTAACAACTAACAAATAAATAACCATTTCAATTAGTTCGGACTTGTCAAATTACGTTTTATTTTACATTATTATAAGCTACTAGGGTTGTCTAAAATAATCGATTTTTTTAATCGTTAATATTTTTATAATCGATTTTTATATAAATATCTAAAAAATCCTAAGTAGCGTCATCTACACTTTACTAAATAGTGTTATCTATACTGTAAAAGTCAAAATAAAATTTTATCACTATTATCCGTCTGTACGTTTGTCAACAAAAAATATGTTGATAACAAGCTTAGCAAATTAATATCAAATATCCAGGTCTATGGTTTAGAAAATTAAGCTTATTAATTGCATCGTTTTTATTGCGTTTTGTATAAAATCTCTGCATAGTAAAAAGTGTAAACTTAAATGTATTTTTATAAAAAAACCATTATAAACTTGCATTTAAAATCATTTCATGCTAAATGGACGGATATGCCAGCAAAATTCAAGTTTGTCAATATTATTCGCTGCGTAAACCTGCAATCTACTTACCATAGTAATTTCATAGTTGTAGGTCTGCAAGTAAGAAATTTGGCTCAAAATAGAACTTGAGTACAAATAATAATATAAAAAAAACTAATGAACTGATTATTTGAGGCCCGTCGTGGTACAGCGACATTTTTATTTTTTATGGCGAAGACACGGCAAACGAGCGTACGGGTCACCTGATGGTAAGTGACCACCGTCGCTCACGGCCCTGTGTAGCACCAGAGGAGCTACAGAGGTTTTGCCGGTCCTAAAGATGGATGGGCACCGGGGCCCGGCACTACCCAATGCGAAACGCATTGGCCGAAGCCACTACTTAACGCCGGTTTCAATGCCGGGGGTGGTAACAATCCGGTCGAGTCTGCCCATGCGTGTTGTCATTGCTGACAACGTGACTCTACCACACGTACTTTAGTCGCCTCTTACGACACCGTCAGTACCAGGGTGATCCTATTCTAAGCCGGAATCACACGGCAAAAAAGTGATGGCAATAAAAATTACTATGGTAAGTAGGTTGCAGGTTTACGCACGGCACGACATAGACGTGTGACTGTAACCGACAGATTGTAGAGTCATTCGAGGAAATTAAATATTTAATGTTTTCATTTGTTCGCTCTAATACAAGGCAAAATGCGGCGTTAAGTTTTGCCACTCAACATGGAATGTCTCAAATTCAGTGGAAAGTGGGGAAAAGAAGTAGTACAATTTTACACCGTTTCATGCACATTGAAATGAAAACTTCGATTGGTGAGTTCGGCTCGCACTTGATCGGTTTTCTTGTCACAAAAAAAAACGATTTATGGCACTTAATAATTATACGCCTAATGAAGTCTTTGTTATATCTTGCCGTAATTAGACAATTAAAGCAAATGTATACTATGTAATATTTGTATCATTTGAATTTTAATATTGTAATATTAATATCATATTAATATCATATGGATTTCTTAGTATATTTTTTGGAATATGAAAAGCAAGTAAAGTTTGGTATCATAGAAATAATCGATCGATTGAATTGATTAAATAGATTCATTTCATTTTAAATAACTTTGTCATAACTAAAAATTATGGTGGGTAGAGGTAAGGAGAACCATCTCAGTAGAGTAAAAAGTGTTCACTGCAATAAAGCAATTACAGGTGGCGCCATAGTAGCAAGAGAGACAATTTTAAGATTATTGGGAAAGAATACTAATTTAAAAAAGAAAAGAGATTTCCGCTTTATCTCTAACAATGACGAATACAAAAAAATGTGTACTTGTTATTTTTTCTAATCAATTTATTTAGCAATTATTCAATTATTATTAAAACAAAAAATTGCTGTAAATCAGTTAACTTCGAAAAAATATTGAAGAATTATTATATTAACTTAACTTAACTTAGCTTCACGCTATATCCCTAGCGGGGTAGGCAGAGAGAACGGAGCGCCAAACGCTACGGTCTCGGCATACCTCTTTCGCCTCGTCCACTGTCATCAACCTCTTCATACATGCCCTCCGGGGGGTCCTCATGCTTTTTACGTGACCTTCCTCCAGTATCGTCGATACTGTGTTTTCGAAGGTCAACTGAGGTCTCCCCCTCCCTCTCTTACCACTCACTTTTCCTTCATAAATCTTTTTTACCATTCTTTCTTCACTCATTCGCTCGACGTGCCCAAACCACCTGAGCACGTTCTTCTTCATTCTCACTGTGACATCCACGCTAGTACCTGCCATTCTGTGATTTCTTCATTGGACATGCGATCAGATAAACTGACTCCGCATATCCGACGAAGAGATCGCATCTCTACAGCAATCATCTTTCTTACATTCTTCTTCTGTAATACCCACGTTTCGCTGCCGTATAACAGTGTCGATACCAACACTGCATTGTGTACGGCAATGCTTTCCTAACTGCTAAACTTTTTCTTTTTGCATTAACAAAATATAAATAAAATTATTGAAAAATATCACAATTATATCTTTAGCAGTTCCAAGTCACTTATCATAGCAGTTTTAGATGTGATATTTACTAAATTACATTTGTCTACGTATATAACTGGCATTTTAAATACTGCATATTTCTTAATTATACAAGTCACGTGATATATTAAATACAGGACACTTTTTCTGCTTTTCTGTCATATAAGATGGTTCTCCTTATCTCTACCCCCACACACACACTTCATACTGTTGTTCAACTACTACATTCATATCATTCCCTGATGGCACACTAGCGCTACTTCGGCGAGTATTAAAATCGTTTCAAACCACTATATGTGGAGGGTAGATGTAAGGGCAATCATCATATATGATAAAAATTGACAGTGTCCCCCTGGAGCAGTAAATAACGGTTTGAATACTTGCCGAAGTAGCGCTAGTGTAGCATCAATTTGCTTTAGTGCAGTGACCACTTTTTAATGTATGTTTCTCTAACTATAACGAATAGAAATACAGATGAAGAATATCGAGATAATAATATACTGTTTGTTGCATTAACATATTAGTACAGAATCTTATTAATCAATATAATACTCAAAATTTACAACTTAAGGCAATGATTTTTTGTTTGATAGTAAGTATATTAAACACAATTAAAAAATATACTATAAAAATATAGTTAATACATTGTATTTAAGTTTATAAAATAAAATAAACTGGTTCTCTGTTATGTCGAGGTAAAGATGATAATAGTTTGTGATAGCGTCATAAGAATGATAATTGATGAAAATTTCATACACTATGAGAAGCCTAAAGCCAAACCTGAGAAGAGTAACTTATATTTATTTTATAGAAAAAAATCCCTTCTGAACATACCCTAGTAGATCACTTCATGCAAAATTAATCGATACGCTAGCAAATTTAAATTTGTCTATTGTTTGACATATATATGATAAACCAATGTCACAATCAAGTTTCTATACACCTGCACACTGCAAAGGAATATTACTTTTCACTGGTAATTTTTTAATAATTAAACGAGTGGATATCCAGTCATTTGGGTTTTTTTAACGAAAACTTTGACTTCATACAAATAATTAGCTAATATCTAAAAGAAATAACAAACAATCTCACAACGATTGTATTATACTATGCTATCGTACTTTTTGTCGCTCCGTTCTCACTGCATTGGGTGTAGCGTAAGTAAGTAAGAATACTTCCAAGACTCCCGACGACTACGCCCGCTTTGCCCCCCTTAATTAAACTAAGTGTTTTATTTACTAATTTCAATTATTTTCTAGTTATAATACCATAATTTATGTTACTAAAGATAAAATAATATAAAATAGTATTTTTGGCTTATTCTTGAAATGCAAAATCCAATTAGTAAGTGAGTAAGATCAAAATATCTATAACCTAAATGCATCTACATATATATTACCACACTCAGAATAATTATTCCCATTATGACAATAACAAGTAGCCGTATATCGTAGCCTATGATATAAAGTGCATTAAGACTTTAGTAAAATTGTACTTGTACGTGCGATGACTAAGCTCTATGGCAACAAATCGCTGGAGACAAACGAAGTAATTTATAAGCAAATAAATATTAAATATTTCACTTGCTCGTTTGGGTATCGAACTCAGAATCTTTCTCATTTGCAGTAGGATGCTCGTACTGCACCACAGCCGTACAAGCGTCCTACTGCAAATGAGAAAGATTCTGACCACACACACCACAGCTTTTTCTTTTCAATATTCTATTAAGTGCATAGGAACGTGCACATTTAGTAGTACAGTGTAATATAATGTAATTAGAAACAAAATAGAAAAGTAATTGTTTTTCCTATAGAAATTAATTAGTAAATAGCTTTATTTTTAAAATTAGGTGGCGTAAAAGGTAGTTTGATTAATTAGTTGCTTTAATATTTAATAACATCAAATGTATTACGTGACTTTTATGAAAAGCTTTTTACTTAATTAAATAGACTAGTTGAGGCACCGTTGTCGCGCAGGGGGATAAGACGTGAGACTAAATGACAGATTGTGAGAGTAAATACAACAGATTGTGGGTGCGATTGTCACTCGAGAGAATGAATTATTTAATATTTTCATTTCATTTTCAGGTTTTCTCTGCCTACTGCACTATGTGGAGACAGAGTGAAGCTAAAAAATGGGCAAATATCAATATAGATGTAGCATTATGAACCGGCGCCGAGTCTTGTTGAAAAGACCAAATTCAAATTCTAATAATCTATTCAAAATAAGAAGTTACAAGTTTAGTTGTTTGAACGTCAAACAATTTACCACCACTTCACTAAAGTTACTGCCTCAGATCTGAGAACAACCAGCGAAAGAAACTTTTTATTTAAATCAAAACTTTACATCATATTATTATAAATGATAATGATACATTTGAAATAGCCTGGAGAGAGCATTATATTCCCAAGAAGTTTTATCATTAATAAAAAAGAATAACGAACTCCATGCAATCGAGTTTTGGTGCACTAAGATTAAACTTTTTTCTAGTATTATTATTTATTATGTATATACCGACCTTACTAAATTCATTATATTTTTCTTAACATATATAATATATAATAGTTTCTAAAATGAATTGAGATGCAACTGCCTGGGCCTAATGCATAGATTGCGCGAATAGCTCGCTTCTGTAAGAAAAAAAATGATTGAATAACGGCTGCATTACCCCAAAATAATACATAGCACTTGAAACCAGCTAAAATAAACGAGGCGAGCCGTTTCCACGTCTGTAAATATTCTGATTTTTTTAACCACGAAGGCTGCTGAGCTATGTCTATTCGCCAATCCACCAATATGAGGTCCCCACTGCAACTTAGAATGAATGGTGATACCGAGGGATACCGTAGAATCAACAAGATCTCTACCATTCAAGAGTACATCACTGAACTAATGTTCTATTTTTGAGAGAGCATTGCTTACATCGTCATAGACATACTTTTTGTCTCCTTTTCATTTTAAAAACTAACGATGTGTCATCCGCGAACAATACTATCTCATGGTTCTTTCTAACTAAATCTTGTAGGTCAATAATATAAATATAATTAAAAAGAAAAAAAGACCAAGAATAGACCCATGTGGGACTCCCATACCGATTAATGATCCTAGAGACTGTTGTTGGTTATTGAATATTGTCTCAGTAATTCCTTAGTGAGGCCTGTCGTGGCCCGGGGCACAAGCGCGACAGATTGCCTTTAAACGCGTCAGATTGCGCGTATGATCCTCCTCCCTCCCCCACTCGAAAAAAAAATATTAATATTTTCAATTTAAATATTTAATGTTTTTATATTTTCGCTTTGGTAACAAGGCAAAGCGCGTCGTTGAGTTCCACCACTCAACACGCAATTCTTCAAATTCGACAGAAAGTGGGAAACGGAACAGAGTGTGCTAACACTAGGTTCCCAAGTTTCCTCTGTCTACCCTGCCATGTGCTACAGCCTGAACCTGAGTGAAAGAGTAAGTAAATTGTAAAAATAATCTTAATTACTTTGTTGTTACATTATCACTTTTAAGATAATATTACATTTTTAATGTATAAGACAATATTTATATATTAAAAATGAAAATTTTAGCTAAATGAATAAACTGAAACAACTAAACATTTTGAGTGGCGTAACTTTTTTATTTATTAACAGATTAAAAAAAGCAAACACTAAATGTTAAAAGGGATTTTGCATTTAAATCTGGTAAGATGTTTCTGAGTCGTCTTCGCGTTTAAACGCCTAGACAAACAGATAAACAGACAGACAAACATTTTAGAAATCTCTGTGTTAGGCCCTATTACATTAATACACGTTCATCATAAGATTTTTTTAATATATCTAATGTACAAACTGATTTATTATAGGTATAGATAAAAATATAAATACCTACTCATACATATGTATACGCTATGTTCGTTAGAAATTAAATTACTTTAACAAAGTAATTTTACTAAAAGTCTTTGCTGGTGAGGTAGTATAACTATTATGCTTCATATTCAAGTGTCACTATCTAATAAACCTTGTTGTAATTTGTAATTATTGTAGTAATACTTTATTTTATAGAAAAAATATCATTATGGAAAACGATTCTAAATATAATAATTACATAAAAGATATTATAAACACGTTCGCTCCTTTGAATTTAATATTAAAATTATTTTCGTTAAATAGTCATAGACAAAAATACACACATCCTTGTCGGGAAATAATGAAGAGGTCCATTCCCGTAGTGATAATTGGAAGTATAAATTTATTCACATTGTATTACAAAATGGAATATTTCTATAAAACAATTTTGGTGTCAGTAATGTACACTGATATAATTCAAATGATCTATGATATTGGCCAATATGTGGTTGATGTAATTTTTGTATACAAATACGGTGCAGAATATTGCTATGAGTATACTAAACAATATGCTTCGGTTGACCGCTTAATTGGCACTGATGGTTTGTATTTGAAAATTCGACTAAGATTAATAAAAGTTATGGCGCTCCTCATTATTGCATGGTTTTTGAGTACTATATTTGATTACGTTATTTGGGTGAACGGATTTGGTTTCATACAAACGACTGTTTTTTCAATTTCATATGTCTATATATTTGTCAAAATATTGTCTAACTTAGACCTCACTGCGAATGTGATACATGTTGAAAGTAGGCTGCTTATTTTGGGAGATATTATACAAGATTATTATGTTAGTTCCCGAGATTGTCCTGGGGCATTCGATAATATCGTTGCCAAAACAAAATGGTTTTACAATGATGGAAGGGACACACATTTTTTCAACAAGGGCTTGTTGCGACCAGTCAAAAGAGCTTCAGGTATCAACCGACAGGAGGTGGAGTGGCTAAGCAGATGTTACTTACTATTAATAGAACAGACGAAATTTATTAACAGAATGTATGGGATGAGGGTAAGAAAAAATAATGACTAGCATGGTCTGATTAATCAGTTTCATTAATTATTTTTTTAAAGCTCAGATGGAAATATGATTATTCTTATCCCACAAATAGTAAAAATTGTCTATGACATACCTAATCAAATACGAAATAAATATTAACGTGTCGAAAAGTAAAAATTCTGAGTTATCTTATCTACATCTATCCCGTTTTTGACAAAATTTCTGACGAACGTTGCACTGAACAAATTCTTGAGCGTAAAAACTAAACATGGACTTATAGGTTTTGTTGACTTATGTTACTGGACACACAGAATTTAGTTATACAGTCATTCAGTTCAAAACTCATAATTTCGTCATAGAGTCTATGCACGCGAAATTGTGGACGACAATTTTATAAACATATACAACTAAAACTTTGTAATAGCAAAAAACTATAATAGATAATTTTCTAATCTTTGTTTCAGATGTTATTAAACAGCACAAGCTTATTAATAGACATTATCAGATTTAGCAACTTGGCCATTTTAGTTTTATTAGGATCCCAGGTAATTAAAATTTTATTTTATGTTAACAAATTCAACATTCCTTCTACCGTACTTTAGAGAGACATTTTTTTCTACAAATATATTTTAGTAATTTGCCAAACCATGGAATAATCGTTTTACACCCGATGTAACTGACTTGAGACCGATGTGACCGATGAACTGCCGGGAATATTGACTAATAAGTAATAATATCTTTTTCAACAGTATCTAGAACGATAACATGTTATAAATTGAAAAAAAAAAAACATTGGATGGATTTTACTTTAGTTATCCTTTCTAAATTTTAATAAAAAATATTATTTTAAATATAAAAAAAATACAGTTAAAAATATAAAACAATAGTCTTTATTTGACGAGATACGGAGGAGCAAGGTGGTGGTGGGAGATGCATTGGTGGATAGCAAAAGCCTACAGAATAATAATTATTTAAAAATAAATTAATCTTCTTCTACTTCTTCCTGGCATTAATCCCGGTGCGTCATGCCAGTTTACTTTACATGGTCTATGTCGTCCTCGGTGGTTACCATGGGCTCTCATCCAACCAGCACTAACGCTTCTTTGGGCGTCTGCGAAGTCTCCATCCAATACATAGCAAGGAACTTGTAGAGATATAGAACCTAGGCCGGCGCGCAACGATATATAGAGATTGAGATAATACTAGCCAACATTCACTGCAGAATAAAAGGACCCGTCAAATGATGCTCTTGTATATCATTTTCATGGGCTTGGTCGGTGTTCGGAGATCGCAGATCACACCAGTGACCATCTGTTATTTGGCACAGGCAGCGCTTATCTGATCTTGAGCATCGTGATCAATGCCTCTAAATAACGGATCCGAGGTCCCTGAGCTTTTCCAATTTAACGACTGATTCGGTACCTTTACGAACATTTCTTAAGTTCGGCGATTAACTCTGCCTTCGACACATTTTATTCAAGACCACCCCTCTCAATAGTAGCATTCCAGAGCTGTACCATTCAAAATTTATTTACTTTACGTTGGTTCTCGTCAATGAGTGACATGTCATCGGCATACATCATCAGCCACGGAGTCTTGTATTGGATATAAGCCGAGGCAATATCTAGCATTACATTAAATATGAATGGACTATGAGCCGAGTCCTGGTGAACCCCTACTGTAATCTGGAAAAGTTCGATCGCCAACAGCTGTACTAACCATAGAAGCGGTGTGGTACATAACTCTGATGTCCACTAGATATACAGCGCTATTCTTTTTTCCTTGACAAGTTCTGAGGGCAAATTAAAATTAATTACTATAAAGTATCAATAAAAAATTGTTATAATGATATTTATTTAAGGATTCCGGTTACGCCTCTGGATATTATCCAGCTATAGCAACTTTGTCGAGATCTTTAACTTGCGTCATTGTGCTAATTAGTCTCGTCGATCACTGTGAACGTGTATACAGGCAGCGAGAAAAGATACTTCTCATATTGGATCATCTAATCGTTGATAAAACCCTCGGTAATGTGAATTTAAAACCATTATAATTCTTATAATTGTATCGAATAGCGTAGTCGTCAAAAAAAATTGAGGCCTATTGTAGCGCAGCGGCACAAGCACGACAGATAGATTGCCTTTGAACGTGTTCAACAAATCGACAGATTGTGGGTTTGATCCCCCCTCCCACTCAAGGAAATTAAATATTTTATATTTTCAATTTAAATATGCAATATTTTCTTTTCTTCGCTCTGAAAAAAAAACAAACGCGGCGTTGAGTCTCGCCACTCAAACGCAGTGCTTCAAATTCGGCGGAAAATGGGGAACAGAAGTGGAACGGAGTGTGATAACACTAGGTTCCCAAGTTCCCTCTGCCTACCCTGCCATGTGCGGGATAAAGCGTTAAGTTGAGTAAAAATTCCGCGATTTGTCTCTGATTACAAGAAAGTGAAATATCAAACTTAACTGTCCCTAATTCATTAATTTATATTTTTGAAATCTTTACAGATGACGAAATTTTATTAGCATTTAACAACTTTAAGACCCTTGTGCAGTCGCAGGTTATTAACTTTCAGATGTACGACTTCATGCGTCTTGATTACACATTGCTGGTTTCAATAGCATCAGTGGTGGTTACTTATACTATCATACTCTTACAAAGTCAGACCATTGTCAACGTAAATGGCTCACCTAACATGGACAATGGCACAGCACTTTAATAAGTAATGTCCCTCTTCGGAATTACTTGTAACATAATAAAATAAAAGTAGGTTAGGTTAGGTTAGACCAATTTTAAATACATTTAAAAAAAAGTTGCAAGCAGCGCAGGGACCACTATAATAAGATAGATAATATATTATGTTACAAATAAAAAAAAATACAAGAAAATATAACACATTAATTATTAAACAACTAGTGGTCCCTGCGCTGCTTGCACTTTTTTTTTGAATGTATTTAAAATTGGTCTAACCTAAACTAACCTACTTTTATTTTATTTGGTTTTAGGATTTTATTTAATTTTGCTTTCAAACTTTTTTTTATTCAATAAAATAAGAGATAAGCTTAGTGTACACAATTTTCAATGATTATTTCATTTACAATTGTGCACACGGTAAACACGATTTTTCGTAGATGCGTAGAAAACATGGTTAGATGGCGAAGCCAGGTTGATGTTCGGTTCGGTCGTCTGTTAGTAGCCTTAGGGTAGAAATGTTCCCAAAAAAATCAACTCCATAGGACAATGAAAGTCAGTTATAAAGCGGTTCTTCTGACACAAAGAAGATAGAGACATGTTTTTTTTAATAAAACGCGTATATTTAGCTCTACCGATCTGCCCGCTGCTTCGTCCACATTGACTACACGATTATTCATTTAATAAGCTGAATTGCTTTCGTCTGTTAACAGCACACGCATAATGAGTTCTTATATAAATATCTTAACCCCCAAAAATTTGATTATTTTCAATTTAAAAATAAGATATTTTTGTGTAATATTTTTTTAAGCATTAATTTCTCAAATTGAATTTGTAGGTAACATAAAATTAATTCATTTATTATTTGTAACAAAACATTATTTTTACCTATGTAATGTATTTTGAAGAATGGTTTGAAAGATAGCCACGACTTATTTGTTATTTCTTATCATGTAGTGTTATCAATAAAGTCACGAAATTTGAAACTAGACTTAATCTTTTATTTGGTATTTATTTACTTTTTTGTTTTATTTTTTTATTTTAAGAAAATGACTTGTTCCTTTTATTATACTTTCTTTGTTAGTATTACTTCAATTATATAAGCATATGTATATGAGTAAGCATTTTTGTGTGTATGTATAGATATATGTATATGAGAATGTGTATTCACTCCATATTTTACGTATAAGTAGAAACTGTATTGGCTTATGGAATGTATTAATGTATTAACTACTTGTATTGTAAATGCTGTTTGTTTCCCAATTTAAATAAAATAAAATAAATATCTATTATAATATTTTCTTCATTTATAATATGATGATCTTTCCAAATCAATTGTTTAAATAAAAAAGTAAAAAAAAAACAGCGTCCTTGAGAACTTCCGCGCGTGCGTTACCATTGCGTAAACCGTTGGCGCTACACAAAAATCATTTATGACGGCAATGTTCAATTTTTAATAAAAAGAAGTCCGCGATAGCATTATAGAAGATTTATGTGTTCTTCTTTTATATTTTACATATAATAAGCAAATCAAGGGTTACAAGGGTCAAACATTTTACTCAATAAAGTATTCCTTATTCAATTAGATAGGTTATATCTACGTCTAGCGTGCGTTCGTCCTTAGCAAGCGTGGTACGACGTGAGATATAGGTACTCCATTTATCGAGAAAAGCTGTAGACTTCATTGTATTTGCTCAAAACATAAGGAATTTGAGGCCTGTCGTGGCGCAGCGGCACAAGCGTGTGACTGTAACCGACAGGTTCTGGGTTCGATCCCCAGTCGAGGGAATGAAATATGTAATATTTTCAATTTAAAATATTTAATGTTTCATATCTACGCTCTGGTAATAAGGCAAAGCGCAGCGCTGAGATCCGCCACTCAACACGCAATGTCTCAAATTCGGCGGAAAGTGGGAAACGCAAGTGAAACGGAGTGTCTTAACACTAGGTTCCCGGGTTCCCTCTGCCTACCCTGCCTCGTGCGGGATACAGCGTGAAGCTAAGAAAGAAGGAAAGAATTTTATGGGAGTGCTAAGTATGAAGTATGAAGTCAATCATTTTGACCTATTTAACTATTGGTATTAGACGCAAAAGCATCTCATGGACGATCTATTATTTGCACGTAACCGGACTTGTAAAATGTAGTCCAAAAACATACCTACAGCATCGAAGTTTTATATCACAAAGTGCTTTAGAAGTTATTTTAAGATTTTTTAAGAATTAGTTTTATAAAAATATTAATTTGCTGTGATTTTTGATATTAAAAAAATGTGCAATATTGTGTAGATAAAACTACTACTGCAAAATATAGAATAAGCGTAAAATGTTATTTTAAGTTGCGTAAGTACGTTGTGAGTATTTTTGTGAAATTCTAGAAATTAAAAATAATTTTGAATACTTGATTCAATATCTTGATATTAGTTTTTCTTATATAAATTAATGATTTTAAATAGTTTTATTTTTACTATATTAATATAACCTTTTAGTCGCTAGTATATATACAAAACAATAAAACATTGTACACGATAAGAAAATATATTCTGCTTTATGTATTTCTTACTTTGTTGTTTCTATGACTGCCATTAATCTATGCTGGTATAGAACGAACACTATTACATACATGTTTTAAAATATTTATTCATTTTATATTTAACAATAATTTAAACTCTTACATTTATGACTCAATTCCAAAGTAACTAACATAGTAGATAGTCTATTACCTTTGTACTGACAGTGGTAACAATCTGTTCACGTGGACTAACAGTGCGTAATAAAGATTACATTTATTTTATCTTATTGTTATCTTAGATGACGCTTTACCAGTGTATGTTATCCGGATTGGATGAATAAAGAGTAATTACCGTAAATGAAATTTATTCGGTATTTCGATAAAGACTTATGCTATTGTAATAAAATACGTTAGAAGAATTTAATTATCAACTTTTACCCATATTAATTATTTAATAATTTACAATTTGTTATTAGAGTACCATGTACCAAACTTAGTGAAATGTTTCATGAGGATCCTACATACGTAGGAATAGGATGGTTTGTGATAGATATATCAAACATAAAAATGTATATATATATTTATATATAATATATTCCACTGATAATACACATATCAATATCTGCTGATAGCTAGTCGATTGTTAGAGTAGTGCCTGAAACGACGGTACCACTGAATACGTAAAACGGTTATAAAATTGTAATAAATCATATTTTTCTAAAAAAAAAAAGATTCATTGATGATTGCTTTTAAAAATTGCTCTAGACAAGCGTTTCAAAAATGAAGGATCTGGAAGAGAAAGGAAAGAAAAGTTACACAATAAATGATTTATCGAATGTGGAATTTACTAAAAATGGATCGGCAAATGACAAAGACAGGTACGTTGAATATTTATGCATGATACGCGTATTAAATAATGAAATATGTCTTATATGAACCGAAATAAAATATTAAATTAGTGTTGATTTAACTATGTTAGCATCGCATGCAGCCTTAGTCGCATCTGCCGTTTATGATTGGCGAAAAATAGAATAATTATGTTCTAGAACATTATTTTTTATATGTGATTATGATATATTTACACATGATTAAGAAATATTTTTTTCTTCCTTTTCATATTAGATACGAAATTTTATTACTTTAATCTATGAAAGATCTTTAACTCGAGGTAACCACAATAACTTTTTGCCGTGTGATTCCGGCTTAAAATAGGGTCACCCTGGTACTAATGGTGCCGTAAGAGGCGACTAAAGTACGTGTGGGAGAGTCACGTCGTCAGCAATGACAATACGCATGGGCAGACTCGACAGGATTATTACCACCTTGCCATTTAAAATCGGCGTTAAGTTATGGCTTCGGCCACTGCGTTTCGCATTGGGTAATGCCCGGCCCCGGTGCCCATCCACCTTATAGACCGACAACGCACCTGTAGCTCCTCTGGTGCTACACGGAGCCGTGGGTGGCGGTGATCACTTACTATCAGGTGACCCGTACGCTCGTTTGCCGTGTCTTATCCATAAAAAAAAATCCATAAAAAAAAACAATGTCAAGCTATTAAAATTACTATTACATTATTTAATTAAAACTTTTCATCATCCTTACTTTCTTGAATTTTGGCTTAACGCTATTTTATAGATAAATACTATCTTACAGCGATATATAATAAACGTAAGTAGTAGGTATACTAAGTAATAGGATCCTCCGGAAGATTGTCGGTGGTTCGAAACTAAAAAAACAGGAATAGCCCTCCATTTGAATCGATTGCGCTAGGTCTCAGAGATCTATATCTAACCGTTCCAAAGATAGCTTTTTCATTAATTAAATTACACTAGTTGATTTGCTTATCAGTCACCTTATTAAGCACCGTCCCGGCCTAATCACTCCTTCCCCGAATTGCTAACGACCTAACTACGTCACAGCGTTGCTGTCTCACAATATATTATGTCTCTTTCTTGCATTGCAAATCACCTAACGACGCCATAGTGCCTGTCTGTTTATTGCTATGTTGACCACTACTTAATGCAATTTCTCACATTTTAATCAAAGCGTTAAAAACCACCATACAGTGCAATATACTGTGCTTGAACCCGCGATATTAAATCGCTTCCTGCAAAAGAATTTCTTATTACAATCTTTGTTTAGTCTAAATACTTCTACTGCATTATTTCATACAATGTTTCAATTAATGCTGCGCCGGTAAACAAATTATTTTGCATTAAAAATGCCCAAAAAAAAGTATCAAAATAGTCTCCAATTCCTTTTGTACCTATGTAAATTACTATTCAATGTGAGCCTGGTTTTGTATCAGGGACTAATTTACTGATTAATTATGTATAATTGATTACTGATTTAGGAGTTGTCATATGAACCGGCAATCGATTAGCAGCAAAAATATTTGATGTTAAGATGGGATGTATCGTTTTAAAATATTTATTTTTCTCTAAATTATTTATGATATTTACGTCTAAGTAAAGCAGACAAAAGTTATCAAGTAAATAAAACATATAAAATGAAGAATGTTATTTTATAAGTAGACCTACAGTTAATTATCAACTAAAATCTACACTCACGTTTCTGTTTTTATCTATTACAATTAAATTATCAAACTCAGGCTAAACAATGCAATTTATTGTTCGAGTAAGAGGATTTTAAAACCTTACTTCTAACCTAACACCTCGAGTGTTAGGTTAGAAGTAAGGTTTGTTTGATTAAATTACAATGCGAAGAGGTGTTTGCATCTAAATCAAGAGTTAAATCAAAAGCCAACAGATAATATCTTTTTGGATATCTATCTCTGCTGAAACCATTATTCTCAATCAAGAAGTGAATACCAGTTTCCGTAAATAATGTATGATACATAAGATTACGAATGAACTCCATTACTAAACGCTAGTTGTAAAGTTTTGGATGGTATTTGCATACCAAAGTTATAAAATCGTATGGATTTTTATTATAACTACCGTTAAAAGCTGTGTTTAGATATCTGTCCAAGAAAAACATTGTCATGTATTTTAGCCTGAACACCAGGTGGAATTGGTAAGACTTTAACTTCAACTTGTTTAATGAGCCAGTATTTCACTCGGATTTATACGAACTTTACGAACCATAAGAGTAGTATCAGTGATTGATACTTTTACTTTTATATAATTTGTTAAAGCCATTAGGTTAAAAGAATCTTTTCATCCAACTAGGTTTACACACATTTCAACTCTGTTTATCAAAAGCTTTCTCTTGATTAAAAATATCTCCATGCAAATGTCCAGTCATTTCCACTTCAATACTATCCTTCATATATTTTTGTCTTTCAGCAAACCCTTTATTTGCTTCATCAGTATTGATAGTTTCCCAGCAGTATCTTCATACCACAATCCGCACGTAAGATGTGATTGTTGTGCGTGTGGAGCATAATTTAGTAAACTTTCTGTGTAAGCACGATATCCATATGGTATTTAGTGGAGACATAAGCTTTTAATTTAAATAAACATCTAATTGACTCAAAAG
Source organism: Eueides isabella (assembly GCA_019049475.1). Lineage (NCBI taxonomy): Eukaryota > Metazoa > Arthropoda > Insecta > Lepidoptera > Nymphalidae > Eueides > Eueides isabella. Next base: position 9,298,252 of record CM032395.1, on the reverse strand, counting down.
AAAGTGAAGCTAATAATTTGGGGCTACAATAGTTGTGTGGATACAAGAAGTGATATATATGGGCTGATTATTTATGCTTTGACATGAATTAATGTATGTGGCAAATCGATATAATCATCACCAGATCCAGAAATTAAAAATTCTAATGGCCCATCTTCGCTGAATGATGAAGTCAATTGATAAGCAGTATTTGAAGATTCCGTCGCAGCTTGAAATTTTTCCCAAAATCAGGTGTCTTTGACATTTTTGTATAAAAGTCGCTCGTCTTGGATTTCCAATATAACTCAATGGTACTGTTAAATCCTTTAACACTTCCAAAAATACTCAGCTTCACGCTGTATCCCTCACAAGGTAGGGTAGGCAGAGGGAACTTGGGAACCTAGAAGACACTCCCTTGCACTTTCGTTCTCCAATTTCCGCCGAAGAACAGCAAACAGCTAACTTAGCGTGAAGATGAGTACTTTCGAAAATTCTACCCAATCATGTGGCGAACTGTTTTGAGTGATCTTACAATATCATTGATTAAGTCAACAATATTACTTTTACTTCCTTGTTGTCTTTAAAATATACCGTTATCGTTCCAATTAATCTCATATTTATTTTTCAGTAAAATATTAATTAACAGCTCACCTTTTATTTTATACGTCTTTGGTATGAGTTGAATCAGTTGAGATTTAGCGTAATAGTCATTTCTTTTGCATGGAGTATTTTCATTATTCGGTCTCTTATATGTTTTCAAAGGTTTTTTTTTAATGTCTACATTGTTTTCGTTATCACATCTTCTCTTATATAATTTTCTGTCTCACTAAAATTTTCTGAAGGTATTTCAGTTGGTTTTCGATTTTTAGCAATAAAATATAAATATCTCTGAAGAATTTATTGATAAAGTGACCATTTCTGTGTGTCGTCTGTTTTAGTTTTTAAAACTTTATTCATATCTTCCTCAAGTTCTGATAGATTGTTAACAGCAGTATTAGCAGTATCTTTCTTAAGTCTCTATTATTTCAGGTTCAATTAATATAATTTTCTTTGCATTGTCCATTTTTATTTTAAATCAATGAATTCAATAGTGCACTCAAAATCGAACTCAAGATAATTGGTGAGAAACTTCCACCTCTTTGTATTTTAATATTTCCATTATATTATTTTTTCTAGGATTGTTCTTTGTCTTTTAAACGAGCTTTCTTAAAACATATTCATACTTATCTAATTTATTTTTGTTTTCGTCTTGTAGTGAAATTTTCCCTTTCAAAACAATATGCACTCGCAAATACAATCGATTTCTTCTTTATTACAAGCTCTGAGTAAAACTTTTCTAAATTTTGATTTTAAGCAATGTAACGCTCTTAAAAACTCTTTATGTGTCTTTACTCTATGTTTCATTGTTTAGTAATGACAGAGTTGTCTTTAGAGTTATTGTATTTATATAAATTTTTAGAAATGTAACAAGTGTATACTCATCAGAAAATATGTCAGTTTTCAATCGGTAAATATCATCTGTATTTTGTTTTAAATCTATCATTAAGTATCCATGTGGATTTCTAGTGGCATCTTTGTATGCTACTTCAATACATTTAGGATTCTCAGGTAGTACTTGACGAGCAAGAACGTATTTGAGTTTTGTCTCTCGGATTTTATTAAGTAAATTATGTAGCTAGAGTTTAACGATACATCACATTGTCCTTTCCCTTGACGAAACATATGTTGTGTTATGTAGAATACAATCAAGTTACGATGATGACTTCCTTTAGAAAAAATATGCGCCCAGCACATGTGATAATAATTAACTCCACTTAAATTGTATAATGGTTGTATTTCATCGTAGCACCATAGGATAGTATTAAATTCTTGATTACAAACATGATTAATGTTTTTCAAAAAATCACATACGAACTTTGATTTTCCATAATCACTAGGATCCGCAAGAATAGCAGTGAAAGGGTGTTCAAAATAAAACATGTTAATGTAGTAGGACAAGTCTAGTCAATTAAAAGGTAAAATTATATATGAACATTTAAAACAATAAATAACATATTTCAATATTTAATTATAATTCCACAACAACGAATTAAAAATAAAACAAAGTAAAATTTTTGTAAGATAATTTATTTAGTCTTTGTGTTTTGAAAGTATAATTATTTTACCGGCGCACCATTATTTGAAACATTGTATAATAAAATCAATAGAATAATAATTTACATGTAATAATATATTAAGGAAGTTTTTAAAAAGAAAAAATGTTTCATTATTTGAAACATTGTACTTCAAAAAAATCAATAGAAGTATTTAGACTAAATGAACACTGTAACAAGAAAATCTTTTGCAGGAAGCGCTGTAATATCGCGGGTTCAACCATATAATATTGCACTGAGTCGTGGTTTCTGACGCTTTGATTAAAATGAGAGAAATTGTATTAAGCAGTAGTCAACACGGCAACAAACAGACAATGGCGTCGTTAGGTGGTTAGCATTACAAGAAAGAGACATAATATGATGTGAGACATCAACATTGTGACGTAGTTAGGTCGTTAGCAATTCGGGGAAGTGAGCGATTTGGTCGAGTGGCACTTTAATGAGGTGATTGATAAGTGAATCAACTAGTGTGATTTAATTAATGAAAAAGCTATCTTTGGAACGGTTAGAGTTACAGCTCTGAGACCTAGCGCAATCGATTCAAATGAGGGTTTATTTTTTTTACTTTCGAACTTCCGACGTTCCGTATTCGTTGCGCCAGACTTAACGATTACCTACTACTAACGTAGCGTAAACTTTTCTTCAATTATTGGACTCATAAATGCCTGTAAAAACCTAAAATAGCGTAAGATAAAAATATAGATGCAGTACAAATAAACAAATTAATTATGACATACATTGAAATTGATGATCATATTTTTTGATTATACATTAGTACGTATAGTGACGCTTTTAAGAGTTATATGTCAAATGAACTTAAATGAATAGCTAGAAACGAAACTTTTATTACCATTTAATTATGTGATGATATTATTTATAAACACTATTTTCTTGGTCTATCACAATTCGTCTCTAATTATGATGGACCTATAGTATTATTAGAGTATTTTTTTTGTGGTGAATAAATGCTATAAGCTCTTAATACATTAAGTTAAATGTGAGATGTTGTCCAATATACTTGGACTAAAAAGCTTGTAGAATACTGTGTTACGTCGTAAAATTTTTGTAACATATTTATTGTAATTTAAAAGCAGGTCGTTCGTAATGTAAAACATTCAATACCGGGAGGTTACTCAATGACAATTAATCAAAATACGTAAAAAATAATCTTTAAAAAGCTTTCACCATAACATTTTATTTTTAAGAGTATTATGTTTTATTTGCGTTAAAAGATGTTGCGCTGACGTCGTCGTAGTATTGTAAAAAAATCTTCATTACATTAACAGAGAAATACAATATTTAAATATGTTTTATTCTTTTAATATTCTTTTAAAACTGTTTATAAGCCAACTAAATTACATTGAGGCTTATGGTGTCGCAGGGGCAAAAGCATTCGACTACATACGCGGCAGGTTGTCGGATTGACGCCAACTCGAGAAAATGAAATATTTAATATTTTTATTTCTTCGCTCTGGTTATAGTTCAAAGCGCGGCTTTTAATTTCCTCAAACAACATGCAATGCCTCAAATTCGGCGGAAACTGGGGAACGTAACTAGTGCAATTACATGACCACCATTTTAAATTTAATTTATTTATGAAATTATAACATATAATATTTATATGTTATAATTTCATTAAACAGCTTTACATATATTTTACCATACATGAAATATATATGACGATTTCGAAAAATACATCTTCTTTGGGTACCTACATACATGGTTATAATAATGACCAAATGCTTTCATTTTTTTAAAATATGTTTTAATAAATTATGTATTGCTAATTTTACATTTTTTACTTACTTTTTATAAGACATATACCTATTTGAGAATATATCAATTTCAATTTTTTTTACCTGTTGATTTTATTTTATTTTAGCAATGCCGATACTGAAAGTCAAAATGAAGTGCCAAGCGTATCGTTCATCACACTAGTAAGCTTTTCTTTCTTTTAAACTGTTATTTCAAAAAAATATTCTAAATAATATCATATATGTAATTTACCAATAAATTTTCAGTATCGATTCGCGACCGGAATGGATAAATTGTACATATTTCTGGCGATATTATTTTCAATAATATGTGGATGCACGACTCCTATAAACACGCTTCTTTTTTCATCCTTGTTACAAAGTATGGTAGAATTTGGTATATCAGTACAAGCTGGAGAGCCAAGAACGCAATTTCTGCTTGATGCAGTCCGAAATTTTGCAATCTATAACAGTTTAGTGGGTGCTGTTTTGGTTGTTCTGTCATATGCTGCAACTGTACTAATGAATATAGCAGCATATAACCAGGTAACTGTACTAATAAGTTTACTATTTTTCAAGAGTTATTTCACACTTAAGAAAGAAAAATAGTAGTTAAAAAAATGTCCGCGCCTCTTGTTGATCATCTAAGTACTCTTACTAACTAAGCCGTATAGTTAGAGCGCTTGGACGGTTTCCATGAGGCACGGGCTCAAATCCTGCCACGTTAATTTATATAGGTTTTTAAATTAGTATTTAACTGTACTAATATTTTTTCCTTGCCCCTCTTTCTGTGGAATTCAGGCATTGCGTGTTGAGTGGTGGAACTCAGCGCCACGGTTTGCATCGGTACCAGGGTGAAAAAAGAAAATGTCAATTATTTCATTTTCTCGAGTGAGAATCGAACTCAGAACCTGTCGCGCTTATAAACATGCACCACTGCGCCACATGTTTATTAATATAATTATTTGCTTATAAAAATTATTTTGTTTTATTTTTGTTTATAAATTAAAAAAAAAACATTAATTGCATTAAAATGGTAATTATCAATAATCTCAAAATATTATAAATTATTCCAACCTTATCCAACACCCTACCCATATTGGAAGAAAATTAAACATAATATCTTATTATTTTTATTATGAATATAGTTATTTCATTTTTTAAATGCATATTGAAAGGTATACAAAATTCGACAAGAATATCTGAAAGCAGCACTTAACCAAGATTTCGAATATTTTGACACTCACAAGACTGGCGATTTTGCTGTTAAAATGACGGAGTAAGTCAATCAATTTTAGATGTTTTTTTTCTAATAATCGTAGGTACTAAAGGAACTATGATAGTTAATTTTCTTTTTGTTTTAGCGACGTTGTTAAATTAGAAGACGGAATTGGTGAAAAGCTAGCAACTTTTATTTTTTACCAGGCGTCGTTCGTCAGTTCTATAGTCATGGCACTCATTAAGGGTTGGAAACTTGCTTTACTATGTTTGGTTTCTTTCCCCGTAACACTGTTTTTAGTTGGTCTAGCTGGATTGGTAAGTACATTTAATGTAAATAATTTCTTTCTTAGGAAAAAATATGCTTTTTTTTAAAACGCATAACCATTTGAACCCTTACCAAACTTATTAGAATTTTAAAACGTATTGCTCAGTTGGTCAGGGCGCGTTTCCGTAAGGGATACCACCCTTACGTTTTTTATACGTTTTCTAATAAAGTACATTTCATTTACGTTTGTTTCACGTGTGACTGTAACCGAATGGTTTTGGGTTCGATCCCCACTCGAGGAAATGAAATATTTAGTATTTTCAGTTTAAATATTTAATGTTTTCATTTCAACACGCGAGTGGAACGGAGTGTCTTAACATTAAGATTAAGTTCCCAATAGTGTGTATATATATATATATATATATATATATATATATATATATATATATATATATATATATATATATATATATATATATATATATATATATATATATATATATATATATATATATATATATATATATATATTATATATATATATTATATATATATATATATATATATATATATATATATATATATATATATATATATATATATATGTATATATATATATATATATATATATATATATATATATATATATATGTATATATATATATATATATATATATATATATATATATATATATATATATATATATATATATATATGTATATATATATATATATATATATGTATATATATATATATATATATATATATATATATATATATAAAAAATATATATATATATATATATATATATATATATATATATATATACATATATATATATATACATATATATATATATATATATATATATATATATATATATATATATATATATATATATATATATATATATATATAAATCTTTAAAGATCGCATCAAGGTTATCTAAAAAAGAAGCCGTGGCGTCAGGAAAAGCAGGCGCCATAGCTGAGGAAGTATTAGCAGCAGTCCGAACTGTTTATGCTTTTAGTGGTCAAAGTAAAGAAATAGAAAGATATGAAGAACATCTTTCTGAAGCAAGAAAAATTAATATCAAAAAAGGTAAAAGCAACACTACAATCTCAATAAATATTTAAAAAAAAATCTTGAACGCTTTATATATGTAATTTTTTTTCTAGGATTTTTTAATGGCATGGCAATGGGAACACTGTTTTTCTGCATTTTTTGTGCCTACGCTATGTCTTTCTGGTTCGGCTACAAATTCATGGTAGACGAACCTGAAACCTACGACGTTGACACAATGATTGCTGTGAGTTTAAGAATATTTTTATTTTACATGTTTTGGGTAAAAGTAGTTACATATCTCACCGGTATCTCCACTTACATTTTGAAGTTCCCTTATCTCGAAAGAAAAAACATCTTTATAGAATTACTTTTTTGTCAGTCTGTCTAGACCGATTATCTCGAGATCATGTGTATAAGAAAAAAATATAAAGCTGAAAATTGTATAAATTAATCATGAGATCCATTAGATCACAATAATCAAAGCCAAATCAAGATTCTAAGTCAAACCAAAATAATACATATTTGTACAAAATTAATGAATTCGCGGCGTAATCGAAACCTATTTTGCGTTATTATACGTTTATATATTTCATATTTTTTCTTTTATTTACATCCAAGTTTTAATTTCTTGGTAAATTTCAAATTTTGTAGGTCACAATTTTGAAATTTACCATGAAGTTAAAACTTGGACACAAACGAATAAAAGAAAAAATCAGAATCAAATATTTATATTTACGTAATAGATAAAATCTATTACAAATTTATAAATATTTATAAGTTATATTTCCCTTTGACCTATAAAATTGGTACGGAACTCTCCGTGAGGAAGGCTGACCCCACTTAACTACTTGTTCTTTCGCTGTACTGTCATATAATGAATTATGCCAACAATCAATTTTCGTAATTATAATATTATCATCATATTGTAAAAAATACTTTTTCATTTAGGTGTTTTTCGGTGTCATGATGGGTTCTGCCAACTTTGGTATATCTTCTACGCTCATGGAGGTGTTTGGTGTGGCGCGTGGAGCGGGCGCGCAAATTTTCAACTTGATCGACAATGTCCCTTACATCAATCCGTTATTAAATCGTGGCTTTACACCTTCTACAATTGAAGGAAATATAGAATTTAAAAATGTAGTTTTTCACTATCCTTCGAGACCAGATGTCCCCGTAAGTGATTTTTTCAAAAACTTTAATAATATTTTTTTCTCTTTGTAGGTTTTCTGTTTCAAATAAATGATGCTTAAAATATTTTTAGGTCCTTAAAGGTATAAATATAAGTGTACAGCGAGGGCAGTCTGTCGCACTGGTTGGACATTCAGGATGCGGCAAGTCTACTATCATTCAGCTGTTATCTAGATACTACGACGTTGTTGATGGCAATGTAAGATCTATTTTAAATCGATTATGCCGATAGCTGATAGCAGCGCTTTCGTGATATTTACGTGAAAATGATAACAAAAATATTTTATATTGTGTGATTATGAGTGAATTAATGAATTCCTTTATATTGCAAAAAAAATATGATCAGCAAATATAATTATACCTATTACAGCAGTCTTATTTAGATTATATAAGTACTTATTGTTTGTTCATATATAAAAGTTCTATGTTTTTTATATCCACAATTGGGTATACTTAACACACGTTCTGCTTCGAATATTAAAAAACGGCGTTGAAGAAATTTTATTTCAGATTAATAAAACTTTTCTATGATTCATATCTATGACGTCCGTAAAAGACTTAGGTGAATCTCGAACTGCCTGCGTAAGAATACTTACATATACTCATTGAATCCAGTAATGCCGAAGAGGCAAGCTTAAAAAAGGATTAATGACCTGGAGTTATGATAAATCTAATATTTTTTTCGTTTTGGGAGAAATAATATTATAAAAAAATATAAAAACAAGATTGTCTCCTAATAACTAGGTTTCAATAGACGGTAATGACGTTAGAGAAGTATCAATTAGATGGCTGCGAGCGCAAATAGGTCTCGTCGGCCAGGAGCCAGTGTTGTTTAATACCACTGTCAAACAAAACATCCGCTACGGACGAGAAGAAGCCACAGATGCGGAAATCGAAGCGGTCGCGCGACAAGCAAATGCACATGAATTTATTATGAAATTGCCTTTAGTAAGTTCCAACATCAATATTGTCTATTTTATTCAATGTCACACAAACAATGTAAAAGAATATAATTTAGATAGCTTATGTAAAAAAAGCACATTAAATACTAGTTCATAAAAAACACATAATTTTAAATTTCCTTTTTGCTTTTAAATATCATTTTTAAATATTAACGGAAGCAGAAAGTATGATATGCCGTAGTACGGTTCTACAGACTGAGTGTAAGCTGATCAACCTGGTTGTTTATTTTTACCTCATCAATAAATTTCTTTACCTAATGACGTTATAGCAAGACTACATGGTGTCAATACCGTCAAAGTAACGAACATTTTCATTCACACTTTTTTATTGGTTAGATTGCATTTTAGATTGTTTCCAAGAGTGAGTGTTGATTAAAAACGCTACATATACTGAGGACAACACTGGTGTACTTATTTCTTTGGATTTGTACTTATAACAAAGAAACATATTTACATAACTAAAGTATACTATACGCATAAGTGAATTTCCAGCATCTAATATTTAAATTATATTAATGAATCAGTTTTATTTAAGGGTTACGATACATTAGTGGGAGAACGCGGTGCATCTCTATCCGGCGGACAAAAACAGAGAATAGCCATAGCACGAGCTCTTGTACGGAACCCTCGCATTCTACTGCTCGATGAAGCAACTAGCGCTTTGGATACATCGTCTGAGGCCAAAGTTCAAAAAGCTCTTGACAAAGTACAAATTTACCTTTTTTTTTTCATTTATATTTTAAAAGTTTAAAATCTGTCATTGCACAAGGGCACAAGTATATGACTAAACTCGACAGGTTGTGGTTTGATCCTTTCTCGAGAATTTTGTATTTTCATTTCTCACTCTGGTAACAAGGCCAAACGCGGTCTTCAGTTCCGCCACTCAACACGAGAACGGGACGGAGTGTCTTAACACTACTCTACCTTAGCTTACCCTACCATGTGCAGGATACAACGTTAAAAAATAAATATCTATTCTCATTTATTTTATCTATTGAAATTTCAGTATAATATGAAGTCTTTCATCATTCGAAAAAATATAATCTTGTATAATTATTTATTGTTAACCTTGAAAATAAAATAATATTTTTTAGGCTTCAGAAGGTCGAACGACGATAGTTGTGGCGCACAGATTAACTACTATCAGGAATGTTGATAAGATTTATGTATTCAAAAGCGGAAATGTAGTCGAATGTGGTAATCATCGAGAGCTGATGAGTAAAAAAGGACATTATTACGATATGGTGATGCTACAATCATCCCCTGACATGAATGAATCGGGTATACTAATGGACTTTTATTTCACTAAGTGATCTTTTACATAACAATTCATTGCTATCACAAGAATTTACTATCACAAACAGCCAGACTCAATACAATTCCAATTACGAGATTTGTGTAGATATCAACGTATTTTTGTTTATCATGTCTCGTATAGTTTTAAAGTTTTCAATTATTTAGATTAATAGCTGTTTGTTTTTTAAATTATCCTTTTTAAATATGGCAAATTGGATTTATTTTATAGATATTTTTTTGTATAATTTTTAAGAACCAGACAATAAGCTTGGTCGTACTGTATCTGTCCAAAGCGAAAAAGAAGAAGAAGAGCATTTAGAAACCAGAATACAAGTCAGTATTTCAAGAGATTAATATTAATAATACTAATCTAATGTAATTTTTGTCTTGAATAAACGATATATTCGTTTATTCAAGACAAAAATTACAAAAAAAAACAATATTTAGTTACCTATTTTATTTGATTGTACATATTTAACTTTTTGATATTTTGTAGAATTATGAATTGATGTTTAATAATGAGGGAGAGTAACAAATCAAGTTGGTTGTCACGTTGATAGCTACATGAAAGATAATGTAGTAAAAGCAGTGTAAACGCGATGGATATGGGTTGCATTCCCAGAATAATATTTATATTTGAATTTCACGGCTTTTGTAGATAACACAACCTGTACCTAATGTCTCGAAAATTAGGCAGAAAATATCTTTAGAGTAGTATTTTACAAGGGTTATTAGTTATTCAACACTACAGATAGAAAATACTAAATTTAAATTTAAAAGTATAATAATATAAAGCTTTTAACGTAGCAGGATTTAAACCCGCATTTGGAAACCCTCCAAGCGCTCTGACCAACTAAGCCGCCGTTACATAAGTGTAATACGTTCTTACCAAGCTACGCATATACAAGCATATAAGAATTACGACGTAGCTTGATAAAAACGTATGGCTTAGTTGGTCAGAGCGCTTGGACGGTTTCCAAGAAGCATAAGTTTAAATCATGCTACGTAAAATTTTTTATATGCTTTTAAATTTAAATTTAGTATCTTTAGACTAGATTCCCTCTACCTGCCCTGCCACGCGGGAAAAAATGTAAAGCCGCTCTTTTTTCGTTAGGAGGTTGACTCATCTGTGGAAATTGAGGATATATCTTTTGCTCAAGTAATAAAATTAAATGCACCGGAGTGGAGGTCCATCACAGCTGCAAGTTTTTCGTCACTTATTAGCGGCTTCTCAATGCCTTTACTTGCTGTTATTCTTGGAGATTTTCTAGGAGTAAGTTAATAAAAATGTGTTAATAAAAAATCTAATTCGCCCTACACAACGGACAGTTTAATTGATTGTATTCATAAATATGTACAATTTTTTTAACCAGGGTAGTGTAATAAATATTACTAAAAACCTAATCTTTTAAAAATTCGTTTTTAATATTTAATATATTATTACTTAATTAATTATCAAAATATTTAGTAATAATATTAAATTCCACAGGTACTTTCTAATCCGGACACGAATGCTGTTTTTGCCGAGGTGCGAAGATATGCGCTTATATTTGTCGGTGTCGGTGTTTTCTCTGGAGTCACTAATTTTATCATGGTAAGGAAAAAAGAAAGATACCTACTATAATAAAACATAAAATGATAGTCACAAAAAGTGTGTTAGCAGTAGCAAAATTGTGTCAAAAATATAATTTGGGAGATGAAGAATTAATTATAGAACATATGTTAATCTATGATTGTTCGTCTTGTGAACCGTATATTCACCCGCTTGAATTACACTATTTTATTTATTATTCTCACTTATTATCTCGTTCTAGTAACATTATCACTTATTTTTTATGTAATGAATAAAAATTTTCTATCAATTTTGTTAAACTAAATATTTTAATGTGACATATGTAACTGTTTTATTTATAAACCTATATAAATTTAACAAAAACTAAATGTTAAGGTTGCCAAAAGTGAGGATATAACTCATAACTTGTCGCGCTTATAGTTGCACGCCTACATATTCAAATTCAAAATATTCTTTATTCAAATAGACTTTTGCAAGCACTTTTGAATCGGCAAACGTACATAAAATTACCACCGCCTAGTAATGCGGTTCTGCCGTCCCTATTAGACCAACATATTGTAAAATATATATTGAGAAGCAACCGTAAAAATACCTGTATCTTTAAAAGCAACTCGCAGAAAATCTCGAACTTTAAGATTTTTATATTATATTCTCGAGCTTTCATATTATATATTTAACATAAGGTAATGTGACTTGAATCCATTTCGTTTTTTTAGCATTTAACATAAGGTTATTAAGGTCAAACGAGCAAAGAACATGAGACAATGCAATATTCACTTCGTCAAAGTTAACTTTAATTGTGTCAATCTTAAATATTAGAGAACATATACGTATTATTATAGTTAACCTTTCTTTCTCTAGGTCTCTATGTATGGCGTTGCTGGAGAACATCTTACGGCTAGATTAAGAAAATTACTGTTTGAAAAACTACTTCAGCAAGAAATCGCTTTCTTTGATGACAAAAGCAACTCTACTGGCGCTTTATGCGCACGTCTCTCTGGAGAAGCAGCCGCTGTACAGGGAGTAAGTTACATAGCCATCCATATATTTAATATGTATTAATTAAACTAGTCAGAGCGCAGTATCTTTAAATTAAAAACTTGGTTCATCACGGTGGTTCTTGACTATGGCTATGGCTTATGAAAATCACTTATCCGACTTTCATAATACATAGCTAAGAAGCTTTAAAACTACAAGTACTTTTTCAAGATGATAGAATGATTTCTTTAGTCGGGGTCTTCTATTTTTTCTATTAAAAATAATTTATTTTGTAACCCCTAAAGCAACTCTTTTTCTGCAACTCTACTCATATTAACACGCAGCGACCCGCCTGCGTTTCGCCCGTTTCATTTGCATTATTTTATTTACTAATTTCACTTGCTTTCTCTAAAAAACTATAACTTCTAATAAAACTATAACTTGTCAGACAATATCTGTACATCAAAAAATAAAATTTCTGCTAAATGAAAAAAAAAAACGTAGCAATTTTATTAAAGCAAATATTTTAAATATATTTTTTAATTTACTAACTCATTTAAATAAAACAAACTCTAAATGTTGAAGGAATGTTGCCAAAATATAATAGTGAAAACAGTATTTATACCTGGTTAGCCATTTCTGAGGTTAGCGCGTACAAACCAACAGATTAAGTACGAATATTAATGAATAAACATTTATTTTTTATAGGCTACAGGTCAAAGAATTGGAACAGTGTTGCAAGCATTTGGTACATTTAGTTTTGCACTTGCTGTTTCTTTATATTACGAATGGCGTCTCGGATTAGTCGCTTTGGCATTTGTTCCGTTCATGGCAGCAGTTCTTTACAAACAAGGAAGAATGGTGACAGCTGAATCGTTTGGTACTGCAAAAACTATGGAATCAAGTTCAAAGGTAAGATATATATACATAGTTTATAGAGCACCATTGCATAGCTTTATTCTTTACTCCAGTATGGTAAAAAAAGGAAAAGGAAGTCGTAAATCTTACTACAATATAATATGCTTGCGTACAAAACAGTATAAGTTGGTAAACGCAATTGGTTGTGGGCTCGATTCTCACTCGAGTAGATGAAATGTTTGTACTTTAATTTACTTGCTCTTCAGAACCAAGCAAAGCAAAGCGCAGTGAAGAAATCCACCATTCAACACACAATACCACATATATACTATTACCAGCAGGTTCCCTACTTACCCTGCTTTGTGCAAGATACTGAATGAGGCTAGAAAAATTAAATTTAACTTATTAGATATCAGAACTTATAAGAACTAACATTATATTTAGATTTACATATATTTCAGGTTGCCGTTGAAGCAGTATCTAACGTACGCACTGTCGCATCCTTAGGAAGGGAACAAACGTTTGTTGAGGAATATGCAAAACTGCTCTTACCTGCTCTTTTTATTGCTAAAAGATCTGCACATTGGCGTGGAATTGTTTTTGGTCTCTCACGAGGACTTTTCAATTTTGTGTATTCCGCTACTTTGTACTACGGAGGCTACCTTATGGTTTACCAAGGTGTCGGTTACGATGTTATTCTCAAGTAAGTGCCACATAGCAAATAAAATTACTGTCAAATGGTTGTATTTATATAAATAATATGATTAACAGCATAGATTACAAAACAATCCCTGCCGTGGTGCCGAGGCATGCGGCTGTAAACTTGACAGATTGTGGGTTAGATCACCGCTCGATGAAATTAAGTATTAAATCATATTATCATTTATTCGCTCTAGTAACAAGGACCGGAGTGTATTAACACTAGATTCTCAAATTAAATTTTCTCTACCTACCCTACCCTGTGCGGTATACAGAGTGAAGTTAAGAAGAAGAACAAAAATATATTTTTTTAGATCAGCTCAAACACTTCTAATGGGTTCATCGTCGGCGGCACAAGCCTTTGCCTTTGCCCCGAACTTCCAAAAAGGAATCAAGGCAGCGAGTCGTGTTATCGTCTTGTTAAACAAGGAATCGAAAATAAAGGATCCAGCGCAACCCGCAGTTGAAAATTTCGTGAGTGTCTTTAATTCTCCTCATACTTTTTTTATCTTTTAGTCTTAGCTATCTATTACAGATTAATAATATATTTATTTATTTCTTTCTTAATTTATATCACAAAAAGATACAATAAATAATTTATATTAACTCTAAAATAGTTTAAATTATGTAAATATAATAAGTATTGTTATTAAATCTATACATATCTATATATTATAATAAATCCTTAACCGATTAATCTATAAGTGAAACGTTTATAAATGTATTAGGGCCCAAAATAGTGTCTTTTAAAATGTTTGTTTGTTTGTGAGTGCGTTTGTCCGCGGTAATTTTAGAGATTATTTATCTTATTTAAATGCAGTTTTCACTATTATATTTTGGAATACTCCCCTTGAAATATAGGTTTTATTATTTTAAAAGTAAGTTAGTAAAATAGTTTAATTCAAAGGATTTTATTAAACTATTTTACTTAAATTAATTTACTTATTTTAGTAAAATAGTAATTTAATTCAAAGGATTTGGAAGGTCGCTAGTTTGTAATAAATTTATTTTTATTTTATATTAGATCGGTACTGGAGAAGCTAGCCTACAAAAAATATTCTTCAAATATCCAACACGACCACTTATTCAAGTGCTAAAGGAATTAGATTTAGAAATAGAAAATGGAAAAACAATAGCATTGGTCGGTGCCAGTGGTTGTGGAAAAAGTACCATCATACAGTTACTTGAGAGATATTACGATCCTGATGAAGGCATAGTGGTAAGTAAGGAAAAAACATATTATGTAACAACAGCTTTACGTGATATACGGCTCCTGGAGGGGAGGCAAAGGAAAGCTTGGGAATCTAATGTTAAAATATTTCCCTTGAGATATTTCTGTTCTCCATTTTCCGCTAAATGGGGGCTGCGTATTGCGCGGCGGAACACTGCACTGCGCTTAGCCTTGTGACCAGAGTGAAGAAATTAAATTTAAATAATTTATTTCCTCGAGTGGAGTTGAACCCACAATTTAGCGTTTTTATCCATACCCTTGTGCCCCTGCGCCACGATAGACCTCATACATACTCTGTATCTTATGTTAATTTTTAAATATCGAACAGTTCCGTAAAAAATATAATAAATGTACCCATAATAAATATATATTTTTTAAATGCATTTAGGCCCAAAACGGAATTCCTCTACCAAAAATACGCCTCGTGGACGTAAGAAAGACAATCGGGTTCGTACAACAGGAGCCGATTCTATTTGACAGAACTATTGGCGAGAACATCGCCTATGGAGATAATTCACAGAAGCTCAAAATGGACGAAATCATTGAAGCTGCGAAGCAAGCCAACATACATAACTTTGTCACGTCTTTACCCATGGTACACACATTCATTACTAAGCTAATTATTTTCTTCTTTCTTCTAATTTAATAAAAAGTTTTAACGTGAACTTATCTTAATTTGTAAGATATCTTGGGCGATTTGCAGTAGCCACCGTGCTTATCAGATGATTTGGTGATGACGTTAATAAAAGTCTTCACCAATGATACTGCCCCGCCACTAGATTTGGTATTTAAAGTGGTTGGTAGTGTATGGGCGTGAGCTGCCCAAGAGCTACATAGTTGTTATATTTGATATTATAAAAGTTTAATTCTATATAATCTATTATGATTTTTATAGGGGTACGACACAAATATTGGTTCGAAAGGAACACAACTTTCCGGTGGTCAGAAACAGAGGATAGCTATAGCAAGAGCTTTAATTAGGAAGCCTAAAATGTTGCTGCTGGATGAAGCGACCAGCGCATTGGACACAGAAAGTGAAAAGGTAAAAAATGTATACAATTGTTTCTATTCAAGAGTTTAGGTATACTTATGTTCTTATTCAGATAATGAGATCGCGAAGTGTATTTAAAATTTGCCTAACCTCTACTTATAAGTAAATCTTATTATTATTAAAACAATGCATGATTCAATGGTACTTCCATTGCCATTACCATTGACATTGTATTAATTAAATGGTAAGTAGATAGCTTTTATCTGCTTACCATTTAATTAACATTGGATTAATTGTTGACCCCTTTAGCAGAACTGCCTTCCAAGCAAAAATCTATTTGAGCATATCGATTCATGCTCAAAATGTCAAAAAATTAATGAAAAAAAATTTAATGAAACTCTTGAACAGGTGGTGCAAGAGGCGCTGGACGCAGCGAAAGCGGGGCGCACATGTGTGATGATCGCGCACCGACTGAGCACGGTGCGCGACGCCGACGCCATCTGCGTGCTGCACGAGGGGCGCGTCGCCGAGCGCGGCACTCACACCGAGCTCGTGCAGCTCAAGGGACTCTACTACAACCTGAACAAACGGGGATACTCATGAAACAAAACAATTTCAACTGTTGAACTTATTACCTACTATTTTACACAAACAATGTAAAACTGTCAACATGTCGCGTAGTAGCATATAAATATGTTGTTTGATTAAAAAAGTAGGTACTTATTTATGTTGTACAGAATTAGGAGTACTTTTTAATTAAAATATGAAGAAAATAATTTAACCCTCTCTTAAATTTTTATATTAAACTTAAATATGTACTTAAGTATTATATCTTGAGTTTTTATTTCTATTATAAAGAGGATAATATAATGAATACAAAATATATAAATTATTGGCTTATATGGATTAAGTAATCTGTATTGAATCTAGCATTCATACTTAAGATACAAGGATAAGTTTAAGTGTTTAATTTAGATTTTGTACTTTTATAATTTTAGAAAATGAAATAGATTTTTTATTAAAGAATATTTTAATATTTAAGTAAGTTTCATTTACTGTTAAAGCACTTGTAAAAAGCAGAATGACAACTTTTATTCTACTGATTTTGGAAAAAATCATGTTTGAGTTAAAATCGGCTTAGTACAAATTGCATTTCACATATTACTTCTATGTGGCCGTTAATGATTATTAATGACTTCATAAGAGTTTTTTGAGTGTTTTTATTTGTGATTATACAAAAAAAAATACTAATTACTTTATGTGTTTCATGAGCAAAAAAAGTATGGTATAATAAAAGAAATATAACAAGAAAAAACACATTTTGTTATTTTAGGTGTCTCAAGCTTCGGCTGCCCCATTTCAAGACCTAATAAGTACTTTAAACAAAATTTCATAAAAGAGCAAGTAAACATATAAAAGCACCCATGCAAAATATTAGGTAAAACAAAAGCCATTGTTGTTAAAACATAATGAATATGCAGTACTAGCGTTATTGTACAATATGTGTAGGTATATTACGTATTTTCTTTACTAACTTACTAACTGAAACATGATCATAAGGTTCATACAGCAAATAATTTTAAAACATAATAAAATTCGTTAATAAATTATTTATAAATAATTATATATATTATACACGCTAATCTCGGCAGCGTCTAACCAGATTTAAATGTATCATATTTTGAGGATTTTCATCAACATACACTAAATATATTTTATTTAAATCGTAAATAGATACATGATTTTCTTATTTTTTATAGTAGAAGTTATATAATTATTAAAAAAACCTGAAATAAATACTAAATTGTAGAAAACAATATTTTATTTATTAGAAAATAAAAATGACTAATTATCTATCAACATCTACTTACTATTTAAAATCCTTTATTATTGGAGTGGGTTCTGGTATTTTTTTTTTCGTTAAATGATGACTACATAAAGCAATAGTTATTAAAAGAAATTACATGAAACACATAAAAAAGATTTACTTAAAAAACATTTTATCAAACTTTAACAACTTTTAAAAAATATGTTTTGTGTCTACAAATAGCGGAAATCAACAGGCAAAAAATATATACATAATTGACAAATCTGTAACATCTTTTTCGACACAAAGCAAAGCAACAGCGACGCTACTGAATGCAAGGCGACACAGCACACCATCCAACCTCTGATACTTGTGTTGCCTCATTTAGTACTGTAGATTGAACTGAACAGGTACAACATAGTTGTACATACCTTTTGAAAATATATATGTGGATGTAACAGGTCCTCCAAATAACAAAAATAAAGGGTAATATGCTTTTTTAAAATATAAAGAGCTGTTGTTACATACTCCACATTTTTTTTTTAAGTATATATTTAAAAAAAAATGTGGAGTAAGTAACAACAGCTCTTTATATTCTAAAAAAGTATATTACCCTTTATTTTTGAAAAATTAGACAATGTAGCAAGATGATTTATTAATAATTTTATTCTCAGATATAGCATGCTGAAAGAAATAGCAACTGACTTGGGTACAGAATTTTTTTCATATATAATCAAAGAGGAATGTCATTTTATATTCATAGTGTATTAATAAAGTCATTTAAATAGAACTAGTGTATAATCATGGTAATTTTTTATATAAAATTGTTTTTGTAAGTAATTATTGGTTTCTCACATTGCTCATAGTATCACCTTTACAAGTACAATAATAATGACACTTGAAAATTTATACTTTTGAAGATTTCTTTTCATGGCTTATCAGCCATTCCTTACGATCAATTCCACAACTAAATCCTCCTTTTGAGCCACTTGCAACTAGTCTGTGACAAGGGACCACTATTAATAGAGGATTGGCCCCACATGCAGCACCAACTGCTCGAGAATGACTGGCCGGTCTTCCCATTTCTATTGCAAGGGAACCATAAGTCTGTGTTGATCCATATGGAATTTCTAACAACTTGTTCCATACTTCCTATAAAAATAAATCATGTAACATTTATAAATATAACAATTACCACTAGGGTTTATACCAACAATATAAATAAGCATAATAAACACTAATAGATCAATCTACCTTAATTATTTATAAAACTTGTAAAATCTAATCAATAAATACTAAAAGTAATTGTTATAATACCTTACAAAATTTAACTACATAATTATAATAATCAGATGATAAAACTTATAAAACCGAAAATTTGTCGGTAATAATATTGTCATTACTAACAAATAAAATAAAAAAAAAATAATTATTAAACTACCTTTTGAAATTCAGTACCAAGTAATTTTATTGGTGTTGTAAATTTTGTTACTTTTCCGTCGAAATAAGCATTGATTTCGCACTTAAATCTATTTAATATTTTGTTCTGCCCCAAAACATATTTACAAGATATTACATCAGCAACTGCTTGGAATTGTTTTTCAACATTTTTAGAATTACTAAAAACTACTATATATAATAAATCATCATCAGCAGCAGCAACAATTTCACCTAAAGGAGACTTAAAAGTATCAACAGATAACGTTATATGTGTGTCATGCTTAGAGAACTTTTTCAACATTTCTGAAATAGTCATTGTATTATTTATTTTTGTAAGTGAATATGAAGGATAAGAGCACTTTGTTTTATAGATTTTGCTAGGAAGCAAATATCAGTGGACAATCAAATGTTATTAATTTAAACAATTTTATTTGAAACGAAATATCAAATAGCGCGCACTTTCTAAGTTGTCAAGGTCAGATGTCAAGGACAATTATCAAACTGTCAGACAACTGATCACAGAATATTTATAATATTCAAACAAATGACAGTTAAAAACAAAGAAAATGAAAATGCAAATTCACGTCTGCTTATATATATTCACTATAGGCTAGACTTCATTCACAAAAACTTAAAATAGAAAAAAATCACTATCTATCTTATATTAAATATATATTATTTTCTTTGTTTTTAATGATATTTGCTAATATAATATTTTTTACTTTAATAAATGAATTAATTGCGGGCCAAAGTTTAGTAGTAGCTTAAAGAAAACAAAGTTAAAGAAATGAATAATTTTTAATAAGCAAAAACAATCATAAAAATGCAAAATTCTAATTATATTTGATAAAAAGTCCCCAAACATTTCAATCCCTCATTTTATAGAGAAATATATTTTTTATTTGACCTTGACAACAGCTTTGCCCGTATTTTCACCTTTTAGTATACCAACTAACGCTTCTACCATATTTTCAAAGCCATAATATACTTTTTCATGATATTTTAATTTTCCTTCATTCAACCACTTCAGATTTTCATTTATTCCTTCTTGCCACCGGTCTATCCACCGGTGCACCAAAAATCCTTCAACTTTAAGCTCTTTGAAAACAATTGCTGGTTGCACAATTGAAACTTTAGGTAGTCTAATGTCATTATACGACGAGATAGAACCACAGACGGCCACTCTGCCAAATTTATTCATATAATTCATAATAGTAGTACTTATTTCACCCCCAACCTGTTGCAAATTTAATGAATAAAAATGTTTACAAATATTTCAATACTTTTAATACACTTTATTAATATTATATTATTTTCTTATTAAAACAAGTACGCTAACAAAAAATACCAAGTACCTAATAAAATAAGGATTTATACGCACGTTATCAAAATAACAGTCAACGCGATTTGGAGCTCCTTGTTTTAAAGCATCTCTTATTTTACAAGTTTTGTAATTATAAGCATGGTCAAAACCTAATTCTTTCTCCAAATAGTGACACTTCTCATCGGTCCCTGCAAAACCTATAACTCGACAACCTAAAAAAATATATAATTTAGTTATTAAGTACGCTTAACAAGACTATTAGAAAATTAATTAGTAATATTGATTTATAATTTACACCTAATATTTTTCCAATTTGCCCAACATGAGAACCAACAGCCCCTGCAGCTCCTGTAATGACTATAGTTTCACCATGTTTAGGTGTACAAATTTCTTTTAGGCCAAAGTAAGCTGTATTACTGGAACAGGATGAATAAAATAAATTTAAAAAAATCAACTGCAAAATTATAAAGATACAATACGTTAAGGCGATGTAACAATAGCATGTTGTGGATTGCTGGTACTTGTGGTAGGAACGAAACCAACGCGGGTTTCGTACCACCACAGTATATTGATATTCATAAGTATATAATATATGCATGGTGTAAGTGAATATGTTATATCATAACTAAGTCATTTACGCGCTATCTTTATCGTCCGATATATATATATATATATATATATATATATATATATATATATATATATATATATATATATATATATATATATATATATATATATATATATATATATATATATATATATATATATATATATATATATATATATATATATATATATATATATATATATATATATATATATATATATATATATATATATTTTGTTTTTGGACAGAATTACTTCGATTATTTTTCATATGTAGCCCTTAGTATGTAGCTTAATTTCCTCTCATATGCAATAATTTAATGAATGAAACTAAAACTCAAAGAAAATATATATATACTCATAAGTACAAATATATGTATATGTATTGCATTTTTGTTTTTGAGTAGCAAAAGATATTTTACAATACATTCGCACGAAAAGAAGTAAACACAATAAATATATATTTTTTTTTTTTATTTATACATTTCTTTATTTACAAAAAAAATATTGTAAAGAAATATATATTTTGTTTATTTTTTATTGTAACAGTATTTATGGCCAGACTGTGTATGAGTATGTATGATTTAATTGGTATATTTTGGCCGCTTTCGTTGAAAAGTTTTCATATTATTAAAATATTGTGACTGCTAAGTCATTATATGTTATAATATCAAAACACAAAGTCGATGGAAGAGAGATTGTGCTCCAGACAATATTCAAATTTACCAGATTTTTTTAACCAAAGCGCAAGTGTTTCTAGTAACAACGAAAATTAACGTATTTATTTTATTTATTTATTGTCTTTCGTTGAAACAAACAACTAGGAATCTTAGAAATGTCAGAGTATTACAACTGGACTTGGTCCATTGACTTACCCAGGCATACCAAGGATACCCAACGCTAAAGATACGGGATGTGGCTTGACATCTGGTACGACGGTTAATGGTAGTAAGCTAGCGGGATTAACAATATTGGGATTTACTATTTTATGTGTACACCATCCAAGCATACCAGTCACGTAGCTTCCTACAGGGATATCCTTATTACGGCTCTCAATTACTCTGTAAAATGCAAAATTAACAACTTTTATTTATATTTCTCAATTAACAGCTTGTTTGAGATGTTAAGACTTTAATTTAAAGTTTCTCCTGCAGTATATTCATTAAGTAATATTATGTTATTATGTAATATTATGTAAATTCTAATGTTTTTTGCTGTAAAATAAATTACTTTACCATTTATTTGTACTTATCTGCAAGCGATCTTCATACAATATATGATTATAATTACGAGCGACTCCGTCGCAATGTCAAGATTGTAGTCTTAAGATTGTGTCAACTGGAATTTAAACCTAATGTGTATTCGACCGTCGACCTACTATTTGAAATTTGGCAAGTACTAAGGACTTTCAGTACAAATAAAAGATTTTTATGAATTATAAAAAATATTACAAACTCGCAGATTTTAGTTTGCTCAGTTGTACTTATATATAAATTGTGCGTAAAAAAGTTGATTAACTAGTACTATGGGAAATGCATATTCCAGATTCCCGCAAAAGGCAACACACAGACTAGTTAAAATCTATTAATTTTAATATTGTGACTGTTGTACTGACCAACAGCTGGTGTAATGTATTTGGGAAAACTAAGTTTTATTTATTCTTGCCTTTCTCTTATATTTTTTTTTAGCTTCACGCTGTATACCGCACGGGGCAGGGTACGCAGAGGGAACCCGGGAACCCAGTGTAAAGACACTCTGTTCCACTTCTGTTCCCAACTTTCCGCTGAATTTGAGGCATTGCGTGTTGAGTGGCAGAACTCAACGCCGCGCTTTTTGCCTTATTACCAGATTCTCTTAATTAATTAGATACGCTATTTGAAAATTAGATACATCGCACATATCTTATATGAGTTTTAAACTTTGTACAAAACTTACTTTGCTACTTGACCACCAATCATTTCTGTTGGCAGTTTATATCCAATCATATAAGCTCGCATGTATGGGTCGACACTGAGGTATTCTGCTTCAGTCAATATTTCTGAAAACAGATCACCTTCATTATTATATGATCTGCTATGATAAATCCTTTATTTAATCCTTGATTTAATACTCATTTAAGCAATCGTTTTTAAAACATTATCTAATTTTCACTATCTTATGTCTTATCTTATCCTTATCCCGCGCATGGCAGAGTAAGCAGAGGCAACTTGAGACCCTCTTAAACTTGACAATCTGTTAAGGTCCCCACTTTTCACTGGATTTTAGGCATTATGTGTCGAGTGGTGGACGAAACCCTGCGCTTTGTCTTGTTACCATTTATGCTACTATCATATTATTATTATCATAATATTTACATTTCTTCGAGTACCCTGGGGTACTATGGGGGTATATGTGTGCAGGGGTATCCCCCCTATACCCCGTATAGGGGGGATACCCCTGCACCACGACATACTTCGTTAAATAGCAATTCATTATAAATATAAATATTAAAATAGTATAATCCTTAAATCATCACATTAATGTTATCGACTAAATTATTATTATTATTTATAATGGGCTGTTTGTTGTCATAATGAATATCAATGATTATGTAATTTGATTAAAAACCATTTTTAACTAGGTCCCGAGTAGAGAAATAAAAGTGAGACATGCATTAATCAAACAGAAATGAAAATCATGCAGACACTATAGCGTGCTTATACACTTGTGAAGATTTGCTAAGCTCCCACAACTTTTAATGAGAAGACATTGAATATGATTTTGTGAGAGCTCGTCGCCGACCCCGACCGGTGTCGGCTTTTTAACACAGGTCAAAGAAATTAATCTCTAACATCTGCGATGCGTTTGTGGTTCGTGTTTAGTTTTGATCACGAATTCGTATCGAACGCACAATATTACTTATTAGAAATATAAATATTAACGACATAACTGTCGTGTGACTGTAACCGACAGTTTCTGGGTTCGATCCCCACTCGAGGAAATGAAATATTTAATATTTTAATTTAAATATTTAATGTTTAATGTCTTCGCTACTACGTTGTATCCCGCACAAGCAGGGTAGGCAGAGGTTCCCGGGTTCCCTCTGCCTACCCTGCTTGTGCGAGATACAGCGTGAAGCTGTAAATATATATATATATATATATATATATATATATATATATATATATATATATATATATATATATATATATATATATATATATATATATATATATATATATATATATATATATATATATATATATATATATAACTATGCAAGTGCGTCTTAGCAAGCCTACTGTGTATACGGAATCCGAAAGATAAAAAGACATTTAAAAAAACAAGACCCTTTTAGGTCCTGAAGATACATTTAAAGTACTTTTTTTATATATATGTGATAGAATTAAAGTTTTCATGATAACATTGTATGATTAAAAAATGGTTCATATTGTAAAGTAGAATGTCCATAGAATATCAAAGAAAACGTATAGAGATTTTGATGTTAGAGCTTGTAAATTGATAGAGCCCCAGCTTCTCTATACATTTTCTTTGATATCGAACAAGGAAAATCAGACAGGTGTCACAGCTTGATAGTAAACGAAACCACTTTGGAGCGATAGTGATGGCAGGCAGAATCTGCAGAGCTGAAAAATTCTGTTTATTGGATATGTGAACCAGCTGCCCTATACAGACCGAGAGTATTTCTTCGAAATGCTGTACCGCGGACCGCCACAAATGCTCTTCAATAAGAACCTCTAGCCTTGACGTTAGTACCGAAAGATCATAAGCACTCTAAAGAGAGTAATGACCTAAGTTTGCCCAAAAAGGAAAAATGTCGGATAAACCAGTGATGTGGAAAAAAAGCTGACAATTCACAAGGGTCAGAGTCAGGCCCGCGTGACTGTAGAGGTTTTAAAACTAAATCGGCTAAGCTGATTTGCATCGTAACAATATCACGAAATATAGAGAGCGGCACATACTACAGTGTTGTAAAATACTAATTCGGTACGCAAAGGGGGTAAGTTATATTATTAATATAATATTATCTTAGTCTGTTGCAATAGTTTTAGATTTGAAGAGTTCTAGATAATACACCTTATACTGAGGTAAAAAATTATAAATTAGAGATATTTTATTCTTATAACAAGTATTAATTATGTACATAAATAATATTAATTAGATATAATAACAATATAAAAAAGGGTACGGACCAAGTGGTGTAATAGATAATATATATATGTTTATATAAAAAAAGGTTCGAAGCTTGGCTCTACATGATTACTTTTTGACAGTGCCGATTGGGTTAATGTTAATGTTCTGTGGTGCCAGCGATTATGTCAAGATATGCAGTAGCGCTAAAATGTTTTTAAAGAGATTACTTTTATTTATTATAACTACAAATGAAATAAAAATTATAATGAGCTTGACGTAAAAAGTAAGCTCAAATATTTTGGTGAACGCACTATTACTTTAAATAAACAAATTGGTTCGTTTTTTAAATATTAAGGAAAATGATAACCGAAGAACACAATAGAATGAAAAACGTGTTTAATTACCGTGCCATATAGGTGATGTACTTAATGTTTAATGCCTGAACAATACAATTACTTTAGTTGTTATAAAATTGCCATCCTCATTATCTCAATATATAACCGCATATTTTAAAAAATTGTCCATTTATTAATTCGTCCATATCATTACAACAAGTAATTTGAAAATATATCACATACATACGAAATATACGTAATATATTTATTCAGTAGTTATTTTTCCATTGAAGAAATATAATGTATACTAACCTTTAGTTATTTCATAATTTTAAACTAGCAACATTAATGAACATTCCCATATATTTAAGCAATTAAGCGTCAGTCAAAAATAAAAATGTATTTTTTGTTATCAAAAATCGATTTATTAAATAAGTAAAATGCTTACCCCCATCTTTAAGTTCAGGTAGCACTTCTTCCACTATTTCGAAATCACTTCTTTTCGGTTCCCCTACAAAATACTTTGTAAGTATATACTTCTGCGCTCTTATCTTACTAGAGACGCCAGAATAAAAACGTTTTATCATGAAATTAGTCGAGAAGACGTTTGCCATAATGAAAACTTATAATAAGCAAAATGAAAAAAAAAAATACAATGTTATATGACAGTGTTTACTCTTTACATTTACACAAATGAATGTCAGGGTTTTAGGTTATACGACCGCCTTTATCGAAGACTAGTTTAAAATTATCGCAATTAGATAGCGGCTATTGTTGCATACAATATGTTTTTCTATGCTTAAAAATACTACAGGTTCCTACTGTATAATTATCATAAATTACATAAATTTGTGCTGTGTATATTTTGTATAATACATATACATACATTGTTTTATAAACTTAATATCTACTCATGTTAGATAATAGATTTTTATCATATTTTTTATTAAAACAGATTATTATTTACTTGGAAACGCTTGTCATAAACTTTTGGTTAAGGTCCCTCAAAACCTTTGTTGTCCATCTGACCATCATGGTCAGTCAGGATAATTTACATAGCTCGAGATCGTGTGCAAATACCAGAAATTAAAACTAAAAAGAGCCACGATTCCGTGGAGCGCAGAAAAAACCAAGCTTTGAAACGCATATATTTCGAAGCTTCGTTTTTTACAAATACAAAAATATACTTGGTTTTTGTTACATATTATGTGGAACTCACCGCATAATCACAACTTCTGGGGCATTTAACATGGGCCTACAGTTATGACATTTCGCCTGACGTGGGAAAATGAGCTAAAAAGGAAAAGAATTGATATAATCAAACGACGGACGGGACGATGCTGTCGCGTGGACGTGGTTAAGAAGAAAAAAAAAATAGAATTTCAAAATAAAAATTATTACGATAGACAAAAGTTGAGGCCGTCCTAGCATTGAAAACGCGGCGGTTATGGATTAGATTAGATTATCAGAGTAATTAAGTAAATCATATTTAACTCGCTCTGCTAACAAGACATAGCGTAGCATAGGGTTCCACCTTTCAGCACTCAGTCAGTGCAGTGGCAGTGGCAAAGAAACGCTATGGATGACTATATATCAATAGTCGACATGACGACGAGTTTATAGTTTAAGATAAAAGGATGAACTCAGACAGTGAAGTGATTTCATGTACATAATACATTCGTTTGTTCTTACAATAATTATGGGAAATTAGCAGTAAAAATTAAAACTGATTTTAAATATTTTAGAAATTCAACTTCTTTGCAATCTTATTCAAACATTTTGCTCGATAACTCTTTTCCGATATCCAAAGGCACATTCTACTTTTCAACATTTGCATAATAATTTTATTTATGTTTTTAACTGCATTTGTAAATAGACGATACTTATATAGGCAGCTTTTTTAATGAGCTTCCTGTGCATATTTACTACTTCGTTAACATACTAAATAATTATTTATTAATAAATACTATTTTTTATTGTTCCATATACTGAAGAAGCAACAACTAGATTTAAATTTAAAGACAAAGCTATAAAAAAATGTTTTAAAAATAATTTTAAATTATTTATTGTTATGCAAACTCTACTTTGAATACTTCAAATGCAACCAGTAAGATATTATGTGTATTAAAAATCGCTACAAAAAACATCAAAGTATCAAATAAATGTTTCTTTAATTGAGATTTAAATGAAATTAGGGAAGGACTTCTCTGACTGATATTATTTAACCATATTTAGGGACAATGGTTGGCAATTTTACTTTGGTTATCGATACTGTTATAAAATAGATAAATTCTAATTTAAATATTTGAGGATTGTATTTAATGTTGTCCCAAAATTGTTGTATTTTATATAAACAATGTTTAGTCATTTCATATCTATATAACCATTTGTAGATGTTAAGTATGGACACAGACAATGTGATTTTACCGCTTAAATTTCAATCCTGTGGGAAACGGGGAAAATAACCTATATTTACAGCGA
The DNA here is from genome assembly GCA_019049475.1 of Eueides isabella. Lineage (NCBI taxonomy): Eukaryota > Metazoa > Arthropoda > Insecta > Lepidoptera > Nymphalidae > Eueides > Eueides isabella. The sequence continues at coordinate 9,269,908 of CM032395.1, read as the reverse complement.
AAATAACCTATATTTTATTTTTTTGTGACAAACAGGAAAAAAATGTTTAAAACTGTTTGTTTGTAAATTTGTATCGTGTAAGGGAGTGGTTTCAATGTACACTCAAGAGAATGAAATAGTTAATATTTTAATTTCTTGGTTGTGTAACCTACTGTGTGCGGGATGCAGCATAAAACTAAAAAACTATTTCTGTTATTTCCTGGTTATAATAGGTATACCAAGTAACACGTACTTTGTTTGTTCTTCTCTAAACACTCCCAAAGTTTTAATTGTTGCCATTGTTTTAATAGTTTTTGACTATGGAGTCATATTAATGATTTGAGTAGTAAAAGATCGAAATAACAAAATTTACTTTCCCGATTGCATCCACTTAAAAATATTCGCTCCACACTCGTTAATTCCATAAAATTGCAAAATCGGTCTTTAACTGATATATTGTAATAGTCTTCCAAGTAGCATATAAAAACTCCTCTTTTATATTATAACGACAGTATGTTTACTATGGATTAGGTCATGGCTCAGAACGCCGGGTTGGACTGATTTTAAATGAAAATTGATATAGCTATTTGTTTGAAATCGGTTCAAGTACTTTTGAAAAGAATGGAAGTATGGAAATTGTACGATAGTTTGAAGAAAATATGGGGTGGTTTTTAGTTGTTGCTTTTAATTTATGAATGAAGATCGTTTATCCAAACATCCCAGTATGTCTTATTGCATTTCTATCTACCGTTAACATATTAATACTTACTTAAATTATTAATAGTTGTAAAATCAAGAAAGTGGGATCGATTGCAACATTTTTGATTGACTTAATTTTTCACAACTTAGTTTAGACTTACATTTTCACATTGCTTTTGGGTTGACAAATAAACTTTTTTTATAGGTTTGAAAAAATAAATTATATTATTTTTTTATTTAAATAAAAAGCAATTAAACACTAAATTTATCTTTAATCATCAATTCACCCCGTTTCACCAGTAATATTATTCATTACGATTTATTTCCTCTATGATTTGATATTTATTATTTATAGCAATACTGACTGTATCATAGACTAAAATATATAACTAAACTATTTATCTGTACGTAAACTGAGCGGAGTAATTATAATTATGGGCTTTTATTTAAAGTTCTATATAAATATGTTTTATACTAATATAACATATTAAATAAACTATTTATGTAGTCACCACAAAAAATCTTAATTACAAGTTATATACTTTGTAGAGTACGAAATGGTAGTTGTTGCCGTCAAAATATAGACGCTTTCTTTAGTGATTAAGATAAAATAATATATTTAATGTTATAATGATGACAACAGAACAAAAATTTGATTGTGTGTTCTGTAAAGAAGTATTTGACGATAAAGAAACATTACAAATTCACTTTAGGTAAAGTGTTGGTGTTAGTATTAAATAATTATTTACTATTTTTATTCAAATATCTTCATAGAAAACTTATTCTTTTAGGAAACATGGTGATCCCAATTTCAATCAGTCAGTGAAGAATAAGAGCAAACCACAAAATGACACTTATGATGAGAAGATATCAGATGAAAATGAAAGAGTTAGTTGTGATGTTTGTGAAGAAGTGTTCCCTACTATTTCTAAAGCAATAACACACAAGCATAAAGCCCATCCAGACCATGATGCTAAATACTTTTGCCCTTTTTGTGGCAAACTCTTTACAATGAAGGTAAATAAATCAATGACAAATTTATTATTTTAAAAACTACTCTTTAATATAATCTTGTAATTAATAATAAAAAATTATCTTTCTGTTTCAGCATCTGTATAATAAGCACATACAGTCGAATCACGACAATGATCAAACCTCTGATACAAAAGATTTTCGTTGTGATTGTTGTGAAGTAAATTTTTTGGTGCCATCTGCGATGATATATCATAATAAGTTTTTTCATCGCCAAGATACAGAATTACCAAGTATAGGCCAATCAAAAAAAGTTAAAACATATAATCAGGTACCATTTCTCCTATTGACTAAATGTAAATGTGTCAACATTGTTTTTTGTAATAAATATTTACTATAACCCATAATTAAAGGTTATTAAAAATAAACACACAACACCAATATATGTCTAAGGAAGGCAAGGAATGTGATTTTCACATATATTTTGAAAAATATTCAACACCTTTTTAGTCTTGCATTGAACACATTTTTGTTACTAGACTAAAGTAAATTTTATATACAAATCAAATGACTGTGTCGTCACAAATGCATAATTAGTAATTAAATTGATGAAAATCTAATATTCAAAAAAATATTGATTGTTTTAATCTTGTTTAACTTGTATAGTAAAACATTGATTTGTTTATTTTTAGGAAATGGTACAAATTTATTTTTGCTCTTTCTGTGGTGAAGAATATAATAACAAGGTTAACTTGCATGTAAGTTGTATTTTTATATATAAATCCATATAAGAATTGAAGCTATTATTGTTCATGTTTCACATTATTCTACATATTGCAGTCGAGAGGGAGATCCTAGTGTCAAATTACTCTTTTCTTCACTTTCTACTGCAATCCCAGATATTGTGTGCTATCTCATGTAGTGATATGTACACTGGGCCTCGAAAATTAGGCAATAAGTGGAGAAAATAATGTTACTCACAAGGTAGATAATGTAAAATAAAAAGCCAAATTAACACAAGGTTAATCCAAAATAAGGACATATAAAAGTTCAAATGTGATTGAGTCAAAGCTGTTGAGGCACTGGGGCACAAGCATGCAACTGTAAATTAATTTGATTGAAAGTTGTGAAAAAGAAAAAAAGCATGGTGTTCACTCAAACTGCAATGCCTCCACAACCTGGCAGAAAGTAGATAATGGAAGTATCTTAATGAGAAAGCGATATATCTTGCTCCACTAAGACTTCCAGGTTTCTTTTGCCTACCCTGTCACATACAGGGTCGACAGAGCCCCGAGAGGTAATAAAATATTTATATGATTTTATTATAATATTTATTTACAGAAACACATGACTGATGACCATGGTGATGAAAATCAAAGTCCCAGTGATGTTTTAAGATGTCCCTTATGTGAAGCAATTTTCTACCACTTAGATGCATATGAAGTACATCTCATGTTCCATTCTACAGATGATTTATATAGTGAAAAAAATGAAATGTAAGTTTATTTATTGAACTTATTCTAAGATACTCCAATAAAGAAAATAGTTAAAAAAAAAATAAAAAATAGTTTTGATTTAATACTTCAGTATTTAAACTAGAAGTGTATAAGAAGTTAATATTACTCTACCATAAGTGAAAATCTATATTCTAATCATCTTTCAGAACTAATCTGATATTAATAAAACTTAAAAATGGCTTTTGATATCAAATTATTATTATAATTTTTGGTATAATACCATAGATTATATATACTATACTAGCACTTATACTCTGCTAAAGTGTTCTTAAAATTAGAAAAACTTTGGGAAATAATGGGCAGTTAATAGCTCTAATAAAATGTTATATGTAAATGAAAATATTGCAGTTTCTTCTTTAGCTTCACACTGTATCCTGCACAGGGCAGGGTACGCATAGAAAACTTGTGTGAAGTGTTAGACACTATTCTGCCCGCAGAATTTAAAATTATATTTTTAATGATGTAATTTTGTTACTTGATTTTACAGAGCACAGCATGTTACTGATTTTTCACTCGAAGCAGTGGCACCAATTATGGAGAAAGTAGAAGAAGATTTCTCAAATATAAATACTGATGGCATTGTAAGAATAGTTACAGTTCATTTGCATTATAATAATTTTGAATACTTACATATTACCACCGCTGTAACAATTAGTGTTTAGGTTAGCATAATAAAATCCAATTAAAAGCAATTTTGTTTATCATTTTTTATTGTTGCCATAAGAATAGCTTATTTTATATTTATATATAATTATATGGAAACTAATGCTAAACTAACCTAATCATTAATTTTTGAATGTGGTGGCATAACTTTAAAATAAAAAAAAACTTTCAAATTCAATCAGATTTTGTGTTAGTTATAATTAAATCAAATATTTTATATAATGTTTATTTATAGGACAGTTTTCTGCAATTGGTGATGAATACAGGAGACAATGAACCAAAAGTTAAATCAAAAAAGCACAAAAAACATAAGAAATCGAAAAAGGCAGCAATAACTCTAGATGAATTTTTAAATATGAATAAGGATGTGTTTGGTGATGGTCTCGATGTTCAGGGAATAGAGGAAGTACCGACACAGGTTGTTCTAAAAAAAGTGAAAGGTAAAAAATTACCCACAAAAGGACAAACTAAAGCGGTTAGTGCAGACCTAGCAAAGTTGAAAAAGCATGGCATCACAATTACATCAAAATTTGGTAATCAATCGAATCAAATTGATAAAAGTGATACGGAAAATATTAAGGTAACCAAAACAAATGTCACAAGCAATCATAATCAATTATTATCAAAGTTGCTAAATCAGGGAAATAGTCAAATAAAAATAGTTAAAAAAAATGTTACCCAGAATTTACATACTGATAAGGATACACTTGACAATACGAACGATGAAACTGATAATTCAAATGGAAATAATAATGGAGACCAGGACTTCAGTGATAACAAAGGAGTTCCAAATCTTGTAAACACTGATGATAACAGTGCTAATGGAAATGTGTGTACGACTGACTCTGAATCTGCTAACAAGACACAAAGTGATATAGAAAATATTCCAGATTCTAATTCAAATTTGCAAGAAAGTACGTCTGACGAGACTACAATCAGAAATGACCCAAGTAAGCTTCATACTTCAGAATTAATGAAACTCGGTACTTCTAGTACTAGCAATAAAACTTTATCGCTGCCAGAAGACAATAATGATACATTTTCAAATAACTTACTTTCAGATTCAGTTGTGTCCGGTGGAATAGATGATTTACAAAAAGATCCATCTGCAGTCGACCAAATTATAGAACGAGATAAAATAATTTCTCAAAAAGATATGGATATCGATGATAAAATAGACACCACCGATCAGAAAGATACAGACAATAATCTCGCACACGATACTTTAAATGCTTTAAAACATTTAAGCCATCTAATAACTGTGAAGTCAGTGAATCAACCCAAAAGTCCAATAGCGAAAATAATTAGTGATAAGAATATTATTGAAGATTCAAATAAATTAGAAGAAAGTGTTTCCAAAAAACCAGCTGTCTCTCAACATTTTCCTTTAGAACAAAATGCCAACAAATCTATCAAAATATTGAATCAAGTTATAGTAAAACCTTCAAAGATGTCTCCTTCGGAACACATGCAATCTGACTTTGATAGCGATGAATTTAACGATTTTGATGACACTAACTCAGATTCAGATTTAGTTAAGTTAGAAGAGCTCAAAGGTCCTAATAGTAATATTAGAAGAGTTAAATTAAAAATTAGACACTTGCCAACCGACCAAAGTAAACAGGCCGATTACGAAACCAATAATATGATCAATAATGACACAGAAAATGACGATGAATTGCAAAATGAAGATAATTTTAATAATACTCCATCAATATCAACTAATTTGAATATTTTAAAGCGTCTTCCAAATGTAACGGCTAAATCTATAGCTTCTGTGAAAAACAACACACAACCTAAATCTAGCGTAACAACATTAAATCAGGCAATTAAAATACTTCCTTCAAACGCTAGAAAGAATTCGTCAGACATTGAAATTTTCAATATAGATGATTCAGATACTGATGGTGAACAAGTAGAAGACAAGCAACACGACCACACTTTAGACGCATTACGAAATATAAATAAAAATATAACAGTTAAACCAAACCAACAAAATATGAATATAAATGAAGTTAAAAACAAAAGACTCCTCAATGTCAATACTCGTTCAGAAATGACAAATGAGAAGCAAGTAAAACTAGGTAAACATTCACCAGATGTACAGAAAAGTATAAATCTGCAAAATAAACTTAAAAATTTGGGTAGTAATATTACTGTGACATCAAATAATACTCCAATTGTGACGAGCAATGAACAGTGTAGTAGCTTTGAAGAGTTTGATGAAGATGAAGCTAACGATAGTGAGTCAGATAACTACGTGGGCAAATTAAAAATTACTGAATTAAATGAAAATGATGCTAGTGATAGCGAATGTCCGGACAGCAGAACTGATGCGATAGTCGAATCCCCACATGGATCCAATAGCGAAAATGAAGATAACCACATGGAGAGTGATGAAGATTTTGCAGATTTTGAAAAGCAAATTAAAAGTGCTATGGTGAAGAAACAAGAGAAAGAAGAACCCACAACCCCCAAAACACCTGCATGTTTGGAGAACTTCAAAAAACTTAATAAAAATTTAACAATAAAATCCTTAAGCGCCAAGAAAACCGATTCTGAAGACGAATCTAGTTTTACTTCGGCTAAAGAAGTATTTGAAGATGGTAATAATCAACAAGTTGCAATTAGACAATCAAAACCTAATCCCCCACAATACAACCGACCTGCCAATAAAACAACAAATCAAAGCAGCAGCTCAGCGAATCAAACGCTCCACAAAAATGTTAGCACTTCGTCAAATCAAGTCGTTAAAACAGTGAAAAAGTTTCAATCTCAAACAGTCATAGAAGAAGTTACGACAACAGTCACAAAAACGATAAGAACTGTCAACCAATCAAGCAATGAAATGGTACAGAGTAACAATATCCGACCTCAAAGGCCCATGATGAGACCACAAAAAGTAATTAATAGGGCACAGGGAACTATCGTACGACCGTCGGCCGCAGTTGGCACTAGAATAAGGAACGCAGCTCCAGTTAGATACCCCGCGCCCTCTACTGTGAAACCTTCAAATCAGCTGGTCCCTGTGCGAGGGGTTGTCAATTTACAAAGACATCCGGCTCCCAGTACGTCTTCTGTGCGAAAACCTGCGCCTGCCAAATCTAGTCCCCAATATAACACTAAAAATATGATAGGAAAGCTGAAGATTTCTCCCCACGCTTTAAATCAGGCCACGAAAAGGGTTGCAGATGATGCGACCGGACATTTTAACTGCTTTAAGAAACCAAGAGAATCTGCAACGACTTCAATGGATATGGGAAGTTCTTTGGACGATACAACGATGCAGTATATGTCAGCCTCACAAAGTCAATCGAACTTTTCCAGTGTAACCAAAACCATTAAGGGTAAAGGTATGGTCACAGCGATGCAGATGCGCGAAGTCAGTACCAGTTCCCAGCAGCAACTCAGTAAAATAAACAACATATCCGGGCTCATGGTTGCAAAAACGTGTTCCAAGCAAGCTGTTCACGTGGAGGAAAAAAATGTTGTCAATACAGCAAAAAAGAACACATTAGATGCTCTTGAAAAATTGCAGAGACAAGGACTGTTAGTGAAAAAGCCGCGTTTAGACGACTACAATGAAAAATCTCAAAGTGAAAGTGACGATGATCCGAGTTAATATAGTTATTTCACAATATAATATATTGGTTAAATATGAGTTATTATTTAAATAAGATTACCGCTTCCGGCAAGCATATATTCTAAACTTTGGCATAAAACTGCTAAAGTTATTAAGCTACAAGTAGTACTTACGTATACATATATTGTAGAAGTTCATTGAGCAATATCGCATATTGATATTTAACATATTGTTTACAATTCGTAAGTGTAGTGTAGGTAAATTGTAAGGTACATTTCATTTGTACATAAGTCGGAAAAGAATGTTTAAAATTTAAGAATATATAAAATACTGTTGAAGATTTACAAAAACATGATTGTTCCTAAGTTATTTATGGTTTAATTTTTTTGTGTTAATTTAAAAGTCGGGAAAAGATTAAATACGAAAGGTTTATAAATGAGAATAAAAACTTTTTGTTTATGATTGTTTAATATTATAAACTGTATTTACACCCATATTATACATACATAACATCAATACCCAGTCCCAATACTTGAATACCAAAATATATGAAATAGTCAGATATAAAGTTATTTATATGCCTGTTATATATAAGGATAATTTATCTTTGATATAATATTTCCAACACCGCCTAAGGAGTCTTTGCCTCCACTTTATTCTGCCGCCACTTATGATCCTGGAACCATTTGAAAATTATCAGATCCACACAGAATGTTAGCACAATGTAATAGGGAGTATATATAAAACTACTTTTAATTAGTTTCAGTGTATCATTTATATGATTTCTATTGTTGGTTTGGCTGTATATAGTAGTATCTATATGTACAAAGTAACCAAGAAAAGTAGTTTTATTCGTTAGAGACTTGATTATCCAAACTTGTTTTGTGTTTATAAAGAATTGTAGTAAGTTTAATTTTAGATTGAGATTTTTTGATTGAACATACAATATTGTTCTTTGCTATTTATAACTAACCCCTAAAAAAGAGTAATTGTTAATCATAGATACGATTATTCAAATGCATAGTAACCCCTTCAATTAATTTGGTTAATCTAGTCTCCATTATGCAAAAATCACACAAACCAAAAATACAATGATTTATATTATATATAAAAAAAGAAATATAGCTTTAAGTTAGTAATGGTATCGCGTAAGTCAAAACAAATTTATCATCACAAACACAAATATTTAAGCTAAATTGACAGATAATGAAGAAGATAATGGCGTTACCTAATTAAATTAATATATGTTGGCTACTTATATAATTTTGACCTTTCAACGTACTTAAAGTAAATACTTTTTATTTAAAAAAAATATTTTCACAGATTCAATAAATAAAATTTTATAAATGACATGAAAAATATGACTTGTATTATTTTTATATATTTTAATAACAATAAGTAAAACAAAACAAAATAGCACAAAAAAGTATGATTTCACTTACCTCTTTAGTTTCAACCTAAATATGATCATGCAATGAATATGAAAAATGAACAAACACTGAACAGTTAATGCCAACGCTCGCAGTGTTGAGAACTAATTTAAATATTACTTGATAAAGAACATGCTTTGTATAACTTATATAATCCTTAGAAAAATATTTTTTGTATATAAAATTAAAAAAAAAATGAAAGCCATGTTAACATCAAGCGACATATTGTTGAACCATTCACATCAATCGGTAAATATTAGAATTTTTTGATAGCGAAAGTTTTTTATACTATTAATTAAACTTGTTCAAAACAAAAAGCAAAAGTAATAAAGCCACATATCGCAATGAAAGATTACGTAATAATATTAGAAATAAGACCATTTTGAAACTAGACGACCTGAATTTACATAATGACTTTTATTGTTTACTTTTCAAAGTAGCAAATGAAATTAACGAACCACGAAGAGATGGTAAAGAAAATTATTCATTTCAATAAATATTAGGATTCTCTATTTAATCGTTGTTACCAATGCATATAAAAATATAGTTAATATTAGCTGCAAAATAAAATGTTGTTTCGTAGATACATACTTTTAAAAGCATTTCCTATATATCAACCTAAAAAACAAAAATCGCGAATTTAATGTGCATGTATATCATATTTAAAATTAAAACCCAGCTTGAAACGTACACAAGCAATCCTTTGTGCTTAATAAATATGAGCCCGTTCAGCGTAATATTATATGTATGTCGGCACGTACCAATACTGCCAATTCATTGGAGAGACGGTACGCGATTGCACGCAATTTGTATCCAAATTTCAGTTTTCCAATCATTTTCTTTCGCACTAACCGCAGTACTGTATACATGTTGAACCAGTGCAAAATAAGAAACAAAGCCGCCAGGTAAGTAACCTGCCAAATATTGAATAACAAAAAATTAAAAAAACAAAATATTGCAACTAAAACCCATTTTATTACTCAGCATAAATAAATAACAAATATTAATACAGCGCAGGTTCACACTAACAACATAAATAAAATGTACAACTTTTAAGTACATACAACATTAATGAAGACTCAGTACAACCATGATCTAAGCTATCATAATTACAATTTTTTCTTACAAAAATTTCTTTACAAAGCTTTATAGTTGCTATTTATATATATATATATTTATATAGACATAGAAAGGTATTGGATTATCGTGTTAGATGATAGATCATACGTTCACTAAATCTTTAATAATTTACACATGTCAAAGCATACAGAATAAAGTAAAAAAACAGAAATAAGAATAATATTATCATTCAGTATTCATTAACAAAATGGTGATACATTGAAAAAAAAAATAACTTGACTAGTTTGATGTTAGAAGTAGCACTATGCAATGTATTTATGGTATGTTGTATAACTATGAAATAATTTTATAAATAATTGTGCATGCTTGTGTATTGTTTACATTATAATAACAACCATTATCTTTAAATGCTAAAAAAAAAACCGTAGCCATAAGTAGTTTTATAATTACGTGAGTACAAAACAAAATGTGTAGGAACATACATAATATGGCAGAATTAAAATATGATTTGCATTTGAATATTGAAGTACAAAAACAAAATAATAATAATAAAAACTCATGTTTGTTCTATCGCACCGAAGTAAAAGCTATGTGATACTGTTCACAGTTTTAAGAGTCAAATAAAATAAATTATAAATTAAAATATTGCATTTAGCAATATTAATGATAGGCATAGAATAAGATTATTATTACCTTTTTATATTGTATCGCAGCAATATTTGTGTAGGAACTTTAAAAAGAATACTTGACCATTTAATTTATTAGTGAGCTTATACACAAACAAATTTTTGTGTTTTTAAATATAAAAATAAGTAAAAGGTACGTGCTACTGGTATCAATTAACTGTTGAAATTGTGGCACTTGGCTGAAGTATTAATTTAATATACCCACTAAAATTTTTTTACAATTTGATAGACAGGTTTATTTTTTTAATTGCCTCTTCATGTTTAGCAATTTTTATCTAAGCAAATCTAAGCCTCTTAAAAAAATATGTTTTTCTATCTCTCGCCTGAACCATTAACAAATTCATTCTTTACTTTAATGACTACAGTTCGTGAATTTTAATCTTTGGGCTGAATTGTTTAGCATATCTAATTATCGGCATTCGATAAATTCATACTCAGTTACTACAAAGATACATATGGAGGTTAAAGTCTTGTCAATAAGTTAACAAGAAGATTTCAATAAAAAAATTTGATTATAAAAATCTAATTTTATCATATAACTTGTTAATGTATCCAACTTTTCGTTTATATAAAACTACATTTATGTATAATATACATATCTTAAAACTATTGCTACATAGTATGTATTGATTCGATGTACATAATATATAATAAAAAAAATTTCTGGGATTTTGTCCATGTTATTTTATTAGCAACAAAGGATAAGCGTTTTAAAACAAGTTTTTGGATATTTTTACTATTTTAAAGTGTTGATCCACAAGCAGGAAAGTAAATTACTTATTTAGATAACTACGTTGATTTTTTTTACGTTATCTAAACAAAAAGTTTTGGAGTTGATTAAAGGATTTTTTTAGGGAAACAAAATTCTGCCATTATATTATAATATAACTTTTTTAAAATTTTAAACATGCACGAGAGATTCTTCAAGTTATATTGAAATAAAAGACTCAATGTTGATTGGTCATAAAATATAAAATATTAAAGTTAATTTAACTATAAATCTAAATTGAAAAACATTTGGTCCTCTAAAAAAATTAAATACAAAATGCAAAAATCGTATTTGCCATAAACAAACGTGTAACTTAAAAAAATAGTTTTCATGAATAGATTTTTATGCATCTCCATCAGATGATCTTTAACATCCATAAAATATTAGATTGCAATGTCTATAAAAAATCGTGATATAAAAAATATATTCCAGATATCCAGACAGGATGTCTTAAATATAACAAAGTATTTTTTTTTGTTACACGATTGTCTAATTGTAATTGAATTTTAAATTGTGTGACATGATTTAGAACAAACTACAACAATGTTAATGAAAAATATCGAAAATTATTTTATAAAGATTTAAGATACTACAAGTTCTACTGTTGTGATAAAGATAGTAATTATATAAGTATTTAATTTCATAAGAAGCGGAAATATTATGACACCGAAAAATGGAATTAGCCTTATCGATCAACGATTATCGTTTTCTTAGAAGCGATTACAATGTTTTATTTTTATCTGTCTCTATGGAATTAATTGTGCCAAATAGCGACTTATATGTATTTCGTTAAGTTGAAGTAGACGTCAGTAACTAACATTGCTTCTTAATAAAAACCAAGAAATGAATTCATAATATTTCTCTGAATAAAACGCGTCGGATTCAGATAGATATGTCCTATTGTGCAAGCAACCGAAATGTTAAATTATAATAATTACAACCGAAATGTTAAATTATAATAAATATTTAAATTCTAACTACAGATGTTTACAATTAAGTCAGGGAATGCAACAAATGCACCGCTCAGGGCGAGATCTGAAGACAAAGATAACTAAACACTCCAATTGAATCGGCTAACCAAATTTATAGGATTGCATTCCCTAAATTAAATTTATAACATATGATAGAACTAAATCATGCCACTGTCTACGTTAGTTTACTGTCCCCAGTTGGGTACCTGCTTGCCGAGCTTCTCCGCGAAGACCATCATGGTGGTAGCTATGTTGCCGATGCCGATCGTCAAAAACGATAAACTTAGAGCTGCCACCTGTTCATATTTGTGTGTACGTGTTTCATTTTTTGGTAATTACATGTATGATTATTTGTATTTATGTAAGAATAAATAATATAACACATTTTTGTATAGCGACGGTTTAATATGTTTATAACATATATTTTTATATGTTTATAACGTTTTTTATATGTTTATAACATATAAAAATATAAATACAATGTACACTCAATATAATGTCTGACAATAACAAAAGCTGGGAATGCTTCATGTTGTAGAAACTCTTAATTACAACAGAAATAATTCAATTGTGGGTATCATATGCATGGAAAATACAAAAAAAATGTAATTTACGTTTGTTTATATCCATAGTATATAAGCACAAAAACTAAACAGATTATTTTATTTGATTTAATATGAATGTACATCATTTGTAAAATTAATTCTTTATTTAGTAATAAAGATAAAAAAAATGTATTACTCATCGATCATAATATCGTTCACTATCTGTAACTATAAAGCATGCAGAATCCCATCAATATTGTTATATAGAGCAGGGCTTCTTAAACTGTGGGTCGCGACCCCCAGGGGAGTCAGATTTTCTCAAGTGCCTGTGCATGAATTTTGGATAGAAATAAAATCAGAATATCCACTACTATCGGAAATGGTAATGAACAAATTACTGCCATTTTGTACAACATATTTATGTGAATCAGCCTTTTCCACATGAACTTACATAAAATCAAAATACCGTTCAACTTTAATAAACGTTGAAAATTTATTACGATCTGCACTAAAACAAATTAATTTTTACAAAAGTTTATTTTTTCTATAGAATAAATATATATATAGTTTTATATCATTCTATTTATTGTGTTTTATTACGACCGATATCCCGTCAACGTAGAATATATATATATATATATATATATATATATATATATATATATATATATATATATATATATATATATATATATATATATATAAATATATATATATATATATATTTATATATATATATATATATATATATATATATATATATATATATATATATATATATATATATATATATATATATATATATGTATATATATGTATAGAGGAGGGGGTCGTTTAAAATTTCCCAAGCTTGAAGGGGGTCGCTATATAAAAAAGTTTAAGAAGCCCTGATATAGAGTGTACTGAGTATACTGTTTGGCAAGTTGAGAATAAAACATTAAAAATATACAAGAAAAATAATAAAAAAAATCAAAAACATTTCCACATACCTGCCACGTAGCTTCTGGGTGATAGCTAATATTGTACAAAGTGTATGCTATATACAACTGGAACACGTATCCACCGAAGAGGAAAGGCAGCAGATAGGTGAGGCCGCGCCACATCCACGAGTGGAACCCTTCGATGGTGATGTCCATGTTGTGCCGCGCGCCTAACGCCTTCAGCCGGTACAACACTCCACTTTGATATCTAAACTGCATGTATTGTACTACACCTGGAATAGTAATGGTTTATTAAATTATTGACTGAAACTTATTTGGAAAACTGGTCGTTTTAAACAATTAGGGGTTTTGTAGAACAAAATTAACTTTCCACATCGTATATGGTCTTAGATAGGAGAATTAAAAATAGGTACAATACGGGGGGCATTTAGGAAGAGTGGAAGCACTAAAGATGTCTTCTAGAGAATCAATTTTTATTACTTGTGGTTATATCATAATAAAATATTAAGTTTTTTTTATTAATTACACAATATCCTGGTTACTCTAAACAGCCGTTCAGAATCTACTGATAAATTCAAAGCAAATCTAAAATCATTATTAAATTTATATACTTACATACAAAAAAATTTATTATATGATTTATACACTAAAGATAAAACTGTGACACAATACTTACTTATGTAAGCAATAAACCACATAAAAGTATGTCGAAATTCACTCCACGGCTCGTTTTGCGGCCAGATGAGTATGATTCCCGAGGCCACTGTGGAGATGAAGTGGTGCAGCCTCCACCAACCCTTGATCCTTGATCCGTTCACTTTCAAAATACTCTCCCGTATTGTTAAAGTACAGTAGTACCAGACTAGCAGAAAAATCAAAATCAGTTGCAATGGCCTGAAATATAAGCGAATGATAATTAAAACTCAGCAAGAATTGTCTTTGTTCATAAACATCCACCTTAATGTTTGCTTTGAAACTGTTGCAACTTTCTAGTGTCACTGCTTCACGCTATGTCCCGCAAATAGTTGTTTAGGCAGAGGGAACTCGAACCCGCACTTTCTGCTATATTTGACACATGCATGTTAAATGGCGGAACTCAACGCCGCGCTATGCCTTGGTAGCAGAAATAATATATTTGTATCGAAAAGCGGTTAAAATTTGAGTATTACCTAAAATCTATTGACAAATTACCAACAGCGAGAACAAAGGCAATCGCACTAAGTATAAGTTTAAATTTTTCGTATTCATCCTTATATTTAAATCTGAAACAAAAAATCATACATTAACATCGCCATATTTCATTTCATAAAAATGTAAGTATTTCTGTAACCAAAGTCTTACTTGTCGTTTTTGTTGAGTATAGACACGTTGACATTACCGAGTATGATTCTTAGATACAAACTGTTTTGTTTCGGCAAAGTCGCTTCTATTTCATGCAGCATTGCTTTCCTCTTCATGATTTCTTTTTCAAGATTTGCCACCCGATCATCTTTTGTTACGCCTTTCTTTTCCGCTCTTAAAATGTGTTACGTGATTTAGATACTTTGCAGTTTAGTATTTAAATAAACGTTATCTATACTTTTTTTTGTCGTAATTAAGAAGTAAAATATAAAATGCTAATATTTTTTTTATAAATTAACGACAACTATATAATAAGACAAAGAAAATATTAGCAAAATTCCTAACTTTTGTCAACTTGAAACATCCTTAATCCATTTTAGAGAATAAATATAGTATATCTAACTGTTTATAGCATTCTATGTATACCTACTTCCAGGATGCATAAAACAATAATGAGATAAATAACTGTTTTTCCAACATCATAACCAATATAGTCACATAACACGAAGAATAGACACACGTGTAAAATAATTTTTACCACTTTACGTTTAACTAACAACTATCGAATTCTTATATCTATACATAAAAACACATTTCTAATTCTCAAACAATACACAAAAATTTTTTTAGCTGCATACCTCTTTCGCCTCGCTCACTATCACCAACCTATTCATACATACCCAACTAGGGGTTAACTTGATCTTCATTCTCGTCATTTATATATTCGTACATATTTACAAATCGTTAAAGAAAGTAATATGTTTAGTAAGATGAGTGATGTCTACGTCGTAGATCTAATATAATCTATTGCCCCAATTACACCACACTAATCCTAGTGCACTACATCAGACGCAATATTAGTGTCCTACTAATGACGTAAATGCATGAAGGAATGTAGGATTATTTTTTAAGTTGTTTAAACAGGAACGACATGATTCGAGTCATTTCGAGTGCGGATTGAACTAGCATACAAATGTGATATATCTTAGAAAACAATGATGCATGCATTGTGCTTCTTTCATTACAAATACAGTAGTGTACATCCGGCAGTAACTATATAGATCCGGCACTTTGCGGACCCTTGCTTTAAATTGATCGCCGCTATCAGAGGGCAATGTACAAAATGATAAGCGTATAGCATGAAACAATAGCTAATATATTTTCCTAATAAAATGTTTATATTTTATTATATGTGACTAAAAAATTGATAATATTTTAATTCAACGACGTTATAATAAAAGATGAATCATCCGTTTGACTTTCACTGTCCTCATTGTTTTGAAAATAGCTATTGCATTTATTTAACATTCAAAATTTTCAATATGTAATTTAAGTTTTTGGCTGCTAAGGCTGGGAAAACCTTGGTTTTAGGAGACTGTTCGCAACTTCTTGGACAATTTCGAGGAATTGTACATTAACTGGCAGATATCAATATGTATGTTTAAATTGAATTCATAAATAAATTCTATATATATCTAATAAAACCTTTTCAATAAATAAAAATTAACCAATGACATTTATTTACATTTATTGTTTAGTGCTACACAGATCTATGGTTGTCAGTATTTTTATCTAATCTGAAAGATAAGATTTATTAATTTTAATATTTTTATCTTTTATTTGGACCATTAATTTCATTATATTATTGGGGAATAAATAACAGATTTTAACATTGATTGTGTAGTTCATGTATGAATATTTTTTGTATGAGCAATAAGTGCTGCAAAAATTATTTATTTTTTTATTCAAGGTTCAACGGACCTTGGTAATTTGATACTTTTAAATTATATAATATACAGATGATTATAAAACGATGAAATATAATTGAGTAGTTTTTGCAGTGTTTTTTGTCAAAGGATTGTTTTGCCATTATAAATACAATATAATTATATCTTTTGTGTAATTTTAAAATGCAATATAAGAAAAAAAAATGTTTAGTATTAAGTGAAGTAGGTTAATAGTCAAAAACAGATCAAGGAACCTATTGAGTTATAATTACAACAAAATTAACAAAACATATTCTTCCATTTCATTAAAAGTTTTCATTCTTTTTTGTGAGGGCAAGAAAATGTAAATAATGCATTTCTACAAATGGGCCTTCTAATGGCCTCTTCTGTACTTATAAATTCAGCCACATAACTTTCCATTGATATTAGAAATGAAAAGTAACAAAATTGTAAATCACAATCTACTTAAACACACTCATTCAATTTACAAGCAAAAACCATGTAGAGACTGTATACAAACTTTGCTAATTTAGACACTGATAATGTAAAATTTCAATGTGTAAATTTTCAACATAAATAAACTTTAAACAACTTAAGTTTTAAAAATAAATTAAAATAAGTGACAATTCTTTTAATTAAGATAAGGTTGGTGTTGACAATTATGAGGCTGTTTTCTAGTTATTTTCCACTCAAAAGAATTAATTATTTTCATGACCTCTCTCTGATGATAAGACAATGTTGCTAATTTATATGTTACATTTGCGTTTGTTTGTCATTTGCCTAGTCTGTTCCATAAAAAAAAAAACCCCACTTAACAAGTAGTCTCAAAATTTGGGTGTAAACTGGGGAATATAGAGTATATCCTAACTGTAAATTTAAATATGATAAATATTTCTTTTTAACTAATTACTTAATTTTCAAATTAATTCTATTGGATTTCTAGTTAACTAACATGTAAATAGGATGCTAGCATGTTATTTTCTACAATCAATGCAAAATAATATAATCAAAGAATCTCTGACCTTTTGAGGGCAGTTGTAATAATCGACATCCGATATCTTTGATGGTTCAGCTCTTTTAAACATGATGCTTGTAATTCTCCAACCTCCTCGAGTTTTGTTGCATATTCCTTATTTATTGACTAAAAGAGAAGAAGAAAGTACTTTTTAAATTTACTATTTGTATAAACATTATTTATAGAAATTTTTAATATATCCTAAATTGAAAATAAAATCCCTATTTCCACTAGGATCTGATTTTTTTACCCCAATCAATAAAAACAACATAATATAATTTCATACCAATATGATAATTCCCCAACAAGTAGTATTAAAGTAAATAGATAATATTTAGCCTAAGAATGTCATGTGTTTATCCTTATTATCGTATTAAACAATTTTGTATGGATATGGAAAAATTATAACCTACATTTAATATAAAACTTTGTAATTTTTATTTTAGTGTGATATATGAAAAATCTGATTGGACATACTTCTAAACGCTTATAATCCGCTACAAGATCTTCCCACTCTTTTAGACACTCTTCGGTCTCCATGTTCTGAAATTAGCTATGAAAATACTTCAAACGTTGAAAAATCGCTTAAGGTAAAAATTAAAGTAGCAAAATTTTATTCATGGCGATACGAGTCAGAGCGGCAAAACACTGAATTTTACATCAATAGAAAATGGAAATGAAACTGGTTACAATAATTTTAACGACCTGTCTATGTCATCTATCAAAAATTCGATGTTGATTTTCCGATACAGATAAAACTAAATGATTCAGTATATAGATATGAGAAAATGTTGAGGCAGATAATGGATCCATTGGTTTTAATGGATTTCTTACATTTAGAACAAAATCCACCTGTAGATTTTTTTAAAGAATAATTCTTAATAATTTGAATTATTTTTTTATTTTATAAGAAATGTTTTTTTAATATTTTTTTTGTAGTATTTATCGTATACAATTATGGTGGCAACTGTTACTCACTCAGCTTCACGCTGTACCCCGCACATGGCATTGGCAGGGTAAATTTGAGGCATTGCGTGTTGAGTGGCGGAACTCAACGCCGCGTTTTGCCTTGTACCAGAGCGAATAAATGAAAACATTAAATATTTAAATTGAAATATTTAATATTTCAATTCTTCGAGTAGGAATCGAACCCACAATCTGTCGGTTACAGTGTTATTAATCTTCAGATATAGTATTTTAAAGTTGAATTTGTGAACGCTGCATTGTTGAATTCAGTAAATATTTAATACTGTTTTTTTAGTAGTAGAGTTTAGTTTCAAGAAGCGTTTACATTAGATTCCTAAAATTCTGTTTATATTTAAAAACTGAAATAGGTTTTAATTGTCCCCAATTACGTTTAAGTATTCGAATATTTATTAATCTGCTAGAGATTTATATAAAAATTACTACTGAAATATAACAGTAACACACGAACTTCTTATTTACATGTCAAGTTTATTGCTTACACTAGAAAGGTTGAAGAAAAAGACCTCATAAATTACATACTTCATTTATTTACAGAAAAAATTCACCAAATTCTATTAAAATTTTGGTAGTTTATTTTCTATATAAATTTAGACAAAATACAGCGGTTAATGCGTATGTATGCACAAAATCCTCTGCAGTATGTTCACGTAGATCAAAGACAAAGTGTCAAGAATATTGAGGATTTTGCTTTACAGATATACATTCAATTGATGACAAGCAAAATGATCGCAACTGCAAATACTGTGATTTTATTCTAGTTATACAATTCTTATTTATATAATTCAGACAATATAATTTTGCAAGCGTTAAATACGTGACTGTTCAATCAAGGAGATTATGTATATAGCTTTCTCAAATATATGATATATATGATTTACGATTATGTATCAATAATGAGCTTTGTGTTTTGCGGCTTTTATTTCAAGAGCAAACTGTTACAATACACAATCTAAATATTATCAGAACAAGTATAAGTTTTAAAGAGTACAAGTTGATGCATATATTTAAGAATAAGCTGAATGGCATATAGTTAAGTAATTATAGATACATCTATATTTATATAAATTTCTACTGCTAAATATATAACCTCCTTGTTAAAATAATTACAACTACACAGATAAAGCAAAGGAATCCTGCAATACCATGCTATCTATGTACATATTTTTGACTTTTATATTTATGATCTTTTTATTAAATCACAT
Organism: Eueides isabella; assembly: GCA_019049475.1. Taxonomy (NCBI): domain Eukaryota; kingdom Metazoa; phylum Arthropoda; class Insecta; order Lepidoptera; family Nymphalidae; genus Eueides; species Eueides isabella. The sequence goes on along the minus strand of CM032395.1, from coordinate 9,249,801 downwards.
TTAGCATGGTACCACAGAATTTTTGATATTGTAGTTTATACCTCCATGTCTAGCACTGCAAAGCTTTTATATAATATGACAATATTCAAGTCTACATCTACTTGCTAACTTCTAGAAAAATACCAGGCAACCAAACATCTCAATATCTATAATAAATAACAAGAATCATTGTGGGCATATCACTAATCTTGTGTCTAGCTACCACAAACGGCGTATTAAAAAAAATATAATTAACATATTATATCACACATTCCAGTTTAAGAAAACATTATATGTTAAAATTCAAACAACTTAAAATATATTATTATAAGGGTATTATTTATTGTAAGATTGCAAAAAAAAAACATTTAAAAAGTAATTTACAGCACTACCATCTCTTATTTTTCGTTTGAGACATTTAAAGATATAAATAAATAGTAGAAAAAAAACTATAAAATATAACCACTCTAACTTATAGTTAAAGTTTTGAATTGACAAAACTTAAAATAAGTCATTTATAACTGCAATTTGTTACAAGTAAAGCATATTCCGTAGACAACACACTAGAATACTACAAAAAAGATAATTAATCCGGTTTCATTTTTCCTTGGATATCCATTAATGCTGTTGGCACCAAAGCAAACAAACATAATGAGGATCGATCGAGGGCAAAAAGAAAAATTAAGGGCATCGTTATATACAAGGAGATTTTAATGACCTTTCGATGTGAACATTCCAACTGATTGTCATGAATAACCATTGATACTAATGTAGTAAAACTAAAATTATCAAATAGACAAAGTAAGGTACATTTCTACGTTCGACATAATGTAAGAAAACACATTAACTATTCGTATCAAATAAAAGTTACATCTAAACATTCTTACGAATAAACAATAACTATAAAATAAAATAGAATAAAGAAATGTTAAATTATAACACAGCTTTTACTCCTCGCTTCGCTTCGATTCGATCGGGTGCGCGACGAATGCTACGTCACTCAATTAAATTTTACTAAAAATCTGATGTAACAAAATTAAACTATACGTATACAGAAATTATCTAGGAGCCGTTAAGTTTTAATGGAATGTGTTACACTAATAGATAAACAGGGGCATTGTGTGTGGTTGCAATCGGACATAGCATTGTCTTATACACCAGGTAAGATCTCAATAAACAGAAGAAAGGAAAATATCAATAAATTATCAAAACTATCATTTGTTTCATTATATGATCACCATCCAAGTTGAAACTATTGTGTCTCATTGCAGCTCCATTGTGTGAAAAATAATGATAAAAATATCATCGGTGAGTTTGAATAACTAAAATGGCAATGCAATTAGCGACACTCCCAAACTTTAACGGTCTGATCGACGCTGCCGGATATCACGTATGGCAAGCTCTTGTGGAAATCTGAAAACAGATAATGTTCAACTTAAAATTATGAATTAACTTTTCGAATATGCCTGTGACTTAACAACAAAACAATAATTGTCTATAATAATAATAATAATGGATATTTGTAATCATAATTAGCTCTAAAGCAATTAATATAAAACTTGTGCAATTTTGTGGGCAATCTGTACTAGATTGTTCACTAGACAGCACATCTAATGTTATTATTTTTAGTACATTTTATAACTAACGAAAGTATAAAACATTTAAATATGTATGGGGTGATACAACGTAGCGGAGGAATGAATTATTTAATATAGTCATTTGGTTGGTCGTTGGTGTAGTTCGGTTGCCTACCAAGGCTGGTGGCGAAGTGCTGGTGCGCGTAGAGCGTCTTGAGGCAGCGCGTGTGCGCGACGTCCCACACGCGCAGCGTCTTGTCGTCGGAGGCGGTGAGCAGGTAGCGGCCGCCGGGGTGCCACACGGCGCCGCGCACCCAGTTGTCGTGCCCCACCAGCGTCGCCAGGCACTGCCCCGTGCTCACGTCCCAGATCTGCAAGACACCCTACCCTTAGTACGCTACGAGTACTGTGTGGGATATAACGTGACGCTAAAAAAAATTCTTGTTATTTTGTGCGAAATTTTATTGTGAAACTGTTATATTAATAAGATTTCTTTTACCGTTGCTTTTTTATTTTTTTTTATGAGTATCAGTAATTAGTATTTAAAGAGTATATTAATCAGTAGTTGCTTTCAATTTGATAAAAAATAGACGACGTTTACAATTAATGAAAATAGGTGGGTCTCTCCAGGGACGGGTCTTGTAGTGTCTTATGCAGTAATTTCCGCTAAATTGTAATAAGCAAATTTACTCAGTTTAATAAAATTCCTAATAAAATGCTACTTTAAATAAAGGCGTTAAGAATAAATATAAGCGTTTACATTGTATAAAAAAAAGATGTTACTTTCTTAGACAATTTAAATAAAACACTGTATACCTTTGCTCGTAATTAGATTTCGTAAGGATATACTTGCTTAAATATATATAAAAGTAAAGTCATTTTCTCACTTTTATGTTAAAGAAACCCCCAATATCAAGCAATAATACGAACATTATGTAGAAAATGTTAAAACAATTTGAACACTAACATGTTTATTCTGCTAATCGCAAAAGGCGTAAAACAGCTTTTCTATTAATCAAAATCCCAACCTTAACAGATTTATCACGCGATCCGCTAGCGAGGAAAGGTCCCTGATGGTTGGCGCGGCGGTTGTCGCCGCCGGCCGCCTCGTTGATGGCGGCGGCGGCCGACTCCGGCGCCCACGACACGCATTCTACCACGTGTTCGTGCTCGCGAAGCTCCATCTAGCAATATCAAAATACATCATGATTATTATTATTTCGATTGTACCACTGTTAAGAATAACTAATAAATTAGTAAAAATAAATGTACCAAAGGCCACCTTATCGCTTAAATAGCCATCCCCGTGAGCCATTACGCTTTAATTTTCCTATATTTTATCTTTAAGAGGAGGGAAAGGGTCAACGGTGTGAACAATAACAATATATAAAACACGATACACAGAATAATTATAAACATATGTAACCTAAACGGTTATTGATTGCTATAGAATATATTTTTATATTTTTTATATTTTTACTAAGTCTTAACAAATGCCCATAGTTGTGTTGTTGTAGGTTTACTCCAAATAAAAAAAATATGTAAAATATTTTAAACTAAATAATTAACTCAAAATACAGGTCGAGTTTAGGTAGATAGACAAATTAAAATATTCCTTTCCAACTATTTTTACCAAATATATAATAGCATAGCACGCAATTTTATAGTTTTAGAAACATTGGCAATATAATAAAAACAATGACGACGTAGAGTATATATTTAAACAATTATATGGCGGTCTCGTGACGCCACGGGTTGCTGGGAACTTTCCTTGTTCAAAGGATAAAATAAGCACAGTTGATTTACATCAGGAAAATGTATTTTAAGATGCCCACCTTGCACTCATTAGTGTCCGCATTCCATATGCGCACGGTCTGGTCGTTGGAGCAGGAGGCGAGCAGCGCGCCGTCCGCCGACACGCGCACCATGCGCACCCACTCGCGGTGACCCTTGTACGTCTTCACGCAATATCTGGATGCGGTATATATCATTTTTTTTATTATACATTATTAGACTGATGAAAAATATATGCCTCTCTAAGCTCGCTTAAATTACACTATTTTATTTACAAATTTTACTTGTTCTAATGTTTCTTACAATTTTAAGACAGTATCATATATAAATTTAAAACTAAAATTTTAGCTAACTGAATTAAAAAAAATGTAATTTTTGAGTTAAACACTAAACAATCACCAAATGTTTAGTGAAGGTTCTCAAAATATAAAAGTCAACGTTCCTGAGATTAGCGCATACAAACGCATACACGAACAGACAAAACTTTTAAAAAATCACATTTTTTATTTATTAAGGAAGACATACAGTTTCACAAATACTTAAAAAAGTTTAATTTACATTCATTAACCAATGAAGTAATCACATATGAAGTAATCAAATAGTACAAAAAAAAGCAAGATGTACAAAAAATCTGAATGTAGTTTATTCAAAACAGAAATCCAAACAAAAACAGAAGAAAATTATTTTTAAACAGCTCCCATGATAAGTGATTTGAACATATTTAAATGTATAGCAAACATGTCAATATCACCAAACGCATTGTCATGAGAGCTGCAAGCACGATAAATAAAAACATTTTCCAATTACATTAATAAACCCTCCTATATGATCTTCCATCCTTCCATGTACAGACATTGAAAGGTAACAGATTTATTATTAGTATAGATAGATGTTAGACAAAATATGTTTGTAACTTGCTATATTTCTATGTATTATTTTTTTTGTAATTTAACTTTACTACACACATAGTGTTCGATCGAGGCAAAAAGTTAACACGGTTGTGAGTTCGATCACCACCTTAGCGGATTGTTTTTATTTCCCCCTTCTAATAAGACAAAAGACAGAACATCGTTTTCAAGAAAAAAAGAATATTGGTCAGGTCTCATCAGCGTGAAGCAGACAAAAGCTTTTATGTTTATTTAAAGTAACAGTTATTAATGACAAGTCAAACTTGAATTTTAATTAATATAATGTAAAAACATAATAAAATGGCACCTGTAGTAATATATGAAATTGTGATGAGATGTCATTATAAACCTTTAGATAAACCAGAAGAAGAATGTTAAAAATGTAACTTTAAAACAAAACTTGTTTTTAATTTTACATAAAGAACATACCAAGCTGTCAGCTGCGGCAGATGTTAAATTACGCAAGAATTTTTAAAAATATGCAGTTTGAATTCATAAGGACTCAAATACTTATACAGTGAGATAAAAATCATTTACTTTTATATATGTGCCCATAGTTATAGAAGTGGTCCAATTCATAAAAAAATAAAGAGTTCATCACTGATTTCACACAACATTATTTTAAATTAATTTTATTCAAAGTAATTTTTATGATATCGTCAAAAATGGACCCTTTGATATATTTGTATTAACGTTACCCATACATCTAGTGCATCAAATATTTAAATAAATTATATAAACTAAACTTGAAAATGACGTCATCCACGTACCATTTTATTTGCGTTTTCTTTTCTTTTTAAAATCAAAATCACTAGAAGAATCAATAACAAGAAAAGTCAAAAATTACCGCGGGCATTTCCCGTTTCTCAGGTGCAAATACAATATGGATGAGGTTCTAGAAAAAATAACCTTCTAAAATGTTAAAATTTGTCAAAACATTCTAAATTCCACGTTTTAGGTTTTTTACCCATAAATATTTCCATTATAAACCTTACATTATTTCCATTATAAACCATCTATCTATACACTAGTAACGGTAGAAAAATATACAGATATGTTTTATGCAATTTATGGTAGAGTACACATACTCTTACATAAATTCCTAAAGGTTTTCAGGAACACTAGAAATTTTAAAAGCTCGAAATGAGAAACAAAGATAACATTTTAATTATCTGTACTCATAATAAATCTGTAACCCATCAATGTATGTACATGGAGTGTCTGACTGTGGAGCTAATCACTCAAACGGCTTATAAGATTTAAATTCAACTTATGCAGTTATAATATACCAACGTCCACTTAACATTTAGTGTTTGTTTTATTTAAATAATATAAAAAATCTTCTTAAATAAAATCAAAAAGTAACATGAAATGTTGAACATATCTCACCCGGTAGCAACCTCCCACGCCTTGATGGTTTTATCGCGACTAGCGGAATAGACAATGTCGCCGCTGGGCGAGAACGCGACGGACGACACGTTGTGGTCGTGGCCGTGCATCGTCTTCACGCACTCGTACGTCTGGTTGAAGTCCCATAGCTTGATCGACATGTCAGCACTGCATGATACTACAAATTGTAATAATAATATTTTTTAATTGTACACCCAGAGAGAAAAATAAAAGCTCAGAAATATAAAAATAAAAAAGCTCATAAATATAAAAATGTACAAAAGGTAAAATAGCAAGGGGAAAGGTAGAGGTAACAGCAAGTTAAGATGAAACAGCAAGGATAGGGTGCAAATTGTAGAGTTTATAAAATAAATAAAAACTATAACTATATACACTGGTACTATTATACAATATTAAAATTACAATGTTATTGTTAAATTTATTAGTGGAATTCAAATATACATTTGATTTTTTTTTACTTTTTCCTTTCTTTAGCCCCCGACGGGAACAGATTGTCTGTAAGTGTCTTGTGTAGCTCTTCTATTAATAAACCGACTTAGTGTGGTTGGAGAGCTTCAAGCACTTTGCCATTTTTTTTAATAGAGGGTTTAATTTAATTTTATTAAACTTCATGATTTTTTACGCATATAAAGGGGTAAACACACGGATAACTGAGCGAAGTCATGAAAATAATATATCAAATATACAACTGTCGGTAACCTACTGCACCATCTCAACTTATTATTTAAGTTTTAACATAAATAATAATAGGAACATTGTTACATATATTTTATGATATTTTAAAGCACACATTATTTTCGTATTTTCCTTAACAATGTTAAATATATGTAACAGTGTTCCCCATTTTTTTTTATAATCCAGGTATTACCTACTTTGGGAGGAAAAAGATAAATAAAAATATAGAAAAATATGATGAGATACATTAAAAAGAAAACACTTTGTTGATACTGAATAAAATTAAATAGAAAATTATTTCATTATTCGTAAAAACAATAATGTGCGTCCAAAAACAGTATTAACTGGTACTTACCAAGTAACTTGCCATGATGATCGAAAGCGATATCCTGAACGGAGTCAGTGTGGCCCTTCAGAGATCGTTCATAGTCGCCATTTTCAAAATCCCACACTTTGATTGTAGCGTCCTCGCTTGAAGACACTAACAAACTGAACACTGGATGAAATATTACCTGTGGACCAGCCAAAATAAGAACATATTTTAATAAAATATTATGTTTTATTATAAATTATTATATACTTGTATTTGTCGTGTAGTCGAATTGTAAATTCATCGATTTATAAGACTTTTTTAAGACATAAATTGCTAAACATCGGCTGTACGCAAGAAAAATTATCACGTTCCAGCTAAGCCGAGCGTGCGAGCGAGAGCGCTCAACAAGCGAAAGAATAACACGATCAGTCTTAATGTCCGGCTTGTGGCGTATCTAATAATTTTCCACTCCATCAAAAGGGATAATGAAGATTTCCAAAAAAAAAATTTCTTTTATTATATAACAATTCAATTCATTAAAGTAGGTATACTAATTTTTGTCAATGTTTTCGACGCTATCATAAAAAATCATTAAAAATGAAAGTCCGTGAGCCGTCTTTACGGATAGCTATTTTTTTAATTAAATTTTAATATATAAAACATAGTGTGTTATGTAAATGAACACAATTTACACAACACACTATGTTTTATATATTACATTTTCTTTTTCACAACATAATTGCATACAACCTGAACTGCCAATATCTTGTCTCCCTGTTCTCGTAAACCAGTACGTAGTGCGCGGAAATCAATAATCATCAAGGATATGGCCAAATATTAAATATTCTGCAATAATGCTTACATCGGTTAATTACTTCGCAATATGCTTTGGAAATTGTTTTTATTACTCATTAATAGTATAAAGTTTAAACACACAATGAACCATAAAAAACTTCTTGCTACACAGCCCTTTCTACAGAAATTCTTCATATATTATTTACATATAAAAAAAAACAGACTATTATATATATATATATATATATATATATATATATATATATATATATATATATATATATATATATATATATATATATATATATATATATAAATACCTTAGTAATAGTGGCGCGGTGTCCGGTTAGGCAGAACTTTTCCGGAGGGCGCGGAATCCATTCGGTCGGCGTACGTTTGGCTCGTGTTGGTGCTCCTTCTATGAATTCCTTCTGTGCTTCAGAAAGCTTGGACTCGAGTTCCATGACCTGGAGAAATTATGACATTATAAAGGAGTTTTTATTTTATATTTTTGGTCAAAGTATAAAATAACCGGTCATGTGCCAGTCAGACTCGCTCCACAATTTCAAGATGGTAAGTCAACAGGAAGTACAACTTATTATACAAGTTAACAAACTTATATTTATAAACATTTTGTATGTGTTAAATATATAAGTTCATAAGAGTTTCATAATTCGTTTCATCTGATTCCCTTCAGATGTTTTCATTCATTTGTACTGCAAGGTCGGCGGGAAGTACCCTATCTATAGGTTTTATTAGTGAGCGAATTTCAAACAAAAAGAGCAAAAGCAACGATGTTTGAATACTCATTTCTTATGATTGCATTAATAATAATTACAATAGCTTATTGCACGTTTACGTTTTAATTAGTATTTAAATAAACAATCAAATTAATCGTTCATTCTGACACAAACATAAAATTTTAAAAATCTAGCCTATGACCTAGAATCCTCTAGCGCCGATCGATAACGCGATAGCCCAGACGGGATCGTATGGAGGCGTATCTAAACGATGACGTTCATACATTTACTTACTTACTATAAGAAAGTACAGATGTTAATTTACCTTCTTTTGGAGCCTGATGACCGATGTCCATTTTTTTTCTAAGAGGCCGCCGAATTTGCGATCCATCTCGCCGGTCATGTCCGCTTCCTTTTTAAATGCTTCCAGCGCATCGTTATAGCCATTGCTGCCCAGGTAGTCGGCGATCGCTTTATTCCTGTAAAGTGTAAGAAAATCATAAAAATGTTATGCAATTTATTAACATTTTAATAGGAAGAATTCATTATTCGACTCATTAATTTAAGTCATAACGAATTTCAAAACATAGAGAAATTAAATAGACTCTATGTGCTTAATCCATGATGAGGCTCTTATATTGGCTCAGAAAATTTTAAAAAAATATATTAATCTCTAAATATTTTTTATAACAACTTTTGCGGTAGTTTCTCTCATGAGACTGAAACATATGTATATACGCAAAATTTTTAGATATAAACTTTTGAAAAGAAATCTAAGTTTAATTCTATAATTTTATTACTTATAATAAATTATTTTTAAATTCACATACATAAAAAGTGGACGTTATTAACTTATTATGAATAAGTTAATAACGTCCGCTTTTTTTTTCTAGTATATTATGAGACATTTTAATATAATGTCACGTCTGGAATATGCAATATAAAGGTATATAATAAATACAATATATAATAACATATAACAATATAACATCTTTCTAACGTTTCTACAACTGTATCCCACCCAATGTATCGGTAAAATACATGTAACATCAGTATATAACATATCGCGGCGCAGTTTGCATGACGACAATGAATGCAACTGTAAAACTTTCAAAAACAATTCTCATTCCGACAATTTTGTAAACAGTTAAGAATATATAAAAAAAACAGTTTGTCTAATGCGACATATACTGGTAAAAAGTGTAAAAAATATGACAAGTACCATAAGAACTGATTGATGTAAATATTTAAGAAAATAGCGCAATACAATATAATTTTCATATAAGCAGTTAAGATGATTTAAGAACAATCGGCGCAGTATTAATGGCTTGGGTGTTTAAAACGAGAAAGTAGAACGAAAATAATAAAAATATAACATAGCATAGATGCAAATGTAACATAGACAAAGTACAATTAGTGAGGAAGGGTAATGAAAGTTACGATTATTAGAGTAAAACCAACAAAATGTTTGTTATTTAAAACACGTAAGCAAAGGTTGGCAATATGCAGCGTCGAACTTGTGCCAAATAGATAAGTTGCCCTTGATACCTTACAGCCCGTATCCGCAAATATTACAGACCATCTACAAATGATACAAAATTTTGTCTCGTCTCTTCAATAAATAGAATTTTATTTTATTTTAACATATTTTCTTCTTTTTATTTATATACAACATAGAAATATTAAATATATTCCCGGGTGTTTATGCAAATTGGATAACGAAAGAGGTCTAAGGTAAAATTAGTAGGTATATAAAAACACTGTATCCCGCACACTTGGTGACCTAGTGTTAAAACACTCCATTCCTTTCCCACATTAAATTATTGTAATAAAGTAAGTAAGTATTATTGTAGTAAAGTAAGCAAGTACTCAATCATTTAGTTTCTTCATTTGCCTGATTTGCTGTATACTTAATAAGCGATAATGTGGCCAGGTAGTTTATTTCACAGAGCTTTCTTCGGGTGACTTATTGAAATATCAATGGTGCATACTCAAGCTTTTATTTTAAAAATACATATAGTACCATTACTTTAATAAAATAATGACCGAAACCGTAAATGAATTTTAGTTTATATCATATGGACAGATATACGTTTTGTATTGATATATCTTTTAAAATAATTAATATAGCTTTCTTATTTTAGGATCTTAAAGATTTTTAATAAAAATTAGACATATATAATCAGAATTTATGATTTTGTTCTTATAGTTAGGCATTTTTAAATATTGAAGTATATTTGTATACTTAATTCTCACTATTATTTCAAATATACTTAATTCGTATATTTATCAATTATTTCTAATTCATAGATACAATTAGTTTTAAATTTCTAAATAAAGTTTTTCTGGCAAACGTACGCAGTCTTATTTAGATTTAAAAGTATGGGTACGACTGATGCAACATCAGATCTGCAGGCACTTGATAAGCAGTTGAATAAACTTGTGAACGATGTATGTGTCAAATATCTAGTCGGTGAAACTAAATCGATTCTAAGACAATCGGCTGCAAGACAATCAGCATAGCAGGTGTTCCCATTGTGTGCGTGGGAACAATCACGTCAGGCCTTATGATTTTAAGTGAAAAGATATAAGCGTTTCATTTCATTTATAATGCTAATTAAATTACACTTTATTATTACAGCTACAACTATAACATCCTAAAAGCGCTACTTGCAGCAGGTATAAAAATAATACTTTTAAAAAAATTACAATTGATTGTTTTTTTTATTAATTTATAAATTAGGTACCAAAAAGAATTATTTATTGTACCAGAAGAGCCAATTTTTTACCATCAATCTGCTTTAAACAGCGGCGATACTCCGTGTATTGCCAAAATTTATATACTAATTTTATCCTAGACTTCTTTCGCCACTGATCAGTCTTTGGACAGCAACGGAGATCAGTAGCGTCGGTGGAGTTAGCGAAAGTGGTTTCGTGCGTGGAGGTGCGGGCTGAACGGGGGACGCTTGAGAAAATAACTTTCACGCTACATTTCCGTTGATATAAATCCAATTAAAGGGCACTTACACGCTATTATCATTTCTTAGCCGTATCAGTGCTATTTTGTATTTACTTTGCAGGCAATTAACTTGTTAACTTTGAAACTAAGAATCTAGATAGATACTTAGTAAATGTTGTGATCGTCCATCGGCATCCATTACGTCTGAACATGTTGTATATCGCATGTTATGTATGCCATCACAATACTAATTACACCGATGCGATTGTGTTATAAAGTCATGTAAATTTAATAGCATACTTTAATTAAACGAGCAGATAGGCAATAGGCGATGATAGATAATTTATTGATAAAGAACAAAGATATCAAATAAGGACTTCATGTTACTTCAAATCCGTATATATTAAGGGCCAAGGACACAGACCAAATTATTTCAACATATACATGTTGTACAATGTACTCATTACCAAAGCTTATTTAAAAAAATGACAACTAGCAAGAAACAGGAACACAGTAATAGAAACACAAATGGTTTTGAATAAACGACGTATTACAGTTAATGTAATTAAAGAATTTAGTATTAGGAGCACGTAAACCGAATTTGCATAGCTTTACGTGATTGAAATAAGTTTTTACAATGAATAGCACCTGATTGTTTCCAAAAATGTTAGTAACATCGCAATGTGTAAACCTTATTGACCAACTGCTAAAACTGTTCTCTTATTACGTAACGTTGTTTGACCGCCGAAGCTGTTTATTTTATTATAATTATCTTATTCGAAAATCAAGTATGTAAAAACTTATAAAAAGACCCTCAAAAACTCAATCCTTGAATTTCGTAATGGTGTAAAGTTACGTCAGCATTACGCACTAGATATTTATTTATATACATTTTTCGGTTAAAAGTGACATCATTAAGAAAACATCTTAGTTTACTTATATATAAATTTTGATATAATAATCATAGTTTTTGTTGACCTATGATATGATATACATAGTTTTATATGATATATATAGTTTAAGTATATATAAATATTACAAAGTACATGCGGAAAATTTCTTAATTATAAGATGTCAACATTTTCATTTCAGTTCCGTTGCTAAGTATGAGGGGTAGTCGCCATCACGGTCGTGCTATTGATCCAGTACAGGCGCCAGCCGTCGACGTCAATGCTGCGTCATTGCGATTCCCCTTTTACTTAAATGCCTTTAAGGGTACGAATATATAGATTGTGATTTTTCATTTAAACAAAATATAATAAAGTTGATTGATAATATTGACTTAGGTTAGAGTTAGATGTTGACATTTGATTCAACTTTAAGAAAAGAAGGCTAATAGTTAATATGCACGATATCTTTAAATACTATTCAAATATTGTTGCGATTTTTATGCAATGACTACTTAACAATACCTACTACCATTACTGACAGAAAAAAAAAGAATTTTACCTTTTTCCTATCAACATGACTTAATGCTTCCATAAAATTAATACTATCCAACGGAGATTAATAATCGTGAAAACTATTAAATGTGTATGTTAGCCACTATATAACAAGGTATTTTATATAATGCCTATGCATTTTCTAGGCAATTATCTATTAACTACTAAGTTTATGTATTAAAATAATGCAAATATTATTTTATTAATTAAGAGATACACGAAACTTTCGTTTTTTTTTTGCTTATTTAAGTTACAACAGAATTTATTGTTTCTGAAAACTTGTGATTTAAGTGGGAGGTCGTGTAATATTATTAGTCACATTTTATATAAAAAGACTTTATGTTATAAAGCAGCACAACTTCAGCAATATCTATTTGTATACGCTATAAATGCTTTACGAAGTTGCCTGCAGAAATGCGGCATACGGCAGAATTACCAGCGGATGGAGCTTAACCGGTGTGGACTGCATTCCAAACGATCCGCAACAGCTTGATCGGACAACGGCTCTAAGACCTTACAATAACTATACTTAGGTTCTACTAAATGGTACAATCTACTAGGAAATTCATATGAAGGTTAATCGTATTCCTTTGACGGCTTAGTTCCATAGTTGTTAGTTTATTTCCATAAATTACAGAAATATATTTTTTCTAAAACGAGTAAAGTAAGTAAATAAAACCGATCTTAAGAGTCTGCAAGCCTTAAACACAATGCATGAATATTTAAATTAAAAAAATAACCATAATGACTCACCACACATTGTTATTGATTTCGATCATTTGCATTTTATGTCAAAAATAAAATGCAGGTGTATCAAGGACACTCACGAGACCAATGCATATTTCAATCAAGATAACTATTTTGGTAACACTTCTTTTTTGCTTATTTAAATAATTAATTTATGTCAAAACAGTCTCGGTTTTAGGATTCAAATGCAAAACTTGCGCCAAATATGTTGTTAGCAAATCGCTTTCTCATAAACAGTTGCATAAGTAACATAAAACTCTTGATTGATTATGTTAATATGACGTAAGTTTACTCTGTACAAAACGCATAATGAACTTCACTATATTCAGTCGGTATTTTAATTTCCAATCTACACAAGTTTTCGTATACTCAGTTAGTTTCACATTGTATCCCGCATACGGCAGAGGGAACTTGGGAACCTAGAGTTAAAACACTCCGTTCTCCACTTTCCGCCGAATTTGAGGCATTGCGTGTTGATGCCACGACAGGCCTCAAGTTCGTATTAAATATGTAAATATAATAATAAAAGACAATATATTTTTTCCTTTAAAAGTTTTATTTATTCAAAAATTAAGTCCTTAATCATTGCAAAACAGTATAATAGTCATTGTAAAATAGTATTTTACAATTAATATTATTATTTACGGTATTACGGTATACATTTTATAAGATAAAATAAAAAGGTATACAAAAACCAAAATAAATTATAATAAAATGAAACATTAAATCTATCAATGCGCATTAACGTGTAGACACCCAGGCGTGGTCAATTATTTTGCGTTAATACAAGTTGAATAGGTCGTGGTTTTCCTTTCACTTTGATCGCTATAAGATGGGAGAATATATCAAAGCTACGATACATGGGGTCACGTCAGTACAATGAAACGAACATGAGATAAAACCGCAAATGATTACATTATGCGTACGTTTACACGAAGATATGCGGAACCCTACCAATTGATTATTATTATTATTTATATACCTTTGGGTTATCGCTGTAAACTTTATTTTTTATTATTATTGTATAATAAACTATTTTCACTGTCTTTTAAAAGAGATTTTAATAGTTATGAGTTATATAAAAAATATTGGGAACTGAGATCAAATATACTTTTAACATTTTTAAAGTGATACTCACAGAAAAGAAAAACACTTATTTAGAAAATGTATAAAAAAATTACGTGTTAAATCCGTCAAACGCTCTGATCACTAAGGTACTTATTTATGTATTAAGTATCAGTAGGGTGATATTTACAAATTTCGACAACCCTAAAGTAGTTACTTAAATTATCGTTTGCGAGAGAGAAATATATTAATTAAATTAACCTCAATCTGGCTTAGTATAACACTTTATAAATTAATTCTAAAAATAATTATATACGAAGTATTAGATTAACTACAAAATGTTTCTTTTATATAAAGAAAGTTTTCTACTTGTTCCAAATAAGGAAACAGTCAACAGCAGGGTCAACGACTGTGTTCTCTAGGTACACTGTTACTTTCAAAGGTCGCATTAAGGGCTCTAGGTAGCGATAAAATATCGCGATATAAGTTTTATTGATTCGTTACCAGTGCTTTATAGTTATATTTTAATAGAAGGTATAATGAAGAAGTAAATATATATTTAAAAATGACACAAAACTGTAATTATTATAATCAACTCGAGTATGTAGAACTCAATATAAGTTTAATGTTGTACAACATCCGTTTTTGACGCTTCAGACGAAATGTAACACGACTTGAACCTGTCTCGCCGAAAGCTAGGTCCGACTCAAACAAGTCTCACGTTAACTTAAAAGGAAGTGTTGAACTGGTTATATTTCAGCTTACATTACAAAAGTGACAATTGGGAAAAGTGAAGAGATTAGTCATTTCGTAATATGGTATTACATCATTTAATAAACCTAATAATATAACACCAACTTATTTTTAAAAGGTTTTATTTAGCTCAAGCACTGAAGAATATTATTAAAGAAGAATTTCATACTTTTCAGTTGTTTCTGAATACATTCCACTTATGCAACATCGAAATGCGAATCGAATAGATTCAATGATTCTTAGCAAACTGTTTTTCAGATAGCAAGCAATAAGACTCATCAAAAATTGGGACTCAATTTTTAGCACTTCGTGGACCATCTCTCTGTATATTTAAAGTTAACCAGCATAACAATAAAGAAAACGTAAGAAACATATAAATTTTAAAAAGGACAACAATTTTAACGTAGCGGTATTTGACTCCGAGCCACTTGAAAACGCATTCTTGTTTTTAAAGAGGCGCAGTGCGCGGGTTCAAATAAAATGATTTCTTTTTACGTTTTTAAAATTAACCTATATTAAAATTAATGTTATTAGTTATTACTTTAGATAATCCCTTACTTAATGAGATATTCCAGAATTTTTATTTTTTATCAACAAAAAATGCCATCACCCTGAAGATTAGCTTTGGTGTATTGCGTATTAGGGCGTACAATACAAGGAAATCAATAGTGTAACAAAAAAAATACGAATATTGGCCTAAATTGTTATTGAAGAATACATTCAATGGACACAATATTTCTACTAGATATTAACTACTATGACTAACCACATTACTTTATCTACTCATATGAAAATCAATGTCCAATTATTACTTTTTTTCCAAAAGAATAAGAAGAGAAAACTTTGCTACAGAAAAACTATCACTGTAAATATCTGTTAACTTGGAAGATTAAAATGTGTATGCGCAATTTTTATTGACATAACAAACAAATAGTTAAAATATATAAGGATGGCAAAAACTAACACAAGCTATAAACATTATTTGCTTCTAGTAAAACCTGTTTAGCTGTTTCTGCAATTAGCACATACAAACCCACATGCACTAACAGACAAAAAAATTCTAAAATCACTATTTCGGGCCTTATTGCATTAATAAACATCCCCTATTTTTTATATACCTTCATATACAGACAGTGATGGGTATCAGATATTTTTTATATTATAAGTATAGTTGAATAATCCAAATAACCCTTAACCTTACTTGTAAAACCTATATTGAGAAATAAAACTTTCTAAAGAGTAGGCACTAAACTGGTGTAAAATAAGATTATATATGAGTAGGTTAGCAATAATTTAAATGAGCAAGAATATCAAAGTATTGGATTTTGATATTCTTACTCTAGGTGTATAAGCTTTTAAAAATGTAACACTAATAATTTTTTAGCTTCATTTGCTAATAGGCAAGATTATTATCTATAAAATGGCAAAAATCTCATCATTTGCTTCATAAGTGACATGAAAAAAGATACAGATGATATTCACATCAACAAAAATAATGTGTCCATAATATATTATACATATTTGCTAAAGGTTTGTTACTATTGCTTTGATCTGCTAACAAGGCAAAGTGTGGTGTTGAGCTCCACTCAACATGCAACATCTCAAGAATTAGGCAGAAAATGATTAGGGGAAGAGGAATGAAATTGTTAACATTTTTATTTTTTCACTCTCGTTAAGAGGCAATGTGTGGCATTGAGTTCAGCCACAACAACATGGAATGTGTCAAGAATTTGGCATTTGGAAAGTGGACATAAGTATCTGATAAAAATAGAGTATGTATGTATTTTTTTGAGTGTCTTAATGTTAGGTTCCCAGGTTTCTTTGTCTACCTTGTTGTACATGGGACACAATCTGAAGCTAAAAAAATGAATTTAGCAAACAGAACTTGTAAATATACTGAGCCTTCAGACTTAGTATACTTACAACTTTTAAGGTTACAAAATTATAGTTATGGCTTATAAACAGGTTGAGGTCAATGTATTAAAAACTAAGAAAATTGCATTGACATTAATATGAAAACAATACTCACAGCTCCTCTCGTTGCCGTTGTGACAACACCATTTTCATTGTGGTTAGTTACTTCTTAAGGCGGCGAGCCCTGGAGGTTCACTGCACTTGAGTCTTATCTAGTTCACGCGGGCAACGGCAGAAGCGCCGTGGCCATTATCACACCTGCAAAAGGATTCTTTGGTTAAAATTTACAATATCCAGTATATTACTATATTTA
Source organism: Eueides isabella (assembly GCA_019049475.1). NCBI lineage: Eukaryota > Metazoa > Arthropoda > Insecta > Lepidoptera > Nymphalidae > Eueides > Eueides isabella. The sequence continues at coordinate 9,232,417 of CM032395.1, read as the reverse complement.
TTAAAAATAAATAGAAGATTTTCGGGTGTTTATAGAGGTGTCCTAAGAAACTGTACTTTTAGGATAATTTTGTCATCCTACAAAAGCAGACGAAATAATTTTGTCATCCTACGAAAGCTACAGATGTCTGTCTTTGTATCTAATTGTTTACCAAATCCATGTTTCTCAAGCATATTTGTAAGTATCAAGCTGAAAGTAATTACTTTCAGTCAGCAGTCCCTTAGTGCACAGAAAATTGAATCAATTATAAGACATGGTAATTCTTGCTTTGTTAATAATACATATTTTATGTTCTCAGTGTAGTCAAAATCTATAGGAAACTCTCCTATTTTCTCAGAGCCACAATATTTGGCAAAATGTAACTGTGAGAGCTTACTTAACACAAAAAGGAAAAATCCCGAAAATTAACAAGACAAATACAATTGCTGACGAAAAAAAATCAATGTCCATAATTTTAATCTTTCTGTAAAGATATCAAACAAGAGTAATTAAATAAAAATAAGTGTTTCATAACTAAAGCAAGGATTTCCAGATCCAATCAAATATTCTTAACATCTGTTCTAAAACAGTTACGTTTATTTATTTACAAGCTATTTTAATTTCTTAACTTTGAAGTATGTCAATATTTCAAGTTATGTATTTACAAACATTGTCATTTTTATTTACATTATAACATCCCAACTGAAATATACGTAATGAAAACAAATATTCAGCATTGGTGACCAATATAGAAATCTAAAATTCCAACTACAAAATGCATAATTTTATAAAAGTAAAATTTATTGGTTGTTTTTATAATATGTTTTATAAATTAAGTTCTATACAGAAATGTGATATATACCTATATAAAGTTTATATTATTATGATTGAAAAAGTACAATAAACATGGCACCATTAATAGATATTGATTATAAAACCATACAGCCAAAATTTGTTGATGAATTTTCCGCGAAATAAAATACAAATGTACTATCATGAATAGATAAATGACTCAGTAAAACGTCAAAAACCATACTGTCAGTTTGCCACATCAACGTAATATTTGTTAATAAGTTATTTCAACGTGGTTAGACAAAATGAGTCCGTTTAATCTTATAGTAAATTGTTTTGAATTTCTGAAATTTGCCAAATAGCGGAACGGCCATATTGAACCAGACATGTTCAGAAACTTTAGATGATTCACACGAACTACTATTTTAAACGTAGAATAACGTTATTTTACATATACTTACAAATCAGACAATCACTAAAGATGCACTTTGATTTAAAAAATTGCACACACTAAATAAACACAGCACACACAAGACCCGAGGCAGAAAACCGTTTCGTTGCAATGGCTCAAATTCACTCAATTCCTATACAAAACTACAATGGCGAGTATGAGACCTGAGAGATTCGATTTTTCTTTTACTTGCCCTATTGCATTGAAAGAATACAACGCCATCTGTTTGTATTTTTTATAATTATATCCTAAAGATAGCAACACTCGCTCTAGACAGAGATGAAAGCATTGTAAAGCTTTAAGGCGAAATGAGATAGCGACCACAGATATTTATTACTATAAAAATCAAAATATATTTAAAATAAACATTAGTAAAATATCACTAAATAATCATGTAATTTGTAAATATAATTTAAAATATTTATATTAATACAATAAATTAAAATTTGACGATATTTATTACGTTTGAAATAAATACATTTAAGACTGCACTCACTCTCGGCCAGACAAAACAACTATTTTTTGTTTTACGTAATTTACATCTTCAATATTAAGTGACTTTGTTCCTTTTAAATAAAGCATGTTTTTATTATTAATCTTTTAGTTTTGTATTTAGTGCTAAACAAATAACCAGAATTGATGCAAAATCCTGGTTTAACTATAAATTTTAAATATTTATGTTCGAATCAATTGCTTTTGTAATATATTAAAAGATTAAATACTCTTAGAATAAAAAATCTTCTATAGAATTTTAGCCGTACTTAAAATAGTATTTTATATAATTATTTCATTAAATATTAATTATTTAGTAAAAATATAAAATATAAACTTTGAAATTTTTTGTATATATACTATATGTAACGAAAGTGTGTCCTATTCTTTTGCTTTTATTTAATAAAAAAAATATAAAAATACATATTCATTATTTTTATTTTATTGTACATAAAAAATATATACTTTTACATTTTCTTTATAAATATATATTGTCATTATAATATTTTTTTTGTTTAAGAAACAATTGAACTGTGAGCGATAGAGATGGTACGTACCCAACTCAACAAAACAAATGTCCGATTCGTGCGCCCATTTCGTAAGTTCTTCGAACGATAATTTTGATCAACGCCCTTTAAAACATAATTTTAATTTACCTGGGCGTAGAATAATTGTTTTATACTATTAGTCTATAAATAGTTTACAGTTTGTAGATCTTGTACTTATTGCAGAATTTCATGGTTTCTTTATAACTAATGAACCAGTAGGCAAAGGAATCAAGTTTCATTTGCTATTTTCTAAGTGTTTTGACGAGTGCTAATATACTGAAGATATATTGTGTGAATTCGTTTATTTTGCAATTTTGTAGCACATCTTAAAAATGACGAGAAATAAAACATACCTTTCACCATAAGATCAATGTTATGATTGTTTTTATATTTGATATGGAGATAATCATTTAATAAACGAGGCACGGATGCTTACTTTGAAGAGCAAGTTGTGCGATGGTGATAGCAAAGAGCAAGAAAGTTAAGCCATTATTGAACAACACAATCAAGAATATGGATTACAATTGGACACCTGGTCCAGAACCACCAAATAACCAAGATGTGGGTGTACCTAAAGCAATCTTTATTCCACATTCGAATTCCTTACCATTTGATGAAAGACGCGTCACATTGGAACAGCCAGTCAAGGTAAAAACTAATCACCTATATAGATTTAATATTCATATGAGATTTGATTTTTCTTTAACCTATTATGATACAAAATTACAAAATAGATAATAATTTAGACATATTCGTCTTAGTATCATTTTTGTCCTTACAGCTATATATATTTCATAAACAATTAATTCAAGTACCCCTATTATTTATTTTGTTATGTAAGTCTACTATTCATATAAAATTGATAGTAAATTTTTCAAATGCTTATAACTGAAATTGACTTGATTTTTGAAATTGAATTTACATTACTTATAACTGAAAGTGTTCTTTGGTTGGTAAATTATAAGTACTATTCAAATTAATTATACCTAAATCAGTTATTATATATTTTATGCAATTGACACATAAGGAAAAAAATCTATCTGTTATATATTATTAGTATATTTTATTATGGTATATTTTATATTGATATTGATTAATGTCATTTGGAAAAAGAGTGATCAAAATAAATAAAAAAAATTAACAAAAGTTAGCCAATTTGAGATGCATGGTATGATATTAGATGGTTATGATATGTATCTCAAGGGTTCAGAGATAAGATAATGTTTATTTTCTTAAGAAACTATATTTATCTTGTATTTGATCTTTATCTTATAGTTTTCACTTTTTAGTAAGAGATAGAGCTGACATATAAGAATTCATTGTATTGTTATATTCTTGTCAACTAAAATATACATCTAAATAACAGTTTAGTGCCTACCTAACAGAAATATAGATTTTACAGTTCATTTAGGCATAAAATTTTATCCTTACTGACTCTATACAAAATAGTTTAACAAATACAACTATTACCCATGGTAAACTAAACAAAATAGCATAGCATTATGTATGGTAACAAGTAACTGTTTCTACACTTAATGATCATAACTAATATATTCCGTTTAACAAGTACAAGTATATTCTATAAGTTGTGGGAGACTGGGCCACAACATCAGTTATCACTTTTGCTATTGATAGATTTGTTAAAAGAAAAGTGTCAGGAATAAAATATAAAAATCAGAATACACAGAATAAGACCGAATAATTAAGTTTTTACTGTATTCAGTTCAAAAAATAAATAATATTACATAGTTAAGGGTGTATTTAGTATCACGGTAAGAAGCTAGAAGCTCAGAGCAGTACTTGTAACTTGAGACCAAAGTGTAGGTTTAGTTTATCTCTTTTACCCAAATTACTCTCTCTAAAATGATTCTTCTAGTACCACTTTCAGAATATGAGACGGAAGTGGAATGGAGTCTCTTAACACTAGGTTCCCATGTTCCTTCTGCCTACTCTGACATATTGGGATTGAGTGTGAAGCTAAGTAATTAATTCACAATACTTCTAGACAGTTAAACACAATTTGGCTAGAAATACGATGTTTTCATTGTTCTAACAATTACCATATACAAATTAACTCTAAATTTGTTTCTGGTCAGTTTGTTCTTGATGTTGAAGTATTTATGTTGTCATATATTTTCCACAGAACTGAATTCACCCATACAGGTTCCAACTGAACCTGTGTTATATATAAAATGTTTTGTACAGATGATGAAATACCAATATCTTCAAGGATTTATATAGATTTTCTTTCAATTTTTCTCTCATAAGAGTTCAATTCTAATGTACCTCCAAAACTGCATAACTTATGAAGTGCTTTAATATTTAACTCCTTTGTGGTCTTGCATCTTTTTCATATGCCATCATTGTGGTTAGGATATCAATATCAAAATTATATAATTGTAACAATTTGTACATTGTTGCCTGTAGTATATAAACTGTTACCAGTGTCCATACATAGATATAAAAATTCTAAAATTCTAATGATAAATAGTCAATAACTTTTGGGATTTTATTACAAAAAATAAAATATTAAACATAAGAATTATTGCTTTCTATTTATTTAGTAAGATATGAAAAGACAGGTCTGGTTGATATTTATTTTAATGATATATGTTATTATATTCAATATGATTTTGTATTTCATGTAATATCAAATTTCCAGCTCCAAATATATAAGGAATTAATAATATTCCATATACTTTGTGTAGAAGAGCAAGCTAGTTGGGGTTTCAGAACGCGTCCTGTGCATTTATTGGTATTGCCGTCAGTCGCGTGTGTGTCGACTTAGTCAGCGTGACCCGTGCTACTTGAGACGGGACAATTGTATATTGGCAATTAAATTTAATAAGATTAAATTGTGCTATTTCTAGCTACCCATCTGGAATGCTCTTGCAACGGAAGCTGATTCTTATCAGGTTTATGTTATGGTTACAGGAAGTTTAGTTGTATCATTATGAAATATCGCTGAGGATACGTCGAAGATAAAGTTTTTTTTTATGCCCAATAATTGCTTATGTAATTTTGTAATAAAATCAAGTATAATGAAGATATGTTAATGTAAACAAAAATATGTGAAGGATTTCTTTGTATTATGTATTTTTTTATTAATGCCGATTGTTTCGCCTTTATCCAAACTTAGGAATTTCACATATAAGTAAAAAAATGTACCAGTTTGATTGCACTGTTTGTTTTCCTTCCTTCCTTAAAAATATAATTTGATCTCTAAAAAATAAGTGAATTTCAATCTAGAGAAAGATCTTCATTTAAATCTATCTCTTCTCTTTAAATCTAGAGAAAGATTACAAAATGAAATAAAAAAAATATTAAATATCAAAAAACCCGATAGGATATAACTAAAAAGCAGAAAATTAAACCTAATAGTTTATTATTATTACCAGTCGGGAACTAGTAAAGAATATGTGGGACTATAATGCCACAGGAAACACACATATTCATACATATATAAACTGATAAACACATTACCTTCCTTTACGTCACGCAGTCGGATAAAAATAATTTGAGAAAAGCCTTGATACTAAATTTTTTAATAATGGTTAGTTATTAACTTTTTCTTTATTATTACAGATTGGAAGAAATGTATATTGCGCGACGCCTTCAACAACGAATACGATATTTGAATGTAGAGTACTTTCTCGACATCATGCCACTCTCTATTACGATAAAGGACATTTTTACTTAGTGGTAAGTTAATTTACTATCAAAATCAAATAATAGAAACTTAGCGAAAATAATTGGAGTAAGTGTTGATTTTTGTTTTGTGTGTAATACATTCAACTACTCACCTTTACGCTGTATTCCGCACATGTCAGGGTAGACAGAGGGAACTTTGGAAACCTAGTGTTAAGACACTACTTTTCACTTCCGTTTCCATTGGCATTGTGTGTTGAGTGGCGGGACTCAACTCCGCGGTTTGCTTGTAACCAGAGCGCAGAAATGGAAACATTAAATATTTAAATTGAAAATATTAAATATATTTCCTCGAATGGGATCGAACCTTCAACCTATCGTTGGCAGTCACACGTTTGTGCCGTTCCGCCACGACAGGCAGGTGTAAAACACAAGTATAACAATTTCAATATCTATCTAATATTTTTATATATTACTTATATACTATAATATATATATATATATATATATATATATATATATATATATATATATATATATATATATATATATATATATACTAAAAAATGAAAATTTGATAGAATGCGATATACGAAGCCGCAGCCAAAAGCTAGTTAATTTAATAAGATAAACCCAAACAGCTTCAAGAAGTAGGAATTATATTAAAAGTACTTAAAGTATGGAAAGCATAAAGCTAAATAGGCTTCATTGGTATAAAATATTAAGCAGCATATAGGTATAATTTACCCAGTATACAAATACTTTATATTAGTCTTATATACTTGAATATTTAACTAAAACTCTTAAGTTAATAACGCTTAAGAGTTTTAGTTAAATATTCAAGTATATAAGACTAATATAAAGAAAGAGATGAAAGCAAAATTTTGTTATATTACTTTCTAAATGTAATCAAAAAGTATTTTAAATAACATCTCGTAATATTATGAAAGACATATTATGGGCGTAGTAATGGATAGTTGACTCTCGCTTACGCCTACGATAGGTATCTCGATCAAGAGCTCGACAACCCAATTCCGCAATCTATTTTACGATTTAGTTGATTTGCATATTTTATGGCGCTATTCTTATTTAGAACTTATACTAAATAAGACGAAACCTGTCAAAAGCTTTTTTTATATTTTGTAATAAGTACATAAAATAGTATAGATATGGATGTTTCCCAAAAGCAAAAACAGTAAAGATCATTATTAATTAACATTTTAAGTCATTCAGTATTGTTTTCTAATATTAAGGAGTTAAATAGCTTTGACATATAAGTCTAGACATAGAGTTCGTTGTGAACGTAATCAAATGTAATGATAGTAATTTATATAGCTTCTGCTGGATGCTTTTTGTTTTATTACTTATGTTAAACCAGTTAAAAAATAATAATTAATCTTTTTATCTAAATATATTTATTTTTATCTAAATAAATATATTTATTTAAATTAACATTTCAAGTACTTCCCCACTATTTGATTTTATAAACAGTTTACAAATAAACAGATTGCGTTTGAAATACAATTTATTTTATATAACGATATCAACAATGTGCATAAGTACATTATGGTGAGGATAATGCAAGCTAATTAAATCAGAGTAGCGATTATTTTTATAGCAAGCACAATGATACTCCTGGCATGACCTCATTATGCGTGATAGTCGTGCAGCTACTTCGATTGCGCTTTATTGATAAATGACTATGAATTTATGATACTAATATTCACTTGCTTAGGGCTGCTGCTAACTTTCAACCTTAATTTATAATAGTAACAGTGCTCCAAGTTTTTGCACGCAAGTAATTTAATAGGTTTTCTAATCTGCTCACATCTCACGGAGAACAGAGCGTAATTTAATTAGTATTACTGCGTTTTTCGTTTTCCGCCCACTTAGAAATATTTTTGTATGCCCAGCCAAAACTTAATGTCACACTTTGACTAGCCAGTGTGGGAATACCTATTATTAACATTTCCATTTTAACAGTTGAACTATAACAGTTAGCTTTACACATGCATATCGGAGTAATTCCACGATTTTAGTTTGTTTTTTTTTTTTTGGAAAACAACTGACATACTTAATTTTTTTCATATTTCTACTAATATAATCAGTATTCACTCTCTTACTTAGCCTCACGCTGTATCCTGCACATGACAGGGTAGACAGAGGGAACTTGGGAGTCTAGTATTAAGGCACTCCATTCCACTTCCGTTCCCCACTTAAGGCACTCCATTCCACTTTCGTACAGCCGAGCTTTCAGTTTGAGTTGAAATCAACACCTCGCTTTGTCTTGTTACCAGAGCTAAGAAATGAAAATATTTAATATTTAAATTGAAAATATAATAAATATTTAATATCCTCGGCGATCGAACCCACAACCTGTCGTTTACAGTCACACGTGTGCCGCTGCACCACGGTAAGCCTTAAAGAACACTTAGCTAATATAGAATTCTAGCTTAGTTTCTCATACGTTCTGCTCAGTTTCTCATATTGTATAATCAATAATCTACATTAATTACAGTTCAAACAAAACTTAATATGTATGTATAATAAACAAATGTATAAAGTCTTTGTAAACATGACTATTTTAGAATCAATACAAGCATAAGAACAATAGTTAATCACGTAGTGCTGACTCGTTCTTAGTCTGAGTGCTCCTAAAATACAATCGACAGTGAAATATGTAAAGGTGTTTGTAACTGTTCCGTTTTTATTTTTAATTTTAAGTATACATATTATAAACATAAAAATATTTTAATGCGTATTTAAGTATATTAAAATATTTTAATGTTATATTAAACTACTTTTATATAATTTTTAATTATACGAAATAATTTTAACGCTAAATAAGTTTAATGAAAGTTGTATAAAGCTTGAAATATTTGGGAAATTGCTTTTAGTGAATTACTTCAGAGAATTGATTTTGTAATTTTAATGCATTTCGAACTGTTGCTTTCGTTATTCGTAAGTTTAATAAGTTCACTCAGCTTCACGCTGTATCCCGTACACGGCAGGGTAGGCAGAGAGGGGAACTTGGGAACCTAGTGTTAAGATATTTACGTATAAAAATAAAGTCTCAGAAAGTTATTTAATTAAATATAAAAAAAAAAATTATTTCGTTATCAATCCGTAGAAGATTTGTTCACTAACTTTTTAAATGTATATGTATATTTTTTTTTTATATATATGTAGCTTATAAGTTTACGGTGTTGGCCGAGGTATACATGAATGTATATGGTGTACTCGCTGTGCCAAATAAAAACAGGTTTAACATCCTTATTAATTGACGTAACGTTACACCACAGCAGACGACGCGATCGACTTGTAAACATCCACATAGTTGTATAATTTGGTATAGCTTCTGTTTATACTTATATGGCTGCTTGTCATAGTGATGTAGCTAGACAGTGCTTTTAGGCATCATGACAATATATGTCATGCATCAACCGTCACCCTTTCACAATTATAACTTGTATTTTTAATATTATTTCTTGTACAAATAATGTAAGATATAATAATACTAATGAATGTTTTATAATAAATCTATGTATTCATAAAAATATTAATGAACATGACGTAAATCAGAAATTAAACGAATAAAATGTTAAACATTTACCTAAGGTTATTTTTGCATTGTTGCGTTTTAAAAAATTACCACCATGGTTGATGCATTCGATGATTGTAGGCTCCCAAACACACATGAATGTGTGATAGTAAATAGTCGCAGTTTAAAAAGTTTAATAATTTTCAATTTTAATATCTATAAGATTTTAAATGATATTTGTGTAATCAAAACGAGATTCTGCGTAGGGATAAAGAATTTTAAGTCTTCCACAACACATTTACGTAAAAACCATAATAAAGTTTTGAGCCGTCTGTAATACATGTAAATATATCTGCTGCTCTGTATACATGGTAAAGTCGTAAAAATGCATTGCAATAAACATTTTGTAAAACAGTATCCATATTGTTTTCGTTTAGGATAACCAAAGCAGTAATGGCACGTTCGTAAATAACAACCGGTCGACGTTGACGAAGGAACCACACGAGGTGTTCTCGGGAGATGTCGTCCAATTCGGCATTCCAGTGGTCGAGAATGCTGGTAATTCGAAAAAGGTACGTTAACATGTACTATGTGTTATTATTAATAAATATATACATGAAAAACAATAATAAAAGATATATTTAAAAGTAGCTTTTCGTCTCAATGAACTCGTATATTAAAAAAACTATAATTGCATTGTAATTTATTTATTATTATTCAGCAACTATTATTTTAACTAGTTTGAATGGTAATAAATTGCGAGGAATCATTTATTATTTAAAGATACAAACAAAGAGAGAGTTATCTATATTTAAGTTTATTTACAACAAAAAAAGGTATAAAATTAAATTACTTCTTATTAAATAAATAGAAATACTTATATTTTATTAACACATAATTAAACGTTTCAGAATACATTCCCTCCAGTCGTTGCACTCCTCAAATTATATCACCCAGATGGAAAAGAAGCGAAATTATCATTTAATCCTACAATGACGACTCCACTTCATCTCAAAGAGCTGTATCAGCTCAATAATTTTGTACAGGTTTGTGTTTGCATGTAACCAATCAATCTATCAGCTGTTTGCGGTTACTGCTAGAGGTACCTCAAGGCCTTCTAAAAAGTGCTCTAAAGGTTCTCTGCCTTCCTATTCAGTAGAAAACCCAACTTCTTGAAGTCGTCGATTCTCATTATAATAAAGTTTAACAAAATTTTTGCCTGTGGTGGCGCAGGGGCATAAGCATGTGACTGTAAACGCGACAGGTTGTGGGTTCGATCCCCACTCGACATCTTAATTTTTTGATGTCTTTTATTTAAATATATAATATTATAATTTTTTCGCCCTGGTAACAAAACACAGCGCGGCTTTGAGTTCCGCCACTCAAGTGTCTTGACACCAGATTTCCTTGTCTCCATCTGGCCCTCCCTGCCATGAGTATGTCAACATTTCAGGAAGCAATCCAGCGCGAGGCGTCGCTAGAGACGCGCCTGCGCACGCTGCGCGAGTGCGTGGAGCGCACGCGCACGGAGGCGGCGGCGTCGTGGGAGCTGTTCGTGGGCGAGCAGCGCCTGCTCATGCGCGTGCACACGCTGGAGGCTCTGCTGGCCGCCGGCAAGCACCCCGACGCGCACCACGTGGCGCAGCTGCTGTCCGACAAGAGGAATTATCAGGTTTTCATATTAGAACTAAGATCCCTTAGATCTTAGTGCTAAGTCCATTCTAATAGCATCATTTATATTGTTATATATGGTAGACTTTTCTTTCGACATAAATCTGTAATGAACAAGGTGTGGCTTTATTTTTTATTCCGCTTGGCAAGGAATATAGTGTTAGAAGCCCGTTCCCCATTAAATTTTTTTATCTTTACGCTGTATTCCGCACATAGTAGGCTAGGCTGAGGAAACTTGAGAATATACCTCAAAGAAAATATTTGTATACCATTATAAACATAACAATTTTTAAAATACAACATTTTAATAATAATTGTTATTGAATGATAATGCAAACATGGGTATGTGTGTTCACCAGGAAGTCGCCCAAGAGAGTCTCCGCACGGCGCACGAGCAGCGCCTCGCGCTAGAGGAGTCGTTGGAGCGGCGCAGTCGCGAGGCGGCCGCGCTGCACCACCACAACTACGCGCTGCGCCTGGCCGCCACCAACGCCTTGCAAGAGTTACAGGTCATTATTTGGAAATATCACAATGGATGTTGAAACATCTTACATTTCGTAAGATCATATTTCAAAACATTATAATTATATATATATATATATATATATATATATATATATATATATATATATATATATATATATATATATATATATATATATATATATATATATATATATATATATATATATATATATATATATATATATATATATATATATATATATATATATATATATATATATATATAATTATATATATATATAAATTTTGAAACACGGGATTTGTACAGAAATTGCAAGTAGTGTCACACTGATGAAGGAGGGATATATGAATATGGTAAGCCGTGCAAGAAAAACAAGGACAGGTGGCGGTATCGTAAATAGAACTACAATATATTTTGTTACGGGGTAGATAGGAAATGACAGACACGGAAGTTTCCGACGGAAAGACCCGGACTTATTATCTTTAGTCATATCATTACGGACAATATTTATGTTATTAAAAATGACACTTATAAATGTTAGATGTTACATATTTTCTTGCCTGAAGATATATACGTTTAGATTTTATGAAAATTTTGAAACAAATAATTGTTCGTAATATATTTGTTGCAAACTATATGTAAAATAATATAGTACACTTAAAATAGAAAACTTTTTAACCAGTTTTTATAAAATGTCATGTTACAGAAATTAGCAGCGCGTTGCGATCGCAAGATGTGTGCAGCGCGTCTCGCCATTGCTGCTGCTGAAGAACGAGAGCTCACGTTACGGAAACATCTGCCGCTTGCTGTAAGTTACAATGTTTAAAACTTTAGACAACATACATTTTCAACGTTTATGAATGCACTGTAACCTACGTAATTACAAACCCTACGGTACGTTAAAGTTGATGACTTCATTTAAAACTAAGTGTTGCTTTAAAGCTAATTAACACGCAATGTTACTCATTAGGTTGGGAAGTAAACGTCGGGGTTACTGATGATAAAATTAGCGTGCAAGATACATTTTAAAGACAATAAATATATAAAGTAAATAATAGAAAAAACTTAATATTTTCAAATATAAAATATTTATTGTTTTAATTTCTACGCTCGTATAACAAGACAAATCGCGGCATTCGGCGGATAGTGAAGAAAGGAACGGAGTGTCTAGTGTCTTAACACTAGGTTCGCAAGTTCTCTCTACACCTACCCTGCCATGTGCGGGATACAATGTGAAGCTGAAAAATAACAGAAAAAATATTGCATAATTTGTCTGGATGTGTTATAAGTTGCTTTTTTCATGACAAACAGTATATATTTCAGATTCTTCAAAATATCTTTTTTGTTATACATGTTTGAATTACAGTACACAGTGCAAAATGGCGAAGCGAAAATGCTAATAGTGAGTACAGATAGCAACAAACTACAGGAGGCCAAGCGTAATGGTTCGTTGGAGGACGCAATCAGAGCTCTGCCTGACTATATCAAACTATTGCTTCCACAGAATTTATTGAACAAAGTAAGTGAACTTTTTATGATGCAGCGGCATTAATTGTATATGTGACGGCTTTGGGATGGATTCGCACTTAAATATTTTCATTTCTTAGCTCTGGGAACATGACGAAGATCAGCGCCGACGTTCTAGCATTTAAAACGTAGTGTTTCAAAAATAGGCCGGAGAGTAGGAAACGGGGAGTTTGACACTTGGCTCTCTTCGACCTGCTATAATATGTAGCTAAAAAAATTAAACAAAAGTTATATTGAAGTTGATCTTTCTATTATTAAATATTACGTTGAAACACTAAAATATGATTTTCTTATGACTTGTAAAATTTCACAGTTTTGTTTCTTTGATTTGCCCAAAGATCGTGAACAGTGTGATATAATATATATTTTTATTGTGTAATTTCAGGTTGGAATTAAAGCGATATCTGCAGAGGGAAAGACTGCGAAGGAGTTCGAGTTAATATTAAAGAAAAACAATATTTATCCCGAAGAAAGGGGTAGGTGATTTTAATATAAGAAGTTATGACTTCTAAGGTGTTAGGCCGATAGTGACTTGGAACTATTATTTCTATGAGAAACACCCGCACATTAAATACATGAAAGACTTTATTTAATATTTGCGTATATTTTGCTACTTACTCTTATAAAATATCATCTTTGAGATCTAACTACTAATGTTGCTTTGAAACGCAATATAAGAATAGTTTATTATTTGCAGCGCGTTCCGTTGTTAAAGTGTGGGTCATATCACTTTATGTTGTCATTTCTGTAAAAAAAATCTCAAGTCAGTACTCGTAGTTAAATCGATTAAACATTTCTTAATATTCGTGGTAACTTCTATGTTATGCAAATTATTATTTAGCAAAGTTTTATATTTTTACTTGTAACAATTTTTTAAGTATATTTCTTAGCTTCACGCTGTTCACCGCATTCCTACTACAGAAAGTAGGCTGGAACCTAGTATTAAGACACTTAATTCCCCTTCTCCTACTAATTTTATAAAACACTGCGTCATAGATAACGGTGACGCTCCGCGTGGTGTTGCTACTAGTGCAGCAACAGTAATTTATTTCTACTAGAAGAAATTAAAACTATAATAGTCGCGTCTGTTGATTTATATTGTATCGCTTCGTCACATAAGCTACGCCTTAAAGTAATATTATATGTAATATTTATATATTACAGAAAAACAAGTAACGGAAGAAGGCGACGTCGGCAGCAGCGGGGAGAAGAGTGACGACGCTGATCTTTGTACTGATGATGAGAAGCATTTGCGGCTGAATCACGACAACTCTTTGCTTACGTTAAAAAAAGAAAATGGCCCCAATGAAGGTGATTACAAAGTCATTTTATGTAGCTTAAAGCAGGATGGCAGGCAATCTAGTGTATAAGGCTTGTTGAGTGGCGGAATTCATAGGCCCGTTTTGTCTTCTTAATAAAACGAGGATATTCAAATAATAGAACCCACTACCATCGTGATAAGTCAGGCGTTGTGTCGTTGCACCAAATAAAATATAGTAAACTAATTTAAATTATGATTTGCTTTCCTAAGTTTTATTCCAAAATTTTAAAATTAGTAGAAATAACTATTATTTAAACATTTCATTATTGTGAGATATAGGAAAATATTAAGTTAGTTTTTTTCGTTTCAAAATTTCCAGACGCTGATCACGAAAATGAATCTTTAAGCCCTTTAGATGGTGAATTACGTCCCGATAACAATGCGAACTCGACATACAGTGAGCCAGACATCAAAGAAGACTCACCAGTTTGTATATTATTTTATGCTAAATGTGTGGATGAGTGAATGAAAATAATATGCAATGTGTTTTGCATTGCAATTTAAAAACTATTACAGTTTGACCCTTTGTACAGATGAAAATAATTTTCGTTATTAATTTAGAAGCGTAGTAATTGAAAAATGATTTTTTCGCGCTAAATTGCGAATATATTACTTATTCAAGTAAAATCAATCCAGTGTTAGGTATTTTTTTCTCCAATATCCACGCTATTTTTAGCAACATTGGTTATGCCTATATGAATAAATAATTTATTAAAATTATGATGAATGATTAACAAACAGGGTAAAGCGAACGTGGAGTACGCGAACATCCTGCGCGTGATGGCGGGCCTCAACGAGGAGATCAAGGCGCTGCGGGCGCGCGTGGGCGCCGCCGCCGCCGAGGCGGAGCAGCTGCGCGCCGTGCGCGACGAGCTGCTGGCCGCGCAGGAGGAGCGCGCGCCGCCCGACCTCGACGACGCCGCCGCCTACCGCGCGCGCGTCGCCGACCTGCAGGTACACCGGCTTAACATATCTTACATTTTCATTATTTATTTGCTTAGAGAACCATTTTTGTATATTTAAGTTAATCCTAATCGTATTTATTCATCTTGACAAAATATATTTGACATTAAAAGGAGCAATTATCACGATCAAATGTGGCGGAGGAAGCGAACTTGGCGGAGATCCAGCGGCTGGCGTCCAGCGCCGCGGAGATGCAGGCCGAGCTCGCGTTCCGGCCCACGCGCGCGGACATCGACGACCTCACCGCCGTCGTGGGCAAGCTGCGCGCGGACCTGCTCGCGCGCGACCGCCTCATCGAGCGCCTGCAGGCCGCGCCCGCCGCCGCCGCCACCACCGCCACCGCCGACCGCGCCGTCGAGACCACGCCCTCGCTCGAGGACCTCACCGCCGACGCGGACGCGGACGTGGACGCGCGCCAGATCTCCGCCGACATCGACGAGATGTTCCGCCTCGACTACGACGACGATGACGAGACGGAGACGGAGACCGACTCGGCCGCCACCACCGCCACCACCACCGAGGTCAACAAGAGCGTGGTGAGCGAGTACGTGCGCCTCGACGACGAGGAGCGCCTGCACGTGACGCAAAACGGCACGCTGCACGTGCTCGTGGAGGAGGAGGAGCTGGTGCGCGCCAAGGAGCGCCTCGTGGAGGTGTGCGCCGAACGCGACCGCCTCGCCGCGCAGCTAGCCGCGTACTGCGGACGCGGGCTCGGGCGGCACGTGCGCGTGCGCGTGGAGCTGCTGCTGCCGCTGCTGCTCGCCTGCCTGCTCTACTACCTGCTGCCCTACATCTCCTGATTGACGGCCACCTGGGACCCGCCCGGCTACGCGTAGCCCCTACGCACCGCGACAGGCGACACCTCCACACCTCTTGCTCATTTATCTTTTCTAAAGAACTATTATATCGGCTCGTGAGAAGCTGCCTGCTGCTGCGTCGCGCTGTCGCCCATATTGTCGCCCCCGTGTGCCGGTTTTATGGAATAGAATAATTTAAAGGATATATAAAATTTAATGTACGATATAGATATTTGAGGAGCGTCGGTGGGCGCAGTGTGGGCGACGGCGATGGCGGCTCGGATTGTCGTCGGGGCTCGCAAGTGCCATTGAAAGAAAAGGTCATGCACGTTGTTAACGCATGTAAGATACTAGTGTCGTTTGTGTAAAAAGTGTCAGTATCCTATTGATAAATAAATATAAATTTGTTGTTGATATCTGCCATAATAAAAATTGTACATTTTTAATGTTAAGGCCTAACGACTGTCTTGTGTTGTAATCGTGAGAGCTAAATTAAACGATGCGATCTGAGAATATGAAATCGATTTCTCTCTCTTTGCATATTTTAAATCGAAACTTGATAGTGTGTTCATTGTTACAAATTTATATTAAAAATAAAAACTTGTTGTTCTCTCGAATTTTGCTGCTATTGTGTTCGATTAAAGAGGAACAAATCGTTTCTGAATGTATAAGTTGAGTGTGATGTTACAGCAGATCGCTGGACCGCAGTTCTTAGCCGAGTATCGCATCGCTTCGCTTTCGACACATATCACTTGTCTAGGTTACGGTGGGGATGTTGGCATGTTGTGCTGTATCGATTATGTCGTACGGCTTTCTAATATTTGGCATTTTTCTAGTCTCCTAAACGACTTAGTTTCATGACATTATATTTGGCGCCTCTTCTAACTTTAAATAACGAAATTGTAAGTATATATATATATTAGTCTGTTTGAGTTTAGCTAAAATCGAACTGAGCTTTAGGTGAATTCTTCGCGATTTAAGAGGAATACCACAATCGAACCTAGTGTTTATTTATTCAACTACGCACTGATACACTATAAGGGTTTCGTAGATTTTGATACTGTTGCATATTATAATGCTGCCGGACACTCCCAACTGCATCTTGCATTGAACACGTTTCAAGAAATTCCAATTTATTCACTATTATATTTGTATCTTTCTGGATATTATTTCGTTATTCTAATAAAATTTTCATAACTACAACATAATTTAATTTTTATTGCTTGTCACATTAATAGACAACGCTATATTTTTTTTATAACATTTCAAATAAGACGGTTCAACGTAAGATGCGAAATGTTCCTCGTTGTTTGGTTTGGGACTCTTTTGGTTGGCGACTGTATAGCGAGACTTACTGCTTTAAATTGTGTTGGTCTCGAAATCAATTCGCTTAATGTGAGGATCGATAGGTAATTTTATAAAAACGTGTATAACTAACAAATTAATTATATCTTTAGATTAACCGTAACTGTACCACGTTGAATCACTATCTTATAAAGAAATATTTATTATTTTATTGTTGCACTGATTTTTGTTACGTTCAATGTTTTATTTTGTGTTTAAACCACCTTATTGTAAATAGCTCATATTTTAGCCCTATGTTTTAGTTTTTTGGTGTCGAAGATTTTTATGTTGTATTTTATGGTATAAATAATAATGCATTCAATGTGGATGTACTGATGATAAATTTATTGGAAATAATATTGATTTGTTTAAAAAAAGTTTTTTCTTTTTCATTTTACATAAAAAAATCACTCATTATATTAATAAAGAAAGAAAATATATGATTTGTACCATATAATCATGGTGATAATTCTCTGTGACGTTGATTTACGTAATATATTTTAGTTTATTCTGTATATAAATAAATAAAGGACAGAAAAGACAAATCTGTACATAAAAGTTATAAAAAAATGAATAGTATCTGCTAATATATCGTTAAAGCTAAAGGCGGAGCGGCGGCGAAGCTAAAATGTCTGTCATCTATCTTACTGTCTTTTGTCTGTCAGTTTCTTGGTGAATCACGTAAAATGTACTGAGGTAACATTAATAAATTTTTACAATAGCTTAAATTATATAGCAACTTATAGGATAATTGTCATCCAATTCAATCATTTAAATGCAGTTGTCGTTTTCGAAAAATAAAATATTTTTCAATCGTACAAAGTCGATGACTTGCAAGTACAGGTAATTTATATAATTTAAAATGTTAAATAAGTCCAATACATAAATATTTTCCACGGTCAATTTATTTGCCAATTTGCAAAATATACATCTATCTGGACTAGCTAGGTAGCTTAAAAGTAGTGTTCATTTATTAATTTCTTCATTAATGGCGTTTGGGGCGTGAAAGTTAAGCACAGTTTACTTCGCCAATGGCACGTTGTATAGAAAGTTCATGATGAATTCTCTTTTGTACTGATTAATCCGATCAGTACAAAGGAGAACTGTACACTATTACATAAGACATGTAAGAAAGAGATCCAGCAAAACTTAAGTTTTAGCCTTCACTATAACAAAACATACAAATATTTATAAGATATACGCACACCACATAATATATTAGTAAAAAATTATATTTTACATAGATGTTAGTCTAAAATCTAATTACTTATGCAGATTAGTATCTACAAGAGACTACAGATCATGAGCGGAATTAGAGTAATGTTCTAGTGGGTGTGTGTTTGTGTGTGTGTGTGTGTGTAGTGTATCTAGCAAGCGGCACCAACACAGCTCTCCTTTGAAAGCTTCGATGCATCAGGAAAGATGAGAAGATGATTTGATCAATTTAGATTAACTAATTCCTCAAAATTTTGAAGCAGAGTTGGTGACCGTGCGTAGCATCGACGGATCTTCTCTGGTTAGGCCAAGATTTGTAAAAATACGCAGAGAACGGACCAAGGCATGACAAAAAGGAAATTACATGAATAACAAGACAAAAGATTAGGAAGAACGGTAAGTTTAGACCAGTGTTTCCACAGACGGGGGCAATTAATAATTTAATCAAAGAAAAATTACCCCCTCGCCAAGGCATTTTAAGCCAACGCTTGGCTTAGGAGGGGCATGGTAGTTTTAGAAATTCAAAAGTGGGACGTGGACTAAAAAAGTTTGGGAAACAATGGTTTAGACCATTAAGCATGCTACAACAGCTGCAACATTTTACCAAACTGAAAAATTGGTCAGCAAGAAAGAGATGGATATACACACTCTACTTGCAACGCGTTAGTGACTGTACATTTATGGCACCTAAGATAATCCAAAGACATTAATATTGGACTCTGATCAGCTTTTCAGTAGCTACTTTATTAAAAGGGTCGATACAAATAATTCATAGTCGATACGACTATCAATTAAAGCGTTGAGCCTACATCAGTTAATATAGTTATATATACAATAATATAGTTATATATACAAAAGGGCGCACCCTTATTGTACCCTACCACATACAAGGCACAGCTCTCAAATTAAGTAATTGTTATGTCTTTCTCACATTTCTTGCTGAGATAATCAGCATGAGTAAATCCGTTCAATCGTTTATCGAGATTCATGCCGTTAAAGGAATAAGAATAATTAAATTTGGAATTACGTTCCTTTTGACATTTATCAACAGATAATGCTAGGCCATAATTAGAAAAGGACTGGTTAAGGTAGTGCAAGGTAGTATTGAAGCGGGAGTTTATGTCCCCCATTGAATTTGAGCTGTAATAGAGGATGATGACATCAGCATACTGAAGGATGTTACAAAAATTGTTTACACACAATTCGAGATCATGAGTATATATATATATATATATATATATATATATATATATATATATATATATATATATATATATATATATATATATATATATATATATATATATATATATATATATATATATATATATATAATACAGTCATACAGCAGAGGCCTAAGAGCTTTGTAAAGATGTTTTAAGCTTTTCAAGGAAAAAAGAAAGCTCCAGTTCCTCTAAGTATTCAAACGGCGTGGATATAAAAATGTGAAGGGGCGGTACAGAAGGAGGAGACAATTTATTCGCAATACGGACTACTAAGAATGGTAAGTGACCGGAAAAATCTCTTAACATTTGTCACACCAGGGACGAAGAAAAGCAAAAATTCATAAAAAAATAACCATCCAAGCTTTTTGTTCTTCCAAATGCAATTTCTAAACTTCGCAGTTTGTATTCAATGTACTTCTCCATCGTCATACTGACTGTAATACGCATCCTGTATGACGGTCTCGGCAGATGTTTGCCGATCGACAGAATTAGAGCATTTCTGATCCCACTGAGTGTCTTTTAGGGATATGTAAGTCCAACGCAGATAAAAGGGTAGGTAGGGATATGTCGATTATTTTCACAATTACCAGACTCATTCCAGTGGGCATTTTTAAAATTATATTTACGATGTGGGAAAGGATTAGATTATGGGGAAAATTTATTATTTAAAAATAGTAGAATATGGAAATTATCACTACCATGGGTAGATGCAAGTACAGACCGTGGCAATTGGAAGTCAAGTGAAGGAGAAGATAAGAAAAGATCAATAGCAGTCCTAGGTTTCTTAGGATTAGCCCTAAGCGTCAGTGATCCAACATTGAGAATGCAGAGATCAACATGTCTACCAACGAAGGAGAAAATTTATGACAGTAATAACATCTCCACAGACTGTGACGAGTGTTAAAATCACCCAGGACCAGCACGGGGCCTCGAAGTGAAAAGTAATAAGTGTGAAGCTCTAGAAATAGTAAGGATAAAGGATGAGGAATATAAACAGAGCAACGACATTAATCTAATGACTGTGTGCAGAAAGAGAGATACGGAAATAAGGAGTGGAGTACGGGATAAGGATAGCACTATCTCCATACCCGTCATTTCTGACTGTTTTCATCGATTGAGATTATGCTTATGAGAATGCCAGTCAGAGTGCAGAGTTTGGAAGACTGTCTTAGGATACAATTTTGTGGGAGTAATGGAAGATTTGCTTTGATGGGATTGGGATTTGAGTAAATAGGTGGAGAAAACATTTGCTTATCAACATCTATATAATGACATTGAACAGACGGGAACCGAGAAGATGCTTCTGTATGAGAGGTACTATCCTGGGATATAATAGTTTTAATATTATATACTCGGGGGACCCATTATCAGTTACGAAATGTTTTAATGTGCAATGGTAGGGTAATTTTTCTTAAGGATTTCACATGCCTCACCAAAATGAGGTTGGGAGGACCTGAAGCACTTTGGCTTAGATCTGTACTGAGATTTTACATGACCAAAATGTGTAATGTTCAAAACTAAATACAGATTTATATGAGAATAGTCTCATAAGCTCTTGCTTTCTCCGCAAGCAGTTGGGAATATTAGTGAGTCAACAAATTTATCCAAAGACCATTAAACAAGAACTCCTTTTACAATACTACTAATTTTATTAGTATAAAGAAATTTGCCAAACTTATAATAGCTCTTTTAGGTATCCCTAGTGGGTCAGAAGATTTGCTTGACTCATTCTTGCACTCAATGAAGGGACCTTTATCTGTATTAATGTAGGATTTTGGATTTTTGACCAAATCCAAACATTTTAGATAGGAAAGGAAGGAAAAAAGTGTATGGCTTAGTAATAGTTTACTTAACACTATTTATATCTACTATATCTTGATTAGGGAGGTGTCCTCTTCTTGTCTTTTCCTAGATGTTACTTTATTAATAACACCTTCCACAGGATCAGGTTCAATAAAAGGACCAGGATCCATCTTAAATTACCATAAGTTAACCTTATTATAAAATAAAACTAACCTAGTCTATGAAACGACACAATCACTTACTATAACTAATCACCTGGTTAGTAAGGATCTATTTACACTATTATATATTGCTTCCACAATGTTTAATGAAAAATAAAAACTGAAATAATAAACTCTTACACCACGTGTGTCAATCAATACAAACGATAGGAAAGTCATATAAAATGGTGCATAAATATACAACGTGGTAAAGTTAATTTAAATTGCAAATTCTAATTGTCAGTTGATAGTTGAGAATAGCAGATAATGTGCTCTTGTTTAATTTACGTAGTGTTACGTATATATGAAATGTACATTATATTTACATATAATAGATAGATTTATAAAAATAATCAATATCATTTTATTTTTATATATTAAAGTATTTATTATTATCAATACCAATATCCTTTTTGGGCCCTAGCCTTTATCACTTCATTCCATTCCTCTCTATTAGGTACCGCTGTTTTCCAGTTTATGAGACCTAAGTTCTGGAAGCCTTTGGTGAGTCTATCAATCTATCTAAGCTTTGGTCTACGAATCTTTGCAATTAAATTTATTCATTTTCTCAAGTAGCTGATGAAACGCAAAGATCTTGTTGGTAGGAAACCGCATCGATTTTGACTAAGACTGTTTTCTAAAAATGATTGCAGTCGACGGAAAATATTATTCGCTAGCATCTTGTATGTAGTATTAAGAAGGGCACCTCTGTAGGTATTGCAGTTAACAGAGTCTTCTTTTTGTGCCTAGGACATATGAGTAATATGTCCTTGGCATAAAGCTCCCAGTCCAGCTTCTCTACCCTATTCCTGGCTGATCACAGATTCTTTTTCCTTCTGGGCAAACGTGAGGTAAAAAGTGTACTTAAGATCTTTTAGCACTAGTATCATCTTGGTATCTTTCATAGAAAGGGAATGTACTGTCCTTTTTGAAGAGTATTTACCCGGATATATCTCCCATAGCGCGTAGACGACGTCCATGGGATTTCTGTGAGGACCCAAGAGTCTGCTGTACAGCATTTGGAAGAGATTCTCTCGGTCTATTTATAGGACAGCTGGTAAACGTCTCCAATTAATAGAAGTTCTTCGGGTCTGGAGATTTTGCCTGCCATCATTATCACTCCAAACTGATAATACAATGCTTCGTCAACTATAAAACGGTTACACTTATCTGATTTTCCTTGTGCTGCTCCTAAGAGGAGCATTGAAGCTAAACTACGGATTTTAATTTTAACTATATTCCCTATACGTTCTGACAACCTCTCTCAAAGTCTGTTGGCTGCTTCCGTTGAATATGTGAGAACTGTATCCCTATTTTGCTTAAAATTTTCCGCTATCCACGCTGTCTGACCACACCCGGGAACGAAGATGTTGTCATTGTTGTAATCTGTTTTTTGGTAATGGTCTTCGATACTCTCAGTACCGAGTAGCTCTCCAAAGTATTTAGATCACCTATGTAAGATATAATTTACATGATATAGTTTCCAAAGCAGCCGATGTTATTCATTGCTGTATTTCATCCAATCTTCAGTAGGGGAAATTTCTATTAAATTTATGTCATCAAGTTGCTCATCTATATTTCTTCTGTATATAGCCCTTGTTTAGTTGCTCGTCTTTCAGTACTTCTGCCTTAAGCTTTTCAGCATTGTTGCTTTTTATACGTTTTGCTAATAACTATTTTTGCTTTTATTTTGATGACCACTAAGTATTGATAAGAATCACTATGAGCGCCTCTGTGACGACAGATACATATCTGTCGCATGTATTTTTGTATTTTTATTGATGCTGCAAAAATGATGATTGATACATCAAATGGTGAGATAGAATGTCGGCTATTTTCCAACCTTACCATTCACGTCGTCTATAAATATTTTGATGTCTCTATTTCGCCGCGAATTTCTAATAAAAAATTGTAATTTCCAGTTGATAATCGCGAAAAGTTAACACTGTGTTTATGTCTGATTTAACTTAAGTGATGTGAGCTTCAACTTTAAGGTGACGAAGAGTTTATTTTATATTGGTTTAAAATAGACAGATTTACTTAATTATTTTTGGGAAAAAATATTTCATATAAAATTATTTTCATTTATATTTTTATATACCTATAAGGAATAAATTTTTCTTTTAGGAACTGAAAACATTTTAAATTACAATAATTTTTATAAATAAGTAAATATACAGGTGTGTTTAGAAATGCAATTTTCAAAATGATTTACACCAAAATATTCACTTACAAATAATTATAAGGACAAACATATTATAAGTAAAGGTGAAAATGATAAAAGAGCATAAAAAAAACAAATACGATCAATTTCTATATTTTAAATTATTGAAGAAAAAAATAGAATATTATACATAGTATTTACAAGTAAGAAACAGAACTAAGACATAAATCATTAGAAATTCCTGTTGTAATAAGAAGATAGTTTTAGTAAAATCTGGCTACGAAAAAATGTAATGCCATGATTGTGAAATTTCATATAAACACGATGTTGAGTTACTCTGATGAAATTTTTTGATCTCAAGTGGTAGAGATTGTTAACCTATCTTTTTAATTAATTAATTTTAATAAAATTCTCAAATTTTCAATACAAAAAAATTTGCTCACCAATCACCATATTCAATTTTCATAATAGCCTTAATGTATGTATATAATGATAATGGTTCTTCTCTCAGAAAATAACCCATATCGTTATTTTCAGTAAAGAAGTAGACATCTAAGTTTTATAAGAACTTAATTTATTACTTATATAGTGAGAAAGTCAAGCAATAACAACGCAACACCAACACCTATTCTAATATTATCTTCAGCTATTGAAATTCAGCTGAATGAAAATGAAAAAGTTATAAAAACAATAAAAAAAAGTCATTATTAGTAAAGTCTCATGGTTCAGAGAAAATCACGAAGGAAGTTTTTAAGTTAGTGAATTATATATCCCACCGATCACTTAACTATATAAGCAGATTTCAGAAGAGCACATCGATTTGGAAATTTCTAAAATCTCCCTGACATCTGATCTGAGATCTCTCCGGAGGTGCTAAGAACTTAAGTAAGTTGTAACAAGCGTATAAAAATTTCGACGTTGCTTGATAAGAACGTATGGCTTAGTTGCTCAGAACACTTAGACGGTTTGGTTTCCAAAACGCGGGGTTCAAATCCTACGCTACGTTAATTTTTTTACGCCTTTAATTTAAATTTAGTATTTTCTTTTCTAAGTGTGGAATAACAATCATATTAAAATAAATTAAAATAATTGAGTATATAGAATTAATATCAGTATCAAGTAGGAATATTTGAAATAGTAAATATTTATTAATAAATAAAAAAATAGTAAGAGTTAAGAAAAAAATAAAACGTTCCTGTAAATAATAATCAATATGGTCAATATTTTTTTATTACTATTACTAAAAGCCAGCGGAAGTTTCTGCACCAAAATCAGGACGCAGGGCGCTGTCTTATGCCAATACGAAGCCTCGGTGTAAAGCCTATCTTTTGCGGGCCGCCTTCGCTTCCAAGATGTCTCTCGGTAAATGGTAGATGGTTTTGTTAATTCTACCTAGCAATAAACCAAAAAAATAAGTCAATATATATTAATAAATGATAATTCTTAAGAGTTAAGAAAAATATAGAAAAAGTAATTAATTAAATAACATATAGGTATTAAAAATATTTAAAACAAAATTTATATTTAGAAGTAATTATAAGTAACAGAAATATTCGAAATAGTAAATGAGTAGGTATAAATAAAACAGTCTTGAGGCCTGTCGTGGCGCAGCGGCACAAGCGTGTGACTGTAACCGACGGGTTCTGGGTTCGATTCCCAGTCGAGGAAATGAAATACTTAATATTTTGAATTTAAATATTTAATGTTTCATTTCTTCGTTCTGGTAATAAGGTAAAGCGCGGCGTTGAGTTCCGCCACTCAACACGCAATGCCTCAAATTTGGCGGAAAGTGGGGAACGGAAGTGGAACAAAGTGTCTTGACACTAGGTTCCCGGGTTCCCTTTGCCTATCCTGCCTCGTGCGGGATACAGCGTGAAGCTAAAAAAAAAAAAACAAAAAAAAAAACAGTAAGGGTAAAGAAAGATTTAGGATTATTGCGTTTCTCCAATGAAATCACTCCATCACTTCATCTAAAAACAATAAGTAACGCTAGAATCTCTTTTGTATACGTTTTAATATGTAAAGAATGACTCGCATAGTCAGGTCTATATATTACAGCAC
This sequence comes from Eueides isabella, assembly GCA_019049475.1. NCBI lineage: Eukaryota > Metazoa > Arthropoda > Insecta > Lepidoptera > Nymphalidae > Eueides > Eueides isabella. Next base: position 9,206,187 of record CM032395.1, on the reverse strand, counting down.
AATATTTTAATACGCTGCGAACATGAGAGTACAGCAGTATCCGAACTCTGTTATAGCGTAACCATTTAAAGTTTCTTAAAAGAAACCGTACTAGTTTTGTTCGGTTAAGTTCAGTTTATTATTTCTTTAATGTGAGGTAAAAAATATTCACTTTGTATCTAATAACATCCCCAGGTCATGCATTTGCTCGAGCTCCTAGATCTTATTTATAATGGAAGGTACAATACTGTAATGTGATGAAATACTATATTAAGCCGTAACTTTTATATTAACACTTTTTTGCTAACCCAAACAACAGTTTATCTAAAAGTTGCTGTCCATTTTATTATGCAAAATATTAGAAAAAAGAGGATTAGAAAATTTTATGGTATTAGATATGTCATAAATAAACATGGTAAACAATACCGGACCCAGTTACGAGTTTTGTAGAACACCAAAAGTTATTTTCTACGAATATCAGTGAAATTTATTTAACACTGCAAAACATGTACGACATTCCAAATAAGATTTGATCCATTGTAAGAAATCACCAAAATTATCATAAGCATATAGTTTCTTAATCAAAGTCTCATGTGGCAAACTACCAAACGCCTTTCTTAAATCTGTATGTATAGCGTCTACCTACTTATGAGAATCCGGAGTCTTCACTAAGTTTTCTGTAAGATCAATCAATAAAATGTTAATCGAGAGGGAACTAATTCATGTTGTTGATTGCACAAACTCTGCTTAAAGTGACGTTATATTACGGGACAGATAAGCGATTCTAGTATTCTTTGCAAGAGTTCATAAAAGGGAAATGAGATTGTAATTTGATGTAAAATCAATACTGTGTGCTTTACAAATTGTAACTACTTTTGCTTTTTTTCAATTCCATTGATAAAGTGCATAGAAAAGAAAGACTTGGGCGGACTATACAAATTTGAATATAAACAGCATCAGAATCCAGATCAAATGTTTTGTCGTATTTGTTGAATATACTGTTATGATGTTTAACTAAACATATATTTACTATCTATCAAAGGTTGACATAAGCTTGGCTCTTTAAATATAATATAGTAAGTACTTTTGTGTTGATGTTGTTAATGTTTCTTTTTACTTTTATTATTAACTTATTACTTACTAATACCTACCTAGAACAAGATGCGATCAGGATGCAAATATCTACCCACGTGGCTTTACTTGGCATAAATCTCCATTTGTACAGAAGTTTTCCTAGTGTGTCGTTTTAAGCATTTGAATCATTAGATGACATTTCATCTATTTAAAATAATAAGTCGTTAATGTAAATCACAACACAATAGGAGGTCTCATTGTAAACGATGGTTTTGAGTTCAAATAGCACTCAAAAAAATAATATATTTAAATTATTTCCAGTTCCCACAATTAGGCAACGCAATGTCTTGGTGATAAAATTAAGCGGAAAGCTAAGCGGATAGTGTTTTGACACCAGTGTTTTTCTATGGCAAAGGAAAAATATAGATTTAATAAATCTATCATATTGTACTCTCCAAAGGAAAGGGACCTGAGGTGTACTTGAGTTTATTTCGCGTTTTGTGTAACGTTACCATTTAAGATTGGCAAAGCTATATGGTCCGTACTTTTGGTTGACAATCAGTCTGTCCGTATATTTTTTATTTAAAAAATAAGACAAATTCAAGTATTGTATCTAAAATAAAAAGATATATGCTTAATTTTTTAACACCAAACAATTTACCACCGGTTCACTAAACTAACTGCCACAGTCCAGAGAAGACTTTGTAATGCTTATATCACTGACACATTTGAAATAGATTTTGGTTATTAAATTATTTTTAATATTCTTTTTTTTTAAAGAATATTTAATGCCTAAGTTATAGATTGCGCGCATGACTCGCTTCTGGAACACAAAGTTTGACTCAATACCGGCCGCATGACCTTAAAATAATATGCCATAGGATAGAATTGAATTTTAAAAAAGTAGCTAAAGTAAACAAGGCGATCTATTTCGATGTTAGTTAATTATCTGATTTTTCACTCACTCAGTTTCACGCTGTATCCCGCACATGGCAGGGTAGACAGAGTGAACTTGGCAACCTAGTGTTAGGTTAGATTAGGTGGAAAGTTGGGATCGGAGGTGGAACGGACACTGTGTTCCACCTCCGATACCCACTTTCCGCTGAAATTGAGGCATTGCGTGTTGAGTGGCGGAACTCAACGCCGTGCTTTACCTTGTATTTCATTATCTCATTTTTTTAACCACGAAAGCTGCTGAGTGAAGTCTATTTGCTAATACGAAAATATGAGATCCCCATTGTAGCTCGGCGTCAATGGTGATATTGTTGAACCAACAGGATCTACAGCTTTACCATTCAAGAGTATATCTGCATTAACAATTTTCGTGTGCGGAGAAATCTGAAAATTTATATTTTTATTATTCATTATTTTTATTATTGATTAATAATATATTGGCACTAAATCAATGTACTATTTTTGAAAGACATTGTTGACAAGGTCATATACGTCTTCTCCTTTTTCTCTCTGATGATCATTTAAATCTGATGGTTTTTTTAACTACTAACGAAAATTTATATGTATTAAAAAGAGAAAAGGCTCAAGAATAGACCACGGGGGTAGACCCCTGTGGTAATTTATCAGCAAGGAAGGATAGATCCTTCCTTGCTGATAAATTATCCAGGGTATTTATTTCTTGTCACTCACGTCAACCCTCTAAATGGTCTTAGCTAAATAAGAGATCATAAGATTAAGTATGTATACGTCCTCTTATGCCGTAATGGTGTAGGTTAATGGCTGATGTCGAGTGCTGAACGCATTTAAATACCTTAGGTAAGTCACAGAACATGTCCAGAGTTGAGGGGCAACAGCGACTGTTATATGATTAATTAATTTAGCAGAAAGGACCCATAAGTTAGACGTTTACTTACATTATATATATATATATATATATATATATATATATATATATATATATATATATATATATAAATATATATATATACATATATATATATATATATATATATATATATATATATATATATATATATATATATATACATATATATGAAAAGAATTTGATAGAAAATGATTATATAGGTTGATGTTAAAATTATATAAATTAATTATATATTTGGACAAATTTTTCAAGCAAAAATGTCGTACGTTGTATAATAGAAAATTGTTTATATATATCCAGCTACGCGGTATGAACGCATACGCACACACAGTAAATAGCTGTTATTTAAAACTTGCTAACAAGCGCTATAATTTTATTATATGTTTAGACAATAATTCTAAATATCTCCTTCTTCTCCTCTTCTTCTAAATAAATATTAAATGATAATAACTAAAATTACTGAACCGTTCGATGATAAGGCTCAAAATTACATAAATAATCATATGAACATATTTTTTTCTTAAATCAATAAGAAATAATTCAACATCAATTATTCAAAATTATAATTCAGTCCTAACTTAAACCAGAGTTAATAAATAACCTATCCCTTAGTTACTTAGTTAAAGCGTGCATGTATTATAGTTGTATGTTGCTATTATGTGTGTATATAAATATCTTAAACACCAGCTGTTCTGCCGTATACAATTATAACTTTCTTCATAAAGTTTAATTACTTATTTTATAACTCTAAGTCTTTTTGTCTATACTAAACATAAAAAACGTGGTTGTGATAATTTATACTGTGATTTTTTAATATGATTAACAACATATATCTCTAACAGTTGTGTATGTATGAATTTAAAGTTAAAAAGCGAGAAAATATTAATTCCTTGATATTAAAATTACTCTAAACTTATATTAAATCTATAACTGATCACTGTTTGTACATTTATTGATGTAATAGAGACCAAAAAGGTAGTGATTTCAGTCATAGCCCTGTTTGTCTGTTCGTTTATACGCGTTAATCTCGGAAACGGCTTACCAGATTTAAATAACGTTCTCATCTTTTGGCAACCTTTCTTGAACATTTATTCTTTGTTTTATGTTTATCGGTTAGTAAATTTAAAATATTATGTCCATTTAAAATAGTTAGTTGGCAAAATTGCTAAAATTTTAGCTTTCAATGTCAACATTTTTAAAGGTGATATATTATAAAAACAAGAAAGTAATTTAATTAGTAAATAAATTTGTAGTAATTCAAGCGGACAAAGCCGCGGCTTTGCTGGTACAAAAATAATTACATATTTAAAAATAACGGACAATGTACACAAATATGTTTTATAATTTCGTCGTTTATTCCCTTTATAATACACACGACACAACACTATTTATTAGTCAATATTATAGTAAATAAAAAAAAGTATTTTACATTAGTACATAAAAATAATGTCGATAAATTATACAATCACTCTATGCAATTTCTCTCTAATTATTGGAAGACCTTGATTTAATCTTGGCTAATTCTTAAAAAATTATAACTAAATTGACCTTGAAATCATATAACTATTGAGAGTTAATTAAATACTTTTACTACTTACCTATCTAATTATAAAACAAAATAACATGCTAAGTATAATTAGTTGAAGTTGCATAAACTTTAATATACATTGCATTTTATAAATTCTAATAGCAAATATTAGAAAAATATATTCAAATCATTAAGAATCAGGTGTCTTAAATGTTGCATTTGTATTTTAGCATTATATTAGGTTTTATTGTTTAATACATAAAATAAAACAAATGGTAAAATTATTTAGACACATATAAAAAATAATGATATGGTAACACTCAAATACAATACACAACCTTTTGCAATTGTAAATTAAAGTTTAAATAACATGTTATTTAATACACTAACAATAAAGTAAACAAAATTAACATATTAACGATTAAATAAAATTAGAAAAGTTGGATGCCAGAAGTGTTTTTCTTCTTGTTGCGTTGTTGAGATGAAACTTTGTATGGTGTATACACGTATAAGCGATACAAACGGACGAAGATCCCACCGACCACTTTATGTCGGCCGACCTGGGAAGTTCGTCCGGGCGTAGCACTTGATACTGTTCTTCTTACTTCATACTTCCTTGAATCTCTTCAATTCATATTTATTGAGTGTTTAACATACTCAAAATAAAAACAATCTTTAAAATGAATTATAAATATAATATAGTTTAAAAGTTTGTTTATTATTAAGATAAATGCTGTTGCTGATTCACTGAGGTCTACATGCAATAAAAATATAATATTAAGCGTAAATTACAAAACGATATAAAACAGAAATAAGTTCACCTGTAATAAGAGCGTATGATAATGAGTGTCTTCGGAACGGGTCGTGCTGCCTTCCGTCGACCTTCGTTTGGCGCGAAGCGAGTGAGCGATTGTCTGCGGAGCGCGGCGTGGTGCGGTGCGGCGCCGGCGTCGGCGGTGAACGAACTCACCTTGACAAATGCACCATTTGGCATTGTTCGCGGGAAAACCGGCGGCCTTGCGCCTCGCCGCGCCGCGCCTCCGCACCGCCGCCACGCCGCCGCGCCGCCGCGCCAATGGCGAGCCTTCGCGCCACAGCCTGCGCGAGTTTTGGCGGGAACCACTCGCCGCCAGCGCCTCGTGTCACCGCGCGCTTTCAGCGTGACCTTTCCACACGTCATCTTTCGAGACTTGCTCTGAGCACTCCGAAATGCTACTTCAGCGCATACTTCTTAGAGAAACTCTCACGCGCATAGCAACACTATTATAATGTCTAATTACGAAAACAACGTGTTGCCGCTTGGACCAATTATTCAATTAATACTGTGCATATTGCCATGAATAAATAGAAGATATATTATCTAGTCATGCCCGAGTGAATTTTATACTAATAAATAATTATATTCAATTAAAGAAAATGTTATGTATAACATTTTTTGAAAAGAATTAAAGATAGTTTTAAGATTTTTAATATCGTAACGGTATCTTGTTAATAAATGGTAGTTACTTAGCTAACAGTAAGCAACATTATAATTTGTAGTACATAGGTTAAGAATATGCCATGGTTAATAATATATAAATTATTTATTAATGATTTGACAAACAATATTAGGTATATAGTATTACTTACTTATATTACACGTCTTTTATTGTATAAACACCGAATTCTAATTAAAACATATCATAACATATCAATTGTAACTGTATGGATACGCATAACACATCTATTACCTCCGTTGAAAATATTTGCAAGTCAAGCAGATCGCTCGGTGATATTAATTGCGTTATTGTTTACTTAAATTACACTTTTCATATCGCATTACTAAATTTTATGTCGACAAAATAATTGGGACTATATCAGTTTATAAATTCTCCATTTTATGAACAAAATGGCGGATGCAAGTTAAGCTGTGACGTCAGTAGCGCGCGCGGCTAGAAACCACGTTTCGTGGAAATTAGATATGGATAATAATAATGGATAAGAAGGCAAAGGTCTTTTTAATAGATTTTTATATTCATATTGCATGAAAAGTTTAAGTTTTAATTAAGATTGTTTATTTTATTGAAAAAATCATGATCAAATTTATTGTTAATTAAGTGATATTTGAATTAGGCCTATGGCCTGTCGTGGCGCATGATCACAAATCACAGAACGGTAGGTTGTGGGTTCGATCCCCACTCGAGGAAATAAAATATTTAATGTTTTCAATTTAAATATTTAATATTTTTATTTTTCACGATGGTAACAAGGCAAAGCGAGGCGTCGAGTTCCACAAAGTATGGAATAGGACGAAGTGTCTTAACACTAAATTCCGAAGTTTCCTACCCAGTTATGTGCGAAATAAAGTGGGAATCATTTTTTTTAATTTTAAATTTATTAAATTTTTGAGGAAAACTAAAAGGACTATAGTTATTTTTAATAGCAATATTTTGCAATAAACTTATTTATTTAAATTAAATATCCTAACCCAAAATCACTGTTTACGTATAGATATTTCTCTGTTTCTTTTAATTAAATTAAAAATTAAAGTAGTTACATGTGCCACCATTGTTATTAACAGTAATTTGAGCATAATATTAATTTTATTTAATAAAATATGTATAAAGGCTTAATAATAATTAATTAATATAAAGTATTGTAATTATAAATAGTAAATTCAATTTTGGTTACTTTATAAGAAAAAAAAAATCTTATTGATAAAGTCCTACGAGCAAGTGCTACGTCGTAGCAGTTTGTATAATAAAATTGGATTGTTTATTTTTAATATTTCTACGTAATACAAGTGATATTAATTAGTCAGGCTCTTTGTTCAGTATTTTTGTCTCAGTTAGTTATATCTCCCCTTCTCAGTCTTTTTGTGACATCAATCAGAGTTCCTACGTCCATGATGATTCGTAATATTATACGTATCCATAAGAACGCATTTTACACTTTTGTATTTTATGTTGCTGCCTACAATGTCATTATTTATTTTAAATTAAAACCATTTTGTTTTTTTTTTGAGTAAAGATAAAAAAAAATGTAAATTTTCGCTATATTCATCCTCAAATAAAATATTCAACACTCTTAGCCCTCTCTTTTCATTATTATTTAGGTATAATTTGCTAGTTGACTTCTTCTTATCTATAGGAAGTAAATTGTACTTGTATTTTTGTACTGCTAGTTTAAAGTTACTCTTGCTATAGGTGATATACGGCTACTTGCTATTGACGAGATTTTAAAACCGAGGTTTTTAACATTAAAAAGTACATTTGATTTGTTTTAAAAAAATAAAGAACAATATGAAATATCAGCATTTTAACAATGAGAGAGTAAAAATCTTAAAAAAATAATAAGATATCTAACTTGCAATACACATATACATTTAATCTTGAAATCAGATTTTGTAGTTATTTTAGTCAAAACGTGTATATCCAATCATGTTACCAGGCAATAAATAAGATTCAACCTCTACTGACAGGTTGGCAATGTGACTCATAAAAACAGGCTGATCGGGCCGCATGGTGAGCCATGCGGCTTAAAATATTTTATTTTATGTTTTTTTCACGATTCAAATAATTAAAGGGAATCTGCTGTTATATTCATTGATTATCATATGAGAAAATTACATTTTAGTATACTTATATAACATTGTGTTAAAGGAAAACTTTTCTATCGTTTTTTTTTGCATATTTTTGTGTGTTATTTTAAAATGAATGTTGTTTAGTGCATAAAAACTTTTCTCCAATGTAAATAATTACATACTTAAACATAATATTGCTAAGCAAATGCCAGTGTATAACTTCAGCGGGTTGCGTCGACATGAGTCAGGTGTCGTTCACCCGATGCGCGTCACAAGTTTCGCCTGTAATTATATTTTACGCCATTTTACTAACATTTAATTTATCAAATATTCTTTCTTATCGGTAACTGTGTAAAAACAAAACTTCTATATATTTATTAAAACATAGTGTAAATGCACTGTGTTCAAAGGTATGCCACTCTACATTAGATAATTAGAAATCATGCATATTTTTAATTTACTATGAATATTTGAAAATAATTGTTATATAGGATGATAATAATAAATATATTGAGTTGCTGTTTATAGCTAGTGTGCCACTAATATGTGATTCTTGTCTTTTCTTTGCTTTGTTGAGGAAAATGCAGGGTTAATTCAAAATGGGATATTGAAATTAGATGTCCTCAATAGACTAGTCATAATGAAAATATAATTATCAATGAATATGTATGCATCCGGAATATGAGTCATTGCGCCATTGGTTATGAATGTTTTATGTTATTCTATCATCAATGCTATATCTACAAAAGAATATATATATATATATATATATATATATATATATATATATATATATATATATATATATATATATATATATATATATATATATGTGTATGTGCAGTAATATCTCAGTCAGTTATAGTGTTGTACATAATTCCTAAATGTATAATTAAAAAGTGTTTAAAGATCATAATTAAATTAATTTATATAGCTTTGCAAATTTTTTGTACATAGATAATGTTTATTCCTTTTTAAATTTTTTTATGTGTAAGATATGTGTTTATACATTATACACTCATGTATAATCAAAGACCTATTCTACGTGAATCAAAACATACTTTTCGCCGGCACATGGTAAGGTAGGCAGAGGGCGTTTGTGATCCCAATGTCCCAAACGACATTCCGTTCTTATTAATACAATTTCGTCCTCAACTTTCCACTGAATTTGAGGCATCGCGTATTGCGTCTCGGAAGTCAACGCTTGCCTTACTGCGATCTACTTTTACTTATTTAATGAAAGATTTTATTGTTTGAGAAAGCTATATAAAATGAATAATAAAACATCCTTCGGTTAGACATATGTTAAAGGCATATTTTTAATTAGATACTTATGAAAGTGTTAAAGATAAACTAACAAAAATATTCATTGCAATTAATTTCAATATGATTTAGATACAACGATCAGTTTTGTAAATATGAATCATTGTCCTGTAATAGTCCACTTGACTGGGCGTCGTTTTTAATAGCTCACAACTGAGAATAATCTATACATAACATTGACCTCTTTGCCGATGTCCTTCCGTTTATTCAACCACTACTCAGTATTCAATACACAGCTATTGAGTAAACCATTTCGTATGCTCACATCGTTACCTGACAGTCCAAGCTTATAGAATTATTATCACGATTATGGGAGTACTTTCGTTATTTGTTGATTGTTTTTGATATTTTTTGTTGATAATGAGTCATTGCTTGTGAGATAATGGGACTAATTGTTCTATATCAGATATCGGATCTGGGAGATTTTTTTATTATAGATATCGATAAGAGTCGCAAGTGTGTGTACGAGTTTAAGGCAAAAATATCATAACAATAATAAAAAATAAAACATATGGAATATTACAACAAGTATTGCGAATAATTTACTACATAAACTGCTTAGTACCTTATTAATAATGCTATTAGTTATTGTTTGTTGCGTTAACTTAAAAAACTACTATAACTATTATTTTCATATGATATGTATGAAACTTTAAACATGAAACAATTTTCTATTCTATGTAAGTGTTAATATTGTACTGAAAATACAATAAAGTAATTTAGACTTACTCGTATATGCTTTTATTTAGGCATAATACTTATATGTTTCATTTTTTCATAACTCAAACTAATATTGTTTGTTCTTGGTACACCTGAAACAAAAGAAATAACATTAGTATAAATGTGCAATTTACCCAATAATAGATGACAAATATAACGTGACGCTATTTAATAATTCCACTTTGTCGAAACAAGGCTAACCACTGGATTTAATTATTCATATTAAACAAACAATAAATTACCTATTCTTGAAATTATTATACATAATTGGCACATTTCACGGAACTACTGACACTGACAGCACTGAACGCATCCAAGTGCCAATTTGTTTGTCGGGCTCTACAGTACTATGATGTCACCAGAGCAATGTTTGTTTTTAAACCAACACTTGCCGGTCTTGTAAAAAATAATCGAATTGTATTGTATTAACTTTCTTTTAATTCTTTCGTTAAGGCAATATCAGATAATATTTTTATCACTAATTGAAAGAATCAAAACTATTTAAATGACTATTTAACGTGCCTTAAAATCAGTGGCAATCAGCGCGAGCAAGCGCCAGCCAAGACGACAATTTGTAGGACGCCGGCGAAAGCTTGGGTGGATACCAAATTCAAATTAGAATGATATATATAAAACACACAATTATTAACATATTTAAAATGATATTCCACACTTATGAAAAGAATAATTTATTTATTTAAACGTATAAAAATTTGACACTGTGGGATTTGAATCTGCGCCTCTTGGAAATCTTCCAAGCGCACTGAGCAACTAGGCCATATTTTCTCAACTAGCTCCGTTGAAATTCTTATACGCTTGTTGTCAATACAATTAATACATACTATATTTGACCGACTTATTATGTTTTGTGGAGACGAATTTAAAACATTGATTAATTTTTTTTATCCATGGCCTAAAATAAATTGAAATTTTAACATAACTATGTATATAGTTACTAATAGTACCTATGTTTGAAAAGTTTGGAATATATTTCAGCTGTCCATTTTAGGGCTATAAATGGACAGCTTGCACATAAAAGTAAAGAATAACTATTACTTACCCAATTCTATATCAAACTACGTTTGACCACAAGCTACAAAATAGCATGATGAATGTCGAGGACAGAAAGGATTTCGATTGACACAACAGTTATCGTTGCATCACAGTCACAGCTGTAAACAGGTTCAAGCTGCATTCCTGAGGGAACGCCAACGCATCGTGATGAGGGCTAATTGTCCTCCCAAGCATGCATAAAATAGCCTTGGACTATGTCGCTAAGAATGTAGTGTATGTTGGGTATGTTATATTAGACTTATCAGTCTAGTGTTGTAAAATGTTGAAAAGTAGAAATTTTGACAAGTGAATTTATTATGTAATAAATATAACATACTAATACATATTGTACGTTGAGACCAGTCATGATGCAAAGACACAAGCGTGCGGGTTAACGTGACGAATAGTGGGTTCGATTCCCACTCAACAAAATTAAATATGTAATATTTTCCATTTCTTTCCGTAGAGTTCCGCCACTCAACAGAATGCCTCTGAAATTCAGCGGAATGATACAGCGTTCGAAAGTTCCCTTTGCCTATCCTCAGCTGTGTGGGATGAAAAAATATAAAATATTTTCGAAGCACTCAAAGATTAGAATGTTAAGAGTGGATAAACTCAAAAAGGTGAAAGCAATTCAATCTCACAAAAGTTTTTTTTAGAAACCTAAAATGTTAAGACAGAATTACATAAAGATCATCTGCAACTTAGTTAAATCTTACAGCCGCTAATTGATGTAGGTATATGATACACGATCGATGCCACATAATCATTCATAGTTCAATGTTCTAATTAAAAATTTCTTGGCACCGTGTGATAAATGATAAGATTATAAATCAAAAACATTCCTTGATTTCCTGCTACATCGTTGCTTTCGTTTCTTATCAAGCTTACTATCTAATACTAGTAGATTAAATAAAATTAACGCAGTGTAAAATAGATGAAAGAAATATAATATTAAGGTAACTAGAGTAAAACTGAAAAGGATGTTTTTTTTTGTTTTAAATATACTTATTTACAACAACTTGTAATTTATTTAGTTTTAATGGATTAAAGCCTATACATATATAAAATACGTTACAAATTATCGTAGATAAGTATTCACAAAATACACAAATTTATTTATAACAAAATGTGTATATTATTCATGTATATTTTTTTTATGCACATGTGCCTAACACGCAATTCGCAAAAATTACAATTATATAAAAAAAAACTCTACAATTTATGTACCTAAACTTCACTATCGCCAAACAGGTTCTCTGCAGCAAAAATATATTGCGAAATTACGCATACCTTCTTTATCAGCATAATTAGTGTTATTGATAATCGCGGTGAAATGCTGTGGCTGTGCCAATTTTTTCAGAAAAAATGTAATCATGTAAGATGTACGCGATTTAACACATTCCGATCTAAATATACGTGTGACGGCGCGTGACGCGATGCAGCTGACGCGGCGCCCACGTCAGCGGTTAGCACCCACTGAATCACGCGCCAAGATACCGCCATCATCGACCCACCAAGCTCTATCTCACTGAGTTGTTTTCTTTCCTTAACAAAGTGTTTTTTACTTTACTGCCTCCGCTGTGATATCTTTCTCAATATGTGTCTGTTTTAATTATATGATAATGACTCCTTAGAAGACATGCCGACTAATCTAGAATCACATTATACATAGACAAATAGCTGTATACTCATGTCTATGAGTCTCTATCTAGATCTTATTTGGTGGATTATAATTTTTATATTACAATATGGCATGGATACACTTGAACAGGTGCACGTGTTTCTATATTTCATTAACAGAAAAAAATATTCTGTTTTCAAGTAGAGATTTTTTAATATATTATTAAGAGATCTATATGTAATTAATATAATCAGTGTCAGACAGCGTACTTGAGCAAGCTATCGAAGAGCAAACTGCCTATCTTTATCTGATAACCTATCCTACTCTACGAAGAAAGTCAGTAATGTATGACGGATTGAAAAAGATACACAATCTATAGATTATTTTTTGATGTCCTTGCAAAATTAGACAAATGGGAAATGTTTTACAATTTTAATGATTTTCGGAATACTGTCATCGAGCTCTACAAATATGACTCCCTCTCCCTTGCTTTTTACATCACGTTACTCGTTAATCTAAAGGTCTATGTGGACGTTTAAAATTACGAATAAGACACCGCTGTTAACTTTGATTTTGGCGGAATTGAATTTCTGTAGACGATACAGTCTTTCCATTTAGTACGTAAGTAATAATTTCCATTTAGTATACTTCCCAAATATTTTAATAATAATTTCCATTTAGTATACTTCCCAAATATCCTTTTTTACGCTCATCCTTTCAAAGCTTTGTTTTTCTCGCATTCAGGATCTTATTGAGTGGACTTATGAATAAATTAAGCTAAACCTTTAATTGTAGTTAAAGAAGTTACTTTCGTTATAGAACTTAATAAATTACTGTGATGAATGAAATTTAAATGCATTAATAAATCTGCTTATGCAGTTCTCTTGGATACCGATAAACCGGCTCTGTGACTCATTCAATTCGAGCTTGGACCCTCCCTCCTACTGAGTATCCTCAGTGTTCTTTTCTTTTTTTTTTTCTAAATTATATTAAATATATGAGGTAATAAATATATAAGGTATATAATAGTGTAAATAACAATTTCGATTGGGTACTTTTAGTTGTAACTATTAATAAGTAGCTTTTTTATTTATTTTTATTGATTCAATAAATATTTTATTTGTTGAATAGCCAATAATATATTATAGTAAAATATTAAAAAATGTTAATAGGTACATATTTAATTTTTGAAACATGTAACTGATGACTAATCGTTGCTAGGCATTAGCTCTACAAGTCTCAACATGAAAACAAGGCGCCCTTCGGACCTCGCCCGATAACCTCTGCCCGCTTATAAGGCACCTCAGCGGTAATGCGGTTTTAAAACGGATTTATTGAATATATTTAGTCATTTTGAGTAAATAATATTAATAATATACCTATTTACACGAAAACTTCACATTGTAGAGGTTATTTAATAATTTCTTTGTTTTGAAAGATAATCTTATTAACATATAGGACTTATATACTTCACAGACATCATTATAACATTTAGAATAAAAGAATCTATTAATATATCACATATTTAAATTTCATTTCAGACTTGCCCTGGAGTAAATTTAATTAGGTACATAAAAAATACTTTTCTTCGTTTCGTTATCTATGGCAAAAGTAATAAAAAAGGTGTTTTTGTCATTAAACATGCCAACTAAAATTCTACATTTATATTGACATATCTAATTCTTTACTACAAAATATAGTTTAAAATAATAACTAAAAAAGTGTTGTTTACTTATTACGCAACACACGTGCGTGTATATAAACGTGATAGGTTGAAGGATCGATTTCCAATCAATAAAATGAAACATTGAATATTTTCATTTTCTGGCTTTGGTAAAAAGGCAAAGGGCATAGCGCTGAGTACTGCCACTCACCCTATACGTTATGCCGGCGGAAGTGTTGAGTCGTCTAAAACCAAAAAATATGAATTCCAAAAAAAGAAGTTTATTAAACAGATTAATTAACAGCCCAGATTCTTAGGCTCCTAAATGACGATACATTTTAGTTTCGTATTATTTATTTTACTAAGAATTACAAAAATAGCGTTACATACTGTCCTAAAAAATAAAGTTTAAGGGGTTTTCACCATTTAAATATCGAGTTCTTGAAAAGCATGCATAATATTTGCGTCGTGTAGATAACCTATAAGTAATAGTCACGTTTTCCAACCTATCAATACTAGAAAAAAAATCTAGCATATTTCAGTCATGTATACACATGTATATATAGTTTAAATAATGTTTGGAATTATAATAAGTACCATTTAAAAAATATATATATTACCATATAATGCAAACTCAATGAAAATGTTCAAAAATGTATTTATAATTGAGAAAAAAAGCGCTAAAGGCCGTATAATGACCTCTGGCTAAAGTGAACAAGTGTCCGGTGAAACAGGAATTGACATGTTTCTGAATCAGTTAGCGACGCATGGCACGGATGCATTTTGCAACTGAAAATAACCATAAATGAGCCTTAGTGGGAAATTGATATAGACTTATATAAGAAAAATAAATATTTATGGAATTGTGTAAATAAGATATGTTTGTACGTCTCACCTGTGACTGTGATTTTAAAGTAGAATGCTTCAAAACTGCATTAATTTCACTTTAATAATATTTTAATGAAATTCCCTAGGCCATTTTTTCTTCGTTTATGTACAATAACAAATTTTAAATTAAAATAAATGAATTACTATATATATATATATATATATATATATATATATATATATATATATATATATATATATATATATATATATATATATATATATATATATATATAATAATAATAATAGCGTTACATACTGTCCTAAAAAATAAAGTTTAAGGGGTTTTCACCATTTAAATATCGAGTTCTTGAAAAGCATGCATAATATTTGCGTCGTGTAGATAACCTATAAGTAATAGTCACGTTTTCCAACTTATCAATACTAGAAAAAAAAATCTAGCATATTTCAGTCATGTATACACATGTATATATAGTTTAAATAATGTTTGGAATTATAATAAGTACCATTTAAAAAAAAATATATTACCATATAATGCAAACTCAATGAAAATGTTCAAAAATGTATTTATAATTGAGAAAAAAAGCGCTAAAGGCCGTATAATGACCTCTGGCTAAAGTGAACAAGTGTCCGGTAAAACAGGAATTGACATGTTTCTGAATCAGTTAGCGACGCATGGCACGGATGCATTTTGCAACTGAAAATAACCATAAATGAGCCTTAGTGGGAAATTGATATAGACTTAAATAAGAAAAATAAATATTTATGGAATTGTGTAAATAAGATATGTTTGTACGTCTCACCTGTGACTGTGATTTTAAAGTAGAATGCTTCAAAACTGCATTAATTTCACTTTAATAATATGTATTTTAATTAAATTCCCTAGGCCATTTTTTCTTCGTTTATGTACAATAACAAATTTTAAATTAAAATAAATGAATTACTATATATATATATATATATATATATATATATATATATATATATATATATATATATATATATATATATAGATAATGGTTCCCATTTTATATTTATTTGCAACTCATTTCTTACTATTGATGTATCTACTATTTCTAAGTGCTATCAGAGACATTGTCATATAGTTCACTGATCGCATTGCGCCGGCGTCGGCGACAGTGGAGGTGCAGGCCTTCTGACCTGTAATCACGATAGAAGTCACTTGCATGACACATATGTTTTAACAACACCTATATCTTTTACTTCTTTTCAGAAAAATGTCGTCGCTATTTAAAATTATTAAAATTGTACTTGACCCGACCAGAAAATATTTCGTAGATAAACTTTGCATGCCAGTAACACGATTAAAATTTATCACTTGCAGATAAATGTCACTAGGTTATAACGGCAATTATTATTATCATACAAATAAACTAGTTTTTAGCATCTTTTAAATATTAATAACTCAATTTGCAATTTCAAGTTTCAACTTTTCACTACTAAGTAGGATAATAAATTTATGAAATAAATTGTTAGGTATAGAGACGACAATAACGGCGCGTGTGCGACGATGTGCCGGGAACATATGAAAGTTATAAAGGCTACGGAAGATGCACTTGCGTCTGAGGAAGCGCTTCTTTTTAATGCCTTCGCGAGGAGACCGGGATAAGATGGAAAAAAGAGAAGCGGAAATACTCGTTCGTCTGTCAATGTGACGACAATGCGGTGCTATTTGTGTTAAACGAGCGATTTATTTCAGTCAGTCATGGCGTGAATGTCCGCAGCGGAATTTCGGCCGTGAGGAATCCAATTCCGTTAGGTTGCTGTACGAGAGAGCCGCTGGGTACAGAAGAGCCGGCGCGGGCCGCCCGGGAGCCGTGCGGCGTGGCGACAAACTAGATACTTGTTGCCGGGCAGACGTCGGTTCGCCATCGTGGTCGTCCCTATCGGTACAGCCCTCTCAAATGCCATTATTTGCATAAAAGGAAAATTCGAGATGCGGCTGACTCATTGCCTCACTAACGCTGATGTCATATTTCGCTTAGCAACACAATATATTTTCCAATTAAAGTAAATTAACTTTTCACGTAATGAAAGTGTCGCTTCTAAAGGTGACAATGCACTTTCCTAGGTCTTACCTTGAAAGGTCAACCACTAACAGGAATACCCGCCAGTACGGTCAGCGATCCAAACGGAGCTCACTCACTCGATCGAACACGCAATATCCAATGGAGAACCACACAAGACCGACAGAGAATGGGATGTCACGAGCGACAGAGTGAACAGTGCGCTTTGCCGAGCGCATGCGTCACCCGAGTCGTCGCGCGCTCACGGAACTGACTGCGCTGGCGTTCCATTTAGGTCACTGTCATACGGTGGAGGGGCGGATACATGTTCGCCTCTGAAATATTGGCGTCTTGCGAATGCGAATATGTTTTATCGACGCGGGTCGCGGGCGTTTTTCCTTCTTGACGCGCACCAATGTGCTTGCGGCTTAATTTTGCTCGTGATTTTTGGCGGTCCACCTTACTTTGCAAAAAGCCTCACGTCATAATCTTATTACTCTAGAATAATTAATACACTAACAAGTATATGTAACAAATATAATATAAGCTCTTTCTTACATATTATTATGTTAAAGAAATTTAACGGATTGTCATATAAAATATTTAAAGTAACAGTTCTTTATTTATATAAAAGTGTTTGATAATATTTCTATTATAGTACCCTTAGTAATTCTGTTCAACGTAGAGTTATCAATTTTAGAATACCTTCAAAAAATATAACTAACTATGTTTTTTATGGAAATTCAGTATCGCAATGTAGAGCCGAGCTGTAATAAAATATTATTTATTGTTTTATGTCATCTAATCATGAATTGCTGTCGCTGTTTAAATTTTAATTATAATTATTTTAAATATAAAAAACTTCGCGTGTAGGCTTTCTATATAAAGTTTAAAGTTAGAACTTTAAAAACAATACAAACTCTACATAACACCCTATAAAGGAACTAGATTAATGTACCATTTGCGTTCTTAGAGTAGTTACTACTTTTTAAGTTATAATTTTTAGGTAAAGAATCGCCAGGGGCCTCAAATATATATTTTTAGGTTTCCCTTCTTGTAAATGAAAAAAAGGAACCTCTAACGGACAACTTTGTTGCTTGTCTGTAGGTCTGTCAAGAACATACATCAAGATACATTAACATCAAATATACGGTCTACTGACTTTTGATGAAGAACCTTTGGATAGAAAGAATTAAGCTGAACACAATCAAAAGATATGTAATAATGCATATTTTTTTTCCTGAGTTTTGCATAAAAGTCGCAAGGATCCTGTTGACCAACAGCTGTGAAAGAATCCGAAAAGAGGCAATTTACATCATGTATTTCATCGAAAGTCAACTATTTTAAACTATGTATTCGTTTTATTTCATACAAAGTAAGTGCTTACGCCAGCAAGTTAAAATTTCTCAAATTGTATTTCCCATTACTCTATAATCATGAAATTGGTCGCGGAACTTTCGGTTGGCAAGCCTAACTCACATTGGAACCGGTTTTTTTATAAATAAAATTATAATTTATTTATTGTTTTCTTATAATATTTAATTATATATATTTTCATATATCTGTAATAGTGATATATGTAGTATAGGCCTATCTATCACTGTTATCAACACCCACGAACGGACTGCAATGCAGTTAGGGATAGGCACTAGACACAGTTTTTAATTATTTTTCAAGGACACGCATACGTACATGACGTGTCTGATGATGTATGCCGATGACATAAAACTCGTTGATGAGACAGCTTAACTTCAGGGTGACCAATTCTTTTACATGGCAATAAATGTTGACCAGAAATAACTCAACACACCCAGGGGATTAAAAATAAAAATACTACGGTAAGAGATAGACAATAAATTTTGACCGCACACGTAACACATTTATTCGTGACGTAATCGATAGACTTAAAGAGTGTGTGCCGTTATGCGACGCCGGAATTATTTCGGAAGAAATAGAAAGAAGAAGGATTTATCTGTGCCTGAATTTAGAGTCCCCTTAAATAAATTATTCATTTCTTTAATAATAAAAAATACCATCTAAGATGTGATTTTTCAAGAAATGCTGTATGTGTACACAGCTGACAAATTTACAACTATGCAAAATTTTGGAAAAGTCGCCGAAAATTGTAAATTTGTCAGCAAAGTAAGAAAAAAAATATATATATGTTTTGGAAATTTATCTATTTCTATACTCTTGTCTTATGAGTCACAGTTATGACATACAAATGTACGTGCGTGGTTTATGAATGCTTCCTACTGACGCAGGCGACGACAGCGTGGACAATAATTATTACGATCATGTTGTAAACTTCTGAAACATTTAGTAGAGTTCATTTTTAAAATGTTACACAGATGAGAAAATATATGTATATTGTAAAATTATTTTTGGAAGGTATATAAAGTTAAATTTTACATGGTCAAATATTTTTTTAAGAATTCTTAGTTTACGCTATACTGTAGCGTACATCTGGTAAGTATTCAGACTCTACAAGATAATTATTATTAATTAGACAGCCGCTTTTGTTAATTTTTAATTTTTAAACTTTGTAATACGTACTTTTTTTTATTTAAATTTTATATCAGGACGTAAATAAAATTAAGTAATAAAAATATATTGTTTGTATATTATTTTAAAAAATCCGTTGTCTAGAATCCACAGGTGGAACAGTTGGTCAGATGGATCGTTAATAATTATTTGAGAGTTATTTGACATTACTTTTAACGATCGATTTTGTATTTATTCATTCATAATCAAATCTCGGCGCCACATTGTCTATTAAACGAAGAGACGAACGAGAAAGTTCTGAAGTCCAGTAAAAATGTAGAATGCGTTCTAGTGATTCATTTAGAATAATGACCTTCGTGTGAGGTCGCGGAGTGAACGGTTTAGAGAAGTTACACGTGTATTTTGGTAGATATAAGTCCGCCGTGTTTATTTAAAACAATTATTGCATTTTTATATGCACCTTTCTCAAAATATATCAAAATATTATAGTGAATTTTAATTATATATTTCCATATTAGTCCTTAAACTAATTGTGATTTTTAGTAGTGTAAGAAAGTATTATCATGTATGTAATAATATTTTTACTTTGTTATCTAATATTACAAATATTTGACCAAGCATTTGATTAAAATAATTATTAAACTATTATAAAAAGTCCGATCAGTGGTAAAAAAATATAGAGATATAAACTAAACTATCTTATTATTACTAGTGATCGCACAACATTCCAATATACGCATATTAAAAGTATAACAAAATATAAGACATTATTTCTTCATGAAAATTCTATTTTTTGTATGTGTATCAATTTACTTTAGGAGTAAAACCTTTTGAGCCTAGTAAATCTAACCTCATAAGGTCACCTAAACCGGATTAGAAGTATGGTTATTATTTTTTCTTAATTTAATTTTAAAATATATTTTTTTAAATTATTTTATTGACATTACATGATAAACATTTTTTAAACCATGTTTCCTAAGTTATTATTGCTCCTAGTGGTAAATTGGACTCCAATAACGTTTAATATTCTCGCTTATCATTTATAAGTCGAATATTATTTATTATTTATAAGTCCGAAAAGGAAGTCACAGATCTAGTATACAGAGGAGGCCTCGCGATCTATCTTGTAATGACTGTCGATTTACCACGACGCCTTAGCCGGAATCTTTAAATAAGAAACCTAATATGATATCTAGTAACTTAAACTGCATAACCTGGTACCTATCACAAAGGCACAGGTCACAAACTTCTCTTGTGGTCTTCAAATACTCCAAACAATTGGAACTCAAAATATGCGAAGAAAAAATACTGGCCCTCTTTCTAGTAAAGATTCTGAATAAACATTTTAAAGAATTAAAATCCAGAGCGCGTTGGTACCCTACTATCAACTCGCTTTAAATACTTGTCAATCTTCAAGAATCAGAAGAATGGTTGAACTGTAATGATGAAATAACTTTGAAAGATATATTTAAAAATAAGATTTTTTTAAATCATAATAAAGAAGCAAGTAATCAATGGTGAAGAAATAATGAAGCAAATAATCATCAACTCGAACGGTAAAAATAGGCTTCGAACAAAACCTGTTAAAAATTTCAAAGCGAAATCATTACAGGCCAAAGATCATGATATCCTTATGGTGATTTCATTAGACAATTCTAATCCACGCATACAACAGTTGAATGTTTCACTCAAAGATCCTAAAGCCACGCTCACTTGTCGTTATACCGAAAATATCTCAGACATCAGTCTGTGCGAGCTCTTAACCAAAAAACAACACGGCTAGTTGTAACGGATATTAAAGCTATATTTCCCTATCTGATCGACGGCCGAAAGAAAGCCTTAGATTTAAGTCCCACAGGGACCACGCGGTCTTTTTAAAAAGACCACGCGGTCTTTTTAAAAGGAATACAGAAGGTAAACGAGTGTACGGGTCACCCGATGGTTAGTGATCACCGTCGCCCACAGCACCTTGGCACTCTATAGAAGCTGAATATGCGTTGCCGGCCTTTAAAGTAACAAGCACTTTCGAAGGTGTTGTATCGTGTGATGCATATATTTAGAAACCGTGATAGGCTATTCCACTGGTGAGTAGCGCGTGGGAGAAAGTTCTTAGGAAATCGAAAAACAGTAGACTGCCACGTATTCAGTTGTTAGGGATGACATTTCAGCTTGTGCAGTACTGTGTGGCCAGAAAACTCGGCAGCAGGTATCATGTCAATTAGATCTATAGAACCATGATAAATGCGGTAGAGAACGCATAGTGAGAAGACATCTCATGCTAAACCAAAATGTTAAAAGTGTGTGACTGATAATTAAGTCTCCAAAGATTCGAACAGTTCTAAATTGAATATTACAAAATATGAGGCAGAACCTGTGCTCTATACAGGACTAAGCAGTGATTGGGTTACCGTCTCGTTTTCTGACTACCCCCAGTTTCTTGGATGCCAAATTAGCCTTGCTATCCAGATGAGCGTGATAATGACAGTCACTCAAAACGTTTAGACTCAATATACTGATGCTGGGTGCGGCTTTAAGAGGAAAGTTCTCAAAAATTAGTGACACGACAAATGTACTTTTCTGGTTTTTCTAATGCGTAAATTTGCATTATAAGGGTCGAATTGAACCAGGTTACTTTCACCCCATAAAGAGACATTTCCGAGGGATTCCTCCACATAAGATACAAGTCTCTTTTGGAACTAGTTGACGTATTCCCTAGAAAGATTTGCATTTTAAAAGAAGTTTTAGTAAATCTGATTATTAGAAAATTTTGTAATTTCATTAAGTAAAATGTATATTTACAATTAATCGTTATACTCAAAAATTTTAATAAAAAATATACATATACTTGCTTATTCATTTATTTGTTAAGCTTCTCATATGACTAATTCGGTATAGTTACTTTTTTTTATCTGACTTTTTTTTCAAAAAAGAAGAGTTTTTAAATCGACCAATGCATATTTTTCGTGAGTTTCCGTCCATTTGTTACTAATTTGTAGAATGATTTATTAATTTTAATTTAAAAGAGCGTATTTTCTCGTTTGCACCAATGCCATGAAGATAGAATATGACGAAAAGGTTTTATTGAAATATAGAATAACTCTCGAATTTTATACACACAAAGGTGAGACGTAACTTGAGCTTTGTAGTTATGCAAGTGTCTCAAAAAGCCAGACAATAGTAAAATAATTATATTATTTAAAAAAAAAAACTGGTAATTATCAATCTCGTTTGATATGTCTTTTGAGATAATACTACATTCAAAAGTAAAATATGAGGCCGTATCAAAAGATGAAAGTCAAGAAGTGTGTTTATTCGATTTCCTCTAAAGCTTGTGGAAGTGACAATCTTAGCTTAGAAATGGTTCTTGTTGGAAAGTAATTCACCAGTGGTCTCGGTGACCACGACGATTTTAAATTTTCACTGCTACGTAATGTCTTTTCATCACAGTGGAAGAATGCTTATCTCACTCCCACTTCCCAAACCGTCTAACTTTTTCACTTTGAAAAAGTTAGACGGTTTGGGAACTGACTGATGTCCTATTCCCAGTCCGTCTGCCGTTATGGTATTGCTAGATTTTAGCAGTGCTATAAACCCTGTTGGTCTCGATATACTTTTTGTGGCACTCTTCAGGTGGTCAAGTTTTTTTTCAAATCTTTAAGTTGGTTTTTCTTTTACTTCTTCAGGTGTCGGTGGTATGTACAACTAAACTATTTATCATCGACATATCTTGAACTCACTGTCGCCGTTTCCCAAGGCAGCGTTCTTTCGCCATTTCTTTTTTCTGACACAACTCTAGACACTCGAGTTATTAGTTCTTCTTTCTATCGGTATGCTGATGATTTAGAACTTTATCTTCACTGTTATTAAAATTGAGTAGTTATTGATGCTTAAATATGCTGAGTACTTCGGTCTAGAAATTAACCCTAATATACCTTAGTTAATCGTTATAGGTATTAGCAGGCTCAGGTACAAAATCAACTGGGATGCTATTCCTGCGGCTTTATGGTTTTTTTCTGGTTTTTTCTTTTACTTAGTGTGGAATAACACTTTAAAAATATAAAAATATATAAATAAATAGCAATCTCTCTTACCAACCGATAATTCTTACGAGTTGTCGTTGTTTTTTGAGGCCTGTCGTGGCACAAGGGTACAAGTGTGTAACTGTAGCTGACAGGTTGTGGGTTCGATTCTTGCTCGAGGAAATGTAAATATTTAATATTTTCATTTTAAAATATTTAATATTTTCAATTATTCGGCTTGGTACAAGACAAAACGCGGCGTTGAGTGTCGCCATTCAACATGCAGTGGCCCAAATTCGGCGGAAAGTGGGGAATGGAAGTGGAACGGAGTGTCCTAACACTAGGTTTCTAAGTTCTTTCTGCCTACCCCGTTATGTGTGAGATACAACGTGAAGCTGAGTAATTATCTTTGGATAGCGAAAATTTGTAAAAATTTCCCTACAGAGGTGCTAACAATATAAATAAGTTGTAACAAGCTTATAAGAATTTCGACGTAGCTTGATAAAAATTATGGCTGACCTGGCTGACTGGTCAGAGCGCTTAGATGGTTTCCAAGAGGCGCGGGTTCAAATCGTGCTACGTTATTTTTTTTAAGGTTTTAAATTTAGTACATACATGACATTGGCTTTTGGCCTCTAGTAATTCAAATTTAAATGTTATATTAAAAAAAAAAGAAGTTACAAGCTTTATTTATTAAACATCAAATAATTTACCACCGGTTTACTAAAGTTACTCGGACCAGAGTAAAAAATCAGTGCAAGAAACTTAACAGGCCATATATTTTTTGTAAATCAAATATTTAAATGTTCATATTTATACTTATTAGTCACAATGATTCATTTGGAATAGACTGTAGCGATTATTTAATTTCTTAGGAGTGTCATCATTTATGAAAATCATTAATTTGGTAAAAACTAAACAACCGCGCTCCCGGTGTATTCTGCTTTAAATTCTTTGCACCTTTAAATTGTGAAAGACAAATTTCTCGGACTATTTCTGCAATCCTATTGGTAAAGCGCATATAGTACGTACGCACACCATAAAAGAACTACTATTTTATTACTATTGAAATTTTTGTTAACATACATTCCATTTTATAAATATATTAAGATACAATGGTCAGTATATTAATTACCTAAAATAAAATGTTTTTCTTAAAAAATCTTTAGGGCCTACGTCTTAGGCTATGCGCCTACGTAATAGGTTGCTTCTGCAAAACAAAGATTGACTTAATACCGGCGGCATTACCCCAAAGTAAAATGCCATGTAGAACATAACATATGAAATGTGTGTCTATGAAAGTAATAAAAGTAAAGAAGGCAAGTCTGTGAGGTAAGGAACAACAGCGTCTAATTAATTACTAATCAACTAGGTAGAAATACCCTATAGATATGGTTTCTTGATATCTATGGTGTTAAATCTTTATTTTTATAGTTAAACCTTTATTATTAAATATAACTCTTATTATACAAACCAGATCTATATATAGTACTACTTTGATTTCTAGCCAAAATTCGAAGAACATGAGCGAAATGCGTCATCTGTGTAACATGTACTAAGCCATTAAGCCGTATACAGCACCAACCATATACTTGAGCACTAACAAATCATCTTTCGTCACTGAAAAGTTTCAACTAATACAAGAGGTACAACATTTTGTAGTAAATATTTTTTCTAATGTATACCCCAAAATACCAAAAATAAATCAATACGAAGAGATCATTAAAAAAAAATATCATATAGTTTTTATATTCAAAGACTTGCACTGTTTATTAGTATTTAATATTCAAAATGATTTTAATTTACATATATCTACAGATATCAGTGGCACTTGTAGAAGTACTTGTAGATATAAAAGCAAATTTTATATTAAAAAATGAAGGCGTTTAAAAATTAATAACTTATTCTGCCTCACTCATTTGCTCCTCACGCTTATCAATAATAATGAATGCATATCGCGAACGACTTTTGTGGACATTCACATTGAGCTGTTGACCTAGCAACAACTCAGATTAATTTGTTTTATTGTTCGCCGCCTGTTATCATTTATATGTAAAATAAGTAATCATAGAGCCATGTTCACTGTTACATTATTATTTACTAAAAATCATTTTAAAGATTATTTTGGATCATTATTTGCTTAATAAATATTGATTTTACTTACTGCTAAAGATACTTGTCACGCGGTATATTGATATTTGACTTTCAATCTAACGCAACAAACAACGCTCAACTACAATAAAATTGGCTAATAGTTAAAACGGGCTGAATAACACATTGAATAAGTCATTCACTTCACTATTTGACAACACACGAGGAATGACGCAGGTAGCAAATGATGAAAAAAAGCGCGGCAAAATAATGGCTGGCTGGGCGGGGCGAGGCAGAACAGGGCGTAGCGCCCTTAGCACCGCCCCCTGACTCACCATCGTCCGGTGCGCCTGCGTCGTTGCCGGCTGAACAAAGACAGCGCGACCTCATCAGGTGCATTTTTTTTTCAACTCTTTAATTACCTTTACTTTGTAAACTATGATCGGTTTCGTTATGGCTGTCAAAGCTTTTATTACAATTAAACTAATTTTAATTACTCTTAGCACCGTCTATCAGATCATCTCGTTTGAACACTCACCCGAACGTGCTATGTTATTGCACAAAAAACGAGAATATTTTTTTTTTATTATTGGCTCGCCAATATTAAAAGTCGATAGATGACTCATAGACTTGTGTACAAATCATGTTTTGAAGTTTTTCAACATCCGTGAGCAATAAATTGTTTATAAACATTTAAATATATATAATGGTCATTCTAGCATTAAGTAACAGGCTATTTAAGATAATTTCTAGAACTAATAATATGTCAGACTATTTCCGGTCAATGTCTATAGAATTAGTAAGATTTTTTTATTACTTCTCACTAACATAATCAACAAAACATTTCGGGTTGCGATATTGGTAAACTTAACAAGTGATAAGTCTAAGTTATTATTAGAAATGTAATATCTTGATAAGGTGTACCTTATGTTACAGGAAACTGTCAACGATAAGAACAATAAGAACGTATTTTATTTATGTCAAAACAATAATTTATAATTGTCTATTGAGAATTTCTAAGTGTAGGAAGTAAACTTACATATATTTTTTGTCCTCAGAATTTTGATGGGATCAAATGAATAGTTATAAGAAAACCATATGCGTGTAGTATTTATAAGTAGCTGTTTGATTCTTTTTATAGCTTCATACTGTATGCCGCACTTAGCACGGTAGGAAGAGGGAATTTGCAAACTTATCATGGAGAAAGGAGTAGAAACACATTCCTTTCTCATTAACACTTTCATTCTCCATTTTTCTCCGAATTCTGAGACATTGCCAAACGACACGTTTTGAGTCATCACCACGAAATAAAAATATAAATTTTCCACTTTGTAAGTGGGAATCAAAGTGGTCGCGTTTTCGGTTACACGCGTGTGGTTCTGTGATACGACCGGCCTCAGAAGTGTTAAAGGCGTAGTACATGGGATACTTGTGGAAACTCGCAGACCTGGCACAGCAATTTAGCAAAATCCTCATGTGGGTTCTGAACCAGCCGTTAGCCCATAGAGAGAGCGCTCTTATTCACCCGACCCTGAAAAAAGGCAATGATTCCGATTCAACTAATTACAGGCTTATTGCTATTACCTCTTCCCAGTTCTTAAAATTCAAGGAGAGCATTAAATTCGGCTCTTGTGGGTTCAATCCCCACTCGAGGAAATGAAATATATCATATTTTCAATTTAATATTTAATTCCTTTGGCTTCGCTCTGGCAAAACGCGGCGTTGAGTTCCGCCACTCAATACGCAATGCCTCTAATTCGGTGGAAAGTGGGGAACGGAAGTGGAACGGAGTGTTCACTAGCTTCCCTCGTTCCCTCTGCCTACTCTGCCATGTGCAGGATACAGCGTGAAGCTGAGCTCTTGCTGTCGGTTTATCTAGAAGATCACCGATTGATAAATGTCCGGCAAAATAGCTTTCGCCAGGATCACTCAATCGATGATCGTCTGGTTTACTTAACCCACCTCTTGGCTACAGTCGTACATTCAAGTGAATCTCCTGCTTTCTCACTGGGCGCAGCTTGAAGGTCAGCTTGAAGGCAGCTTGATATCTATGGTTTCTGCTTCAAATATATGCCCGTGACAGTTAGCGTGCTCTAAAGTTGCGAGCTGTACCCTACACTGTTTCTGCTGCATCTATCTGCTGCTGATATGCAGATGATAACACTGTGAACGCTGTATTCCTCGACCGTTCAAGTTTATCTCTTGAAAACGTCTACCAGTGCCGAAGTCCCCCAGTTGACAGAGGTTTGTACCTTAACGACTAAGAAATACAGTTTTATCGTGTCTTCTAATTTCAAGAACACTCTAACTACTTCTTAAAGTCACGCCGAGCATCAGTATATTGTGATTTTACGTTTTGAATAATTGCCAAAATCGCAACCATCTGGAAAGCAAGGCCAAGTTGCCCTCAAAAAAACTATGGGCAATCGATAGGGTAAGACAATATTTCACGCCATAACATCGTTTGGCCTGTATACGGCCCAGGTTTGGTCTCATGTCTTGTACTGTTCTCAAATCTGGGGTGTATTGAAATATTCAGTATTAGCTTCAACGACGTAAAGTCGTCCAAAGCGTTGGAGATTCAATGATCTATGAGGGACTTGATACTTTGACTTTGCATATTTCCTCTCTTTGCATGTTTCCTCTCTGTGTGTTCTCTACCGCATTTATCCATTTACCGGTTTCGTAGAAACTTCCTTCGACGCGTCATAGAAATGTTGTTACACGATGCCGTTAACGGTGATGATTGCTTACCATAAGGTGACCCATTTGCCTTGACTTTTCCACAAATAAACACTAGGACTAATATCAGACAAAGGAAGATAGTAGGTTCATGAGCTACATTAGAGATTATTTTAAATGATTTTTAAACAAAAATCATTTAAATGTATTTTCGTAATATTTTATTATAGTATATATTTCGTATGACTAAATTACACATGAGGCCTGTCGTGGCGAAGCGACACAAACGTGACTGTAACCGACAGGTCGTGGGTTCGATCCCCACTCGAGGAAATGAAATATTTCATACTTCCAATTTAAATATTTAGTGTTTTTATTTCTTCGCTCTGGTCCATGGCAAAACACGGCGTTGAGTCCCCACACTCTACACGCAATGTCTCAAAATCGGCGGAAAGTGAGGAACAGAAGTGGAACGGAGTGTCTTAGCACTAGGTCTCCAAGTTCCCTCTGTCTACCCTGCTACGTGCATGATACAGCGTGATGCTGAGAGTACTAAGTATATTACACAATTCTTTAGCTTTAAAATTTAAAGATACAATGTGAACATTGTACAATCATGCAGCAACAACATTGTTTTCACGAAGCTTAAAAACCACCGTGGAGCGGTAGGATAGTTGACAATAACTTTTAATTTTTCTGCTACTGCTACTATTTTCATTTTCTAGTAGATAAAGCACGACGTGGAGTTTTCCTTTCAACATGCAATGTCTCAAAATCGCTAGGCAAGTAGGAATCCAAGTTTAGTAGACACTAGACTCACTGCATTCTCTATTACATACGCAAAATAAATTATGAAGTGGAAAAACTATATTAAAAAAGCGTGTTACAATTTTTATAGTTTCCTTTGTTGAGAATGAATTTACCGGCTCTGCTTATTGGTCAACAATGCTGCCAGCCCCTTTTTTCTTAGTATTGACAGCGCATGCTAACAACAAGAAGGAAAAAATGAATAAAAATATGCAACATTCTAGTATTACTTTTACATCATCGTATTCAATATAGGTTACGATTTCTAACTATTATGTATCTTATCTATTTCTGTAGAAAGATTTTAATTCCATTTTCAGCTTACGTAGAGAAATTAAGAAATATCATTGACTTCATAAATATAATATTTATTTAGTAGTAAAATTTACTTATACTTATGTGCGTTTTAAAAATATTTTATTTTTTTGCTACACAGCAAAATTACAGACACAGATTAAAATGTGTTACTTAAGTGTTGTATATAAAAAAATCTAGTTACCTGAGAATAAACTACTAAAACAATAATCGAGCCTAGTAAAATACACTAGTACAGGTGTGTAAACGTACATATTTTTATCCAACCATAAAAATCTAACTTTAAATTCCTTATTAAAAAAATAGTATAGGTTTATATTTTAATTTAATTTTATGAAAAATCATAAAAACATTAATTATTTAGCAATTCAATAATTCCATTGTTAAACAAAAATTTTAAGTCTCAGCCAATTTCAATATTAATAAAAGATGTTGATTAGCTTTGAGGTCAAAGTTAGCTGAGAACTAAATAGGTGCTTAATATAGAATCTATTAAGATAAACTGGGAATTTATTTATAAATAAGTAAATGTCTTTTGCTATAGATATTTTAAAGGCTTTGATTAGCCTTCTATTGTAACAGAGAAAAAAAAATATTTTAAATATTATTTTATTAATAATATTATTTTTATAATTAAATTGAATTAATTATGTGACAAAACAGTAAATAGGTATAGATACTCTACTATGTGTAAAGTACATATTGTTAATAATGATCACAAACGTATTTACATTTTTTATATGTAAGGGATTTTTTTATGGAGTTGTGGTCCTTCAAAAGTAATCATTTTTCTACCTTTTCTCTTACTTTTTAGTTGGTTTTTGTTCTGGGCGGCACTAGTAAACTAGCTCGGCATTTACGTACACTTCGTCTACTACGTACACGTCTACTGACATATTGCATTGTAATAAAGGATTTGTATATTATGCGTTTTTCGTATATAAATACAAATATTGTAAACATACAGTTGGCGAATTGTCGTTATTTTTGTGTCTTCGTAGATATTTTTGGTTGATGCTAAGCGCAGATAATTGAATACTAATTCTATAACTTTATTTTCAGCTATTTGTAAATCTAATAATTTTGTTTTTGCAGCACTTCCCCAGATTTCAATTAAGTATAGTAAATGAGATTTTACTTGTGTGTACTAAATAATATAGCGCAGTTTGCAGGGGCTACATCTGACTATATTACTCAGTGATTCTAGGAGTGCCCAAACTTTACTTATAACTTACAATATGATTTAAATGTGCATTCTATGACAATGTGCTGTCCATAATTAGTCCGAAATATTTTTCACAGGTTTTTGCCTAATTGGGTTATTATTAACAGTAAGCGGTTTATGTGGAGAAATATGTTTATTTTTTAGCTTTGAAAATTTATTTAGTTTATTGTCAAAAAGTTGTATTAGAACCATGTATGTAACTTATCTAAGTCTTCTTGTGCTTGAGCGATGATAGTCTTATTAGATGGCCCGAAGTAAAATAAGCAGATGTCATCAGCTTATAGAGTGAGATGCCCAATTTCAGAAATGTTATTAATATAAATTAGGAAAAGTAAAGGACCTAAAATTAAACCCTGTGGAACTCCTTAATTTATACGAACTGCACCACTATGATATTTGTTAGTATCTTTTTTCATAACTTGAAATCTGATAAGACTGAATTGAATGCATTCTAAGAATCACAGTTCTTAGTGCTTCTAATTTTTTAATTTGAAAATTATGATTAAATGTGTCAAACGCTTTTTTCAGATCTATAAATATCCCCAAAATAAAATTTTATTGTCAATATTGAATCTAATTTTAGTAACAAAATAAATTGCAGCAGATAGTTCACTACTTTTCGATCTAAATTCATAATGTCTTCCAGAAATAAAGTTCATGGAGTTTTATGTATAGAAGATTTTAATTTATTTTCAAGTTGCAAATAGTCAGTACTTAATTCGTTGAGATTTGTATTTTCTATGGTTTTGTACATTCACCATATATAATTTACATTCATTAACCAATAAAGTATGCACACAAAATAGTACAGAAATAGATGTACATTTATTCAAGTAGAAAACCAAACAAAAACAAAAGAAAATCATTGAAATAACTTCCATGACAATTTATTTGAGATCATAAGAGCTGCAAGGATGATAAATAAAAACATTCTCGGCATATTTAGTTCTTGTAAATGGTGTACATAGGTAACATGGAACTGTGATTTATTACGGGCTTGTAAACGAGGACATCTCAAACTAATATTACTTAAAAGATAAGGGTTATCAATATAATTATTAACTATTTTAAAAAGGAAAAGCTTGTCCGTAGCCAAACGACGAGTCTCTTAAAGAAGCCAGAATAGGATGCTTTTCGAGATGAAAGTTGATTTTAAGACTAATATATTTCAAGTACATCTTTTGAATATTTTCCATCCTACACATTAAACATTGGAATCTCTCTGGAGCTGAGGCATATTCACAACTGAGCGAACTTAGGCCTTGTACAACGAGAAAATTGTAGTCCTATTGCAATAATCTTGCTCTCTGCTATCCCGAGAACAAATCCCAGCATTCGAAAGGCCTTTTCTACTAAGCGGTCAATGTAATAGTCAAATACAAGTTTACAGACAAGGTGTGATTCTCTCAACCGTTACATTGTCAAACCAATAATTGTACTCTGTGTTATGTCGGGAAAATATAATAGCGCTACTTTTAGCAATGTTCAGAATAATATAATTGTACAGACAGTATTCAAATAACCGGTTCAGATCATCTTGCAACAATGCGCAATCGGTTTGTGTATCAATTTGTTTAAAAATCTTCTTATCATCCGCAATTCAGTTCTTAATTATTACTTTGATGTTATTTATAAAAATATTAAAAACGAAAGGACCGAGAGAACCCTTTGGCACGCCTAACACGTTCAAACAAAGAGTAAAATCCTTTAACAATCATAGCCTGACTCCAACATACGAAATCAACCAACAAGGGGGTCGTCATATATACCAATCTACAGTCTACGACTTAACAAATGATGTGAAATTTTATCAAATACCTTGGAGAAGTCGGTATATACCACATCCATTTGACAACTACCATCCATATGAAATAGTTCTCGGTTCAAAAACTCATTTAAGTTAGTCTCGGCCGAATTTTGTGATGTTGACGTGACATAACAGAGTCACTAAAATTAAGGAAGTAAAACTAAGGACAAGTTAAAATCACCCGCTAGTAAATTATAATCGTCAGGGCAGCTAATTACGTCATTTGAAATTGCTTCAAAACACCCGCACAATTCCTCTAAGTGTAACTGACTATGAGGAAAATAACAAGTAAAAACTTTTAATTTTTTTTTCAGCTTCGCGCTGTGACACATGGCAGGGTAGGCAGAGGGAACTTGGGAACCTAGTGTTAAGACATTCCGTTCCACTTCCGTTTCCCACTTTCCTCCAAATTTGAGGCATTACGTGTTGAGTGGCGGAACTCAACGCCGCTTTTTTCCTTGTACCAGAGCGAAGAAATAAAAACATTAAATATTTAAATAGAAAATATGAAATATTTCATTTCTTCGAGTGGGGATCGAACCCACAACCTGTCGGTTACTCTCACACGTTTTTGCCGCTGTGCCACGATAGGCCTCATTTAAATACTTCTTATATTCATTGTTTATTCTTATTTTCACCCTGATAAGAACCCGCTTGACCGCTACCAATAACCATTACCAAAAATACCATTGCCCAAAGCTTTACCACGTATCTCATAATACCTGTCACATCTGTAGACGCAATATCGAGGGTCAAACAGTACTTCATAAAAAAATCCTTAGAGCAACCATATCTCAGTGAGACACATAATATCATGATCCGCAGAAAGCATGTTTCGGAAAAATAAACTAGTTTTTGAGCGTAAGCCACGAACATTTTGACAGTATATGGAAATATTTACATCCATTGCTCCAGACAATATTTAAATTAAAACTAAATTACAAACAATTTTCAGTAAGTTTAGTAGAATATTGTTGCAGTGTTGGCATTCTGACGGCCTTTAAAAAGATCAATATTAGTGATTGAGTGAGGGAAATGACCAAGGGATTTAAATGGAACGATATAGAAAAGATTACGTGGAAAATAAGTTGTAGGATTGAGGAGTCTAGACAATTTTAGGAAGCTGTGGAATAGATAAATGTTCAAGTTCAGAAAGATGGCATAACCGAAACACTAAAGAATTGTCAACATAAGAAAATAAGAGTATTAATAAACTCGATTACGAGAGTCTGGGAAGACTTTATTGCTTCTGGTATGATTAGAAGTATGTATTGGATTTTGTTAAAATTTGCAGAGGCGGATTTAATATGATGGTCAGCAAATAAAAAACGTATGATTGAACATGGTACAAGAATAAAAACATTCAAATTGTGTATTGATCGCTTTTTAGCAAACACCACCGCGTGCTCTTTACCTACTGATACACTATGGATCAAACAACCATTGGTCAAGATAATGTAACGCAGTATTAATTTGAGAAGATTTCTTTTATTGATTAGACACGGCAAATGAGCGTACGGGTCACCTGATGGTAAGTGATGACTGTCGCCCACGGCCCCGTGTAACTCCAGAGGAGATACAGGAACGTTACCGGCCTTTAGGGTGGATGGGCACCGGGGCCCAGCCCGGCCGAAGCCACTACTTAACGCCGGTTTTAAATGCCGGGGATCGTAATAATCACCGCGATTCTACCCATGCATGTTGCCATTGCTGACAACGTGACTCTCCCACACGTACTTTAGTTGCCTCTTACGACACCATCAGTAACAGTGTGATCCTATTCTAAGGATCACACGACGAATTCTCTTCTATAGATTTTGAACTATAGATCTTCTTTAGAATTTGAATTTGTATAGGACGATGTCATCAGCATATTTAAGGATATTACAAAATTGACAAACAAATCGTAGTCGTGGGTGTATATGGTGTACAGCAAAGAGGTAAAGATCGACCCTAGAAGGAACAGTAAGTAGCAACTGGTGTACATATGGAATGTGTCAACCTCGTAGGTATACTTTCCTGTTTTTTTGTTTGAGCAACGAAAATAAGAGATTATCACATATGAAAGAGCAACATCCAACGTAACCTAAAACATATAAAACCCTTAGCAAAGATGTCTATGGCAAGAAGATAGATATTATCTACATTCGTATATATTATTAGATAGATAGTATCTATTGTAATATGCGTTGTACAGCTTAAAATTTCGAGTCGACAAGCCATCATTGACAATGCAAAGATGATTACTTCATCATTTATGTCTACCAACAAAGGGGTGAAACTATCACTATAAACTTTCACTATATACATCATACCCTTATAATGTGTGACGTAAAATCACCCATAACCAAAATTGGACCAAGACCAAGGAAAATAGGTCAGGAATTAGGAAGGTATTAGAATGAGGAATATAAATAAAAATAAAGAGTATATTAAAAGCCGTCATAGTTACAGCATTAATCTCTCAAAAAGGAAAAGAGTGAGGTGTCAGACTAAAATGACACATCCTGCAAACTCATCACTTCTGTTAACCCTCAAACAAGTGAAACCTGGAACTTCAAAACCGGTATCAACAGACTTTCAGATATCACAATAATGGAGGGTCCGTACAAGTTGATAACAGTACTAAGTTCTTGCTTTTCGGCACAAATTATTGCCATTTCATTATAGTAAGTGGACAGAGGCCATTATTTAAAATTTGAAAACTTGAGTGTGTGTGAACGAAACGTGTAAGGTTTTCTAGTTCGATTTAGGATAACATAACAATTGGGTAAGGATAAGTCCACGCCTACTACAAATGCCTGAAAAAATATAAAAAAATAAATAAGGAAGTATTGTCATATTCAATATTTTTTGTATTTCACATAACATTTAATTTGTAGTAAATTGATGAATAAATCAATCGAAATATTGATCGTAGTAAATTGATGAATAAATTTTAGGTTTACATTTATGTATTTAAATGAATGCAAAC
Source organism: Eueides isabella (assembly GCA_019049475.1). Taxonomy (NCBI): domain Eukaryota; kingdom Metazoa; phylum Arthropoda; class Insecta; order Lepidoptera; family Nymphalidae; genus Eueides; species Eueides isabella. Next base: position 9,170,520 of record CM032395.1, on the reverse strand, counting down.
CAAAACTTCATTCATCAATTAATTCATTCTTTAATAATTATCAAAATCGAAATCGAATGTATGTAAAAATGGCAGAAATGTGGTTTTTTTAATATATCAAATAAGAACGAAATTAATAAGTTTAGTTAAACTTATTCAAATCTGTTTTTAATATTGTACTTAAGTAGAAAACATGCGCTTATTGCGACGCACTTAAACTTGAAATAATCTTTTTAATTTTTTAAGCCAAATAATTCTAATAAAGACGAAATTGAACTGCGATTAGAATTTTAACCCACTTCATTCCCGTTTTATTGTGTATCTGAGCAATTTATGTTAATACATTAACTAAAAAGTAAATTACAAAGATTACTTTGATAAAATATAAATTTTATTCTAAAATTTAATGCCATCTTAACGTCAGATCAGTGGCAATTATAGATTGAGTATTGTAAAAGAGATTTTTATGGATATATTACTCAATTGTAATATATCTATAAAGACCAGTATTTTTTTTAAATATATGTATCCATACGCATACAATGAACATCGACTACCTGCTAGTATATAGTAGATAATACAAACATTTCTCATGGGAAATCATGTCAAGAGATTTAAGTTATCCCCAATACAAAGCAAGTATTTTAAAATTAATCAAAATCCAATAAAAAGTTTAATATTTTCCTCTTTTTTTAAGGAATTATAGACGATAAAGACATTGTACAATATACTGTACTATACGTACCTCGCTGTGTGAGAATAATTGAATACAAAAACTTACAAATTGTTTTTTTTTTTTAAATATAAAAATAGCAGTTTTCTATGAGATGTAATTATATGGACTTTCACACTCTCTATTAAGACCTATAAATATAGCAAAATTAAAATTGGATAAAATATTCAAAATGATTATTTTTATATCATTCTTTACTATTTTGGTATATGGTTTGAAAATTTAGAATAAATCAAGGCACATATTACGTACACTATTTAAAAATTAATAAAATGTAACGCGGTCGCATGCGATCCGAGCTTCGACCGGGTGCGGGTGAACGACCGCCAAACTGCGAGTCCGCCATATTGAATTCGTCACGGCGCGCGCGCATTATGTCTTCTGCATCGGTCCACCAACATTCATATCTCCGCGTGTCTCTTAAAATATGTAATTTTTAATGTCACACACACACTTTTTCCATAATATATATATATATATATATATATATATATATATATATATATATATATATATATATATATATATATATATATATATATATATATATATATATATATATATATATATAAATATATATATATATATATATATATATATATATATATATATATATATATATATATATATATATATATATATATATATATATATATATTTTTTAAGTAAGAAAATTTTAAATATCTTAAACCACGGATCTGTAAATTATTTATATAAATCATATTTCAATATATATTTTACACGCAAGTATATGTTGTATATAGTACTTACTACATCTAGTAATAGTTAGAATTGTAATTAGGACAATATTTAGTATATTCTCGTTTACAATCATGGTGCAGCTTTACATGTATCATGTATATATTTTGGTTGGTTGTTTTCTATTGCAGAAGTTTGAATATCTGGACCAAATTAATTAGAGGAAGATAATTTTTTACATCAAACACTTGAAACATAAAATGCTTTGCAAAATATTAATTGAAATGTAGCTGCAAATGTAAAAACAGAAACAATAATTGAAGAAATGTTTTATAACATCAAACGAAATTCAACCATTTTGTCACATTAATGTGGGCGTGCAAAAATCGTTATAGTTGGTCACTTAACATCTCTGACTACTCAGATTAACTGGATAAATCATCTTGGAACTCAATCTCTAAATAAACACAGGATGTAATCACTTTGACATTAAACGACATCTCACAATATACTGTACTACTTACCTTGTACCTGGCTGTGTGCGAATAGCTGAATAATGCAATTATGAATTACAATGTAAAGATACATAATATTCAAAACATGTACATAGGTTAGTGTCATACAGGCTTCACGTTATATCTCGCACACGAGAGGTTAGAAACTTGAGAACTTAGTGTTAATACACTCCGTTTCGTTCCCCGCTTTCCGCGGAATTTGAGGCTTTGTGTATTTGGTGAAACTCAACACGCTTTAGCCACGCTTTGGCTTGTTACCAGTGTAAAGAACTGAAAATATTATTATTTCAGGCGAGGTGTCAACTGCTAGTATTCTTATAAATATTTAACGCATTAGTTTGGAACAAAACGTTAAGGTTTTGGATTTTCTCTAGTAACTGTACAAGTCGTTCGATTTGGTGTTCGATAAAAAACACAGGTGATATTATCAGCAGAATCAGTTGTTAAGAACACGGTGACTGTCTTCTAGCTTTCCTATTAAATGTCAGTTGTTGTAATAGCATCTTAAACGATCAAATAGAATTAATATATCGCATGTAGGTGACATTCCGCTTACAAAGGAGAAACTAGTCGGACTGCATTCAGAGCCCTCCCTTAGCCGAGGCTGTGTATACCGTTGTTGCTAGTGCGATTGCTATGAATAGGGTTGCACCTAAGGACTATTGGTTGAAAGTTGGCAATTTGTTTTGTAAATAACAACTTTTAAAAACAAAATAAACAGTTTGCTTTGTAACTTTCAAATATAAAGCATACTAACATTAATAAAAGATAATTATTAAACAAAAATTTGTAAGAATCAATATTATTTATTAATGTTTTTAAAAATCTAATACATATAAATTTTGTGATAATAAGAAATTTGGTCTAATAACTAGACAGCCCTAATGGCACAATGGATCTAGCAACGTTTATAAAGGCACGATTCGCCTATAAGCCTTCGCTAGAATTTAGAGCTTATAACAATTTTAATTTGATAGAGGAATACTTTTAAAAGGATACTTATTTTTTATCTAACAGTTTATTTTCTTTTCTTAAAACAAAGATATTTGTAAAGACATTTTTTTTTATTTTACAAATTGAATTTTGCAAGCTCTTGATATACTGTTATGAACCGTTTTCTACTGCCCGATTATTTAGCAACATTGCGTATTTGGTAATGGAACTTAGCATCAAAGCGCATTTATTAATCAAACCAAAAATAATCAAATATAAAAAGCCTCCTAGTGTTTGAATCATCCCAATCATAACGTTCAGGACTTATTCATTGCGTAACGTGGTGTCAAATTTCGAAAATATATTGTTAAAATATATGTAAACTTTCTGTATAGGCACTTTATAAATATGCACTTTATTTTCTAAATAGTACTATATACTACTCAGCAATTTTTATTTATGTATAATTTGCAAGAAAGAAATAATTCTTTTGTAAAAACTTTTAATATAGGTATGTGAAATACTATGTGTACCTAACTTTCTTGTGTCTTTTTAACATGTTACATCATAGCTTGTTATTGCTGTAGCTTTCTTTAAATGAAAATTTATAATATTATCTGGATATATAACTATCACTGTAATTTTATACGGTATCCAAACCAACATATATTCAAAATGAAACTAAACATTTTAATGTCTTCTTAACGTCGCAGTGTTTATGAAATACAAGGAGGATATGAAATAGAGGTATGAATGACCGGCCTTGAGGAATGCCGTCGGTGTTCATTGTAATATTTACCGTCGAGGTAGCGAGGCTACTTGCTGTCGCCATCCTATCTTAAGTTTCATCTACATTCAGCGTACGACACACTTTAATTGGATCTAACTTTCGAAATATCTTCACGATGTTTCACTAGTTTAAACTTATCATCTCATGTGAATATTAAGATTTAGAATTGTTAATAAATTTAACCGAGGGTTTTTGTATTAAATATGCGTGACTAGGCCTACGTAGCGTGACCACGTCACATTTTATTTAATCTGGCCTTGTTTTTTAGTTAATCGAGAAATAAATATTTTATAATATCTGTACATATAAATAATTGCAAATAAATATTTATTGTGCAAAATTAATCAATAAAGAATTGGTATTTTATTATTTTGGGCAATTCTTCACTAAATAAATTTAAAGTTTTAAACGTAATTAAAATGGTTCTCGGTAGGTAACGATCTAATTTTGAAAACAAAATGGATTATTTAAAATATCCGCTTGCGATAAACAGTCACGCATGGGAATTTCAACTGATAATAATTTAATATATCATATTAAGTATGTTTAACTAAGTTTTTTTTTATTTCATACCTTTAGTGGTAAAGACATAGCATAACATTCGTTTTTGAGCAATTAATAATGAATAAAATTTTACAATAATAATACATATATTATATATAATAATATATAATATACATAATAATATATAATAATTATAAATTATAACTGTGTCAAATGCCATGTTCCAACGTCTGTAAAAAATTTGTAAGGAGGGTGTCAAGTGCTTCACGTATATAAAACATTTTATAAGACTTAAGATAAACAACAAACTAGTAATTGCCAATAGCGCTATCACCGTCAGGTCGTCATTTAAATGCATACCTACATTTCCATATTAATTGAGCTTTATTTCATTTTTACACGGAGATATTTTTTATACTTATCAATAAATTTCATAATGAACACTTAAATTCTGTCTACATACATAATAAAATCGTGATTATCCAAAGGAAAGGAATGCTTAAGTCGTTTATAATAATGACGCGATTCCCAGATTGATTCACCCGTTTTAAGAGAACGGTAATGAGTCAGTGTTGCGTGAACGCGATGCGCTCATTTGCTGCGATATACATACAAGGCTGTTTGGCTGAGGTATTAACTTAATTGTAGAGTCATTGCATTCGTAACTCATTATTAGATCTAGAAAGCGGTGCCTTAAATATTTCCTATACGTTTTTATAATCAACGCATGAATTAATGACTTTTATTATATTCATTTATAGAATACCATTATTGTTTAATAATTATCATGATTATTCTAGACATTACTTTTAAGCTGTCTAATTGACTATGCTATATTACAATTATATGCATATTTATATTTACTTATATGAAAATTTACATATGTTAGAAGTTAAAATATTTGATATTTTTATTTTTATCGATTTCTGTTCTTTTCACTTTCGACCGAATATGAGGCATTGCGAGCTGAGTGGAGGATCTCAACACCGCGGTTCATTTTAATTTAAATATTTCCTCAAAAAAATCAACAATTATATTCATTATAATAGATATTATTTTCCAATAAAATGTGTCTATTATTTACTTTAAATGAGTCGAGAGCTTAATCAAATATGCAATATTTTTGTCTTTCAACATTAACGTTTAACGTCGAACTCATAGGATGTTTGATTTGGGTTATAGTCTTTAATAAAGGTAAAATTTAACAAATATTATTTGAAGAGTTGTATCATGATCTGCAATATCGTTAAAGTAAATAAGATGAGATTTGATTTATCGGATAAACTGTAGGAAGAACAAAGCGTCAATGTCCCAGCTTCAGACCGTAACGAACGTGTAACGTTACATTCAATTTAAAATAATAATTTTAAATTTTATTAATTTGTGTTAACTTAATTAGTTTTATACAATTATATTTCCATTGCGGTAAAATAAAACAAGAATAAAACCTCTCACAGTAAGCTATATTTACAATTGAATTATTCAACGTTTTCTGTAATATGTATGTATTAAAAGTTAAGCTTGATGTAAATCTATTATAAACAAATTATGAAACAACAAGAAATAAAGAACTGTAATTCAATTATAAACTGTGATAGGTCGGCAACAGAAAACCGTATAAGGGCTTAATTAACTAAGCCGAATAGAGACGAGGCAATAAGATCAAAGACGTAAGACGGCACAGACGGTCGGCCAGACGCGTGAAGGTGCATGTCCGGACTCGGCGGGGAAGGGGCGGTAGGATTGCAGACGGCGGGGGGGCCGTGTGGGCAGGGGGGGTGAAGGCTGCGTTACGTCACACTGTCGCATCCGGGTTCGCGGCCGCCGGCTGCGCACGCGCCGACTTCTATTGCCCGAATACTTCTTTTTTACAGGTGGACCTTTCACTTGATTAAAATAAAGGGAAAATTGAAGTTGTATTACGTATTATATGATTTCTATAAGGTTATTTGGTATGTTCATGATAATTTAATGAAAATGCGCAATTAAAAGGCGTAAAAAATATTAATGTGGATCTGTATTCAAGCCGAGGAACATTTATAATCAATCCCACATAATTTTGCTATCGCCCAGCTTGTTGCTAAGTCAGCGATCGGTGGTCGCTCGGCTGCTGCGGCAGTCGGAAATTGTCTAAATTCTAGGCCAACGTTCCGTAACCGTGCTTCGTCTCCCTCGCACAAAGCTTAAAAGCCTGTAACACATTATCTTTCATTTCCTTCTAAGTTTTTTTTATATATGCTGTTACTTAAGGCCGCAGCCTTGATTGTGAGGATGTAAATGTAAAGTTTTATTATAAGATTTATAGCATCAAAATATTTTTTATAAAAATTTAAATAACAATTTCATATTATTAAATTATGAGCTTATAATATTATGATTGAGTGACTCATGTACAAATTTAACAAACAACATATATAAAATCATATTTACATTCGTAAAAAAGGATCAGCTTCACATTATATTTCGCATATAAAAATAAGGACGTACTAACGGCCTCGTGTTGAGATGCTGCATTATCCATTTTCTGCTTTGAGAAGTTGCATTGGGTGGAGGAGCTCAACGCTGTGCTTTGCTTTCCATGTTACCAAATGGAGGAAATAAAAATATATTATTCACATTCAAACGTCTTGTGCTAATATTATAGTGATGTTATATTATTATTATTATCATTCTTAAATACTATTTTGTTGTTACTCAATACTAAATAAAATAGCGAAAAAAAAATATTTTAACAACGCTCCATTAACCAAATTATCGTAATCTTAAAAGAAAAATTGACCAACTACCAAAGTGATGTTACAAAACGAAAGGATTATTATAATTGGGGAGTAGATTATATTAAAAGTATTCGACAAATATACCATAAAACTTAATAAATATTATAAATCATTATTTATTTTCTATAATCTAATATTGTACTATATTTAGATACATTGAGCTGAAAATTCGCAAACAAATTACGGGCATTCCATGTTGTATTTCCGCCGGCACCGGTGGCTGGCGTTTGTCCAATAGTGCATTTTTTGCGAACACAACCGGTTACCGAAAGTCGCGGTTAACGGCATAGTTGGCGAGAGGCACGGGATCGTGGGAAGAGCGAGTTCCGGCTGTGCTACTTGCCACACCTTTCACCGCGCAAGGTCGCTGCGCGGCCGCGCCACTTTCTTTTATATAATCGCTTCGTTCAGCGGAATGTGACACCCGAATTTATGGCGATGACGTCACTTGGTTGTGATTCACTGGTTTAGCAATACCTAGGACTTGCGCAGGACCAGGGTGACGTAATAACGTTCTGTATTTGGCGTTATTATTACCAATTATGTAATGGCACCCAACTATATAAAACAACAATCCTATACTTATTTCTAAAATCTTGACAGATTTTTTGGACTAATAAATTTATAACAAAAAACATTTTGTTTAAAAAACAACATAATAAAACTTTTAAATAGAAAGTATGGATCCGTACAGAAACTCACAGACAACTACATCCGGATCATTGCGGAACTGAGTGTGATGTTTTACATCATCGCAAATCGATTGTAGGCAGAACTAGCCTAAAAATAACTTCCGTTTACTCAATAAAATCAGTACTCATTTAGACATCTATTGTAATTTAAAATATGAATAGGATCTTTTTGTGTAAAGGTTTCATTTAAACTTTTTATATATACGTAATTTTAAATTACTAGGATTCGTCGAATGAAACATTTTTTTTATCACTAGTCACAAATATATTCTAGTGCTATCGACCCACCTGCGGCTTCCTTATTAAGTGCACTGTTTTGTCTTCGTGTTTCAATATATGTTCTTGCACGCTGCAAACACTTTTAGTAATTTCTAATGCAAAATTTTCGAAGATGAATGTTTTTAATATATAGCGTATTTTCATTATTCACCACCAATCCCAATACATTATTGTTCTCTTTTATTTTTCTTGTATCAAACTTTCGGCAATCATTTTATGGCAGTTTATCCATTTAAAATTTTAGAAATATTTAGATTTCATAGATAGGGAAAGAAGATAAAAGACATTTTAGCCTATGTAAACATTGCGTATATCGATGTTAACTGAAAATGATATTTCAGTATATTTTAAATAAGTACGATATTGCTAGCGATTTTTGTTTACACTATATTAAGATATATTCCTTAAACGCACTCTAGAAAATGTAACGATGACAGCTCTCTATTTAAAATTTTCTTAGTTTAACGTATGTAGATAACTCTATGTGCTAGAAGACCCCGTTCCCAGTATGACATTCTATTCCCATTAAAACACTTCCGTTTGTACCGAATTGCGACTTTACAAGTAGAGTGGCTAAACTCAATGCCGCGCTCTGTCTTGTTACCAAAGCGAGGAAATTAAAATCTATAATATTTCATAGTCAGGGGAATATAAATTGAACCCACGACGTGACGTCTCCAGTTGTACGCGTGTATCCTTGTTTATCAAATAAATAATAAGATTGAAAATCAAAATAAAATAGCTCTTTTATAAAACTTCAGGGTAAATAAGGTAAAGGTAGGTTCGAATTGGTTTCTAAAAGTAAGTTAAATTTATACATATGTAAGTACATAAGAAAAAACTGTAACTGATCGTTGTCTGTACATGGAAGATACATACTAATTTTCCAATATATAATAAATTCAAATTCAAATTCAAATATTTTTATTCAAAATAAGAAGTTACAACTTCGTTTTTTGAACGTCAAACAATTTACCACCAGTTCACAAAAGTTACTGCCTCGGACCTGAGAAGAACCGGCGAAAGAAACTCAGCGGGACATGTCCATTCTTTTTTTTTTATCAAAAACTTTACATTATATAATTAAGTGACAATGCACACTTGAAACAGCCTGGAGTGAGCATTTTATTCCCAAGGCGTGTTATCATTTACAAAATCGTTAATATGGTAATAACCTTAAGATATAGAACAACAACTTTAAGAATATAGATATTATCTGTAAAATAAAATATTTATGCTAGTTAATTCAAAAAAGTTAGAAAGACATTTTGGAAACTAATTATCTAATGAAAAACTAGTTAAACAAAAATGTAAGAAAATCATGAGTAGGTTCCGCACACAAATTTACACCATCATGTAAATTAAACACAATTTTTATCGACTGTCAACTCTTAATTAATTAGAATTTATTTATTATTTATATTTTAATTAGAATTTCGAAATTAATTTGAAATTTCGTTTAATACTTTATTTGCTAGTATCACTAATTTTAAGCTTTTATTTTTATGGAAAAGACGGCAAACGAGATTACGGGTCACCTGATGGTAAGCGATCACTGCCGCCCACGGCCCCGTGGAACTCCAGAGGAGCTACAGGAGCGTTGCCGTCCTTTAAGGTGGATGGGCACCGGGGCCCAGCATTACCTAATTTGAAACGCAGTGGCCGAAGTCACTTCTTAACGCCGGTCTTAAACGCCGGGGGTGGCAACATTCGGCCAAGTCTCCTCATGCGTGTTGCCATTGCTGGCAACGTGACTCTACCACACACACTTTAGTCGCCTCTTACTACGCCATTAGTACCAGGGTGATCCTGTTCTAAGCCGGAATCTCACGGCCAAAAACTAATCTCAACCCATCTCAAATGTGACGAAAGTTAAAGGAGTGTCCAGCTTCTAACACATGTCCAAAAATAGTGCTAGCACACGTCAACGGGGTGGCTTGAATGTCGTACCTAATTGTTTGTGGATTAAAACATGTGGAGTTAGCAAAATTTATATTTTTAATGAATAGAGAGATTATAATAGAGAGATTAGTAAAAATTTATGTAGTCCAAAATTATTTTGTAAATAGAACTTTCTTCAGTCCAATTTAATTTAGAATTAAAAAGTACTTAATTTAGCTTTACTTGGGAATAATCGGCATAATTTTACTTTATATATCTTTAATTATTTTTTCCAAGAATATGTTTTTATCGATTTATTATCTATTCAGACAACACATACGTACAAGTATGTACGGAAAATTTGAACGCTCTGTGTTGGTAAATAAGTTAAGGATTTATAATACTATCATGAGGATATGCGTATTTATATTCAATATCATGTAAAAATTTTTGTTTTGAAATTGAATAAATAAATAATAAAATTCCACTTTGAGACTTTAGCTTTTTTAGTTTTGTAAATTATTACTTCTTGTTCAAATTCATAGCTGTTGGCCCATGGAAAATCCCTACATAGGTTTTAACTTAGGATTAAACGGCAAGGTTCATGAAAAATATAACAAAAACAATGTTTAACTCTAAAATTTGTATATGTCACTATAAAATGTCTTTTAATTGTGTATTTTGTGCGTTTGCTCTGAGTGCAGACTGTGAATAATATTCGAATTGCCCGCTTTAATATTAAATAAGCCAATTGCCCGCTTGTGATGATTCGGCAGCCGTCCACAAACACCAAGCCTTTACAAATGTTTGACTTCCAACTCGCATGTGAGCGAGTATGGTAACAACAAGATCTTCGAAAAACCAAAGAGTGTTAGTGGAAGGTTTCCCTACAAAAAATCAGTTTCTATTAAAAAAAAAATTTTATCATCTTCAATTCGTTAGTTGCATTATATAACCGAATGCTCATTGCTATGGCGTAAACACGTGATACCGATTAGTGTGCGAAAACTGAATACGAACCAACCTGTGATCACGTCGCAAACACTTGTGACAAACTTCTTTGACCTCTGCTGAAAAACCGACAACGGTTTGGATCAGCGACAAGCTCTCGCACGCCATCACAAGCCGAAAACGAGACAAACAAGGCGAGGACACATATGGGGTTTGTGGAAGATTGGCAAACTTTGACAAGCGTATAAACACCCTTTTATAGATTTATAACCCGAGAAGCAGGGTTTGTTAAATTCTTTAAATTAAAGCAAAATACTGAGCACAAACAAATAATTTTGAAGACATAAGAAGGAACTTGATGTACCGTAATCTATTTATATTTTGTATATTTTTCATAATTTGAAAAGCTTATATTTTTTTATTCTGTACCTCTGTCAAAGCATCAAATGTCAATTACTGTCGTTCGTTAACGTATATTCAGTGAGAGCGAGTTTATTTTTATCGTGTTATTTCTTAATATTACGATTTCTACTAATATTAATTAAGAAATGAAATTCACATTCAATGACCGAGTATATCAATGTATTAGTAATATTCACAAATAAATTGTAATTGTTTAGATTATTAACAATTTACGTCGTTTGTAAAGGTTGGAACTAAAAAAATATTTGTAAATATGGATGAAGAATTCCCCATAAACCCTCAAAAAATATTGCGAAGTTCACAATTAAATAAGATTAATAATAAAACATCCGTAACGTAAGTATTGATCCTAAATATATTTATTATTACATTTTGTACACACATTTTAATATTTTTTCTATATACAGATGTACAAAAGTTCCAGAAGGATTATTTGATTCCAAAGTTGTAGATAAACATTTTAGTAAGTTTGGCAAGGTTGTCGGGATTAAATTGTTACCTAAGAAACAAATGTGTATAGTAGAATATGATCAACAAAGCTCAGCTGAACGAGCTGTATTGAATGCAGGAGCTTTCGATGGCTTTATGTTTGATGTAACACGTACCAAACCTAGAATGTAAGTTTCATATTATGTAGGTCATTTGCGATACAATAAAATTTTGTTAAAACATGTATAGTAGAATACATCAGTTCGCCTTTTCTTAGGAGAAGAAAGAGTAAAAAAGATGATGATCCTGAATGGTTACCGGACCCAGAGGTTGAAGAAGAATTAAATGCAATGAATGGTGCACCAACCTACAGGCTTTCTAGACAAAAAAGTAAGTTATAACTATCAAAGAGGAGCAAAAAGTATAGAATATAGAAAAATGTCAATTCAATTCAATTGACATTTTACTAAATTTTTATTCATACTAAAATGTCAATAATTTTTATAATAGAATTTAAATTCCATGAAAATAGAAAAGCTGTTTATTTGTTGTTTTTGTTAAATAACTGTTGTTACCTCTGTTCCAGCAATGGATGTTGATAATACCCATCTTCAGTTAAAAAGTAATAAGTCACCAATTCGAAAGAAGAATTTGATAACAACTCCTAACAGACTCAAGCCAATTATTCAGTAAGTTGACCAACATTTTATAATGTTTCCCTAAATTAAAATAATAATAGGGGAGCCCTTTTTTAGAATTTGTGAAAAAAAAAAACCGTTTGAAATTTGATATATGGAGAAATCCTGTGTGTGTTTTAGTAAAACTCAAAAATTGGACATGCTTAAAATTAATATTGTAAATATTATTAATATATGTTAACCTCTAAAGAACCCTAAGTAAGAACTATGTTCTAGAAAACAATCTACAAGTGGTATAGAGTCACCAGTGGTAGTTACCACTGCCGCAACTACTCTCAGTATTATTGAAGCAGCTGCAGAACTACACAAACTTAGATCAAGGATATCCACAACACCTGATGAAAAATGGAGAACATTAGATGCTAGAGACAGGTACTTTTTGTGACTTGATATATGTTTATTATTGATATTTGTTTATTTTTAAGCTCTGATGTTATCAGTGTGGCAGGATATGTTTTTTTTAAATTTATGATTGTATCTTACATAGATTGGGCTGGACTGGGCATAGTAAACTTGGTGTATTTTTATATGAAGCCTGTTGTGGTGCAGGGGCACAAACATGCAACTTGTAAACGCGACAGGTTGTGGGTTTGATTGCCACTTGAAGAAATTATATATTTAATATTTTAATTTCTTTGCTTTGTTAATAAGGCAAGCATATGATGCATTGAGTTGTCACTCAATACGCAATGCCTCAAATTCGGCAGAAAGTGTGTTAATGTTAGATTCCTTTTTTAATTCAACCTACCCTGCCATGTGCAGGAAACAATGTAATACTGGAAGATAAGAAAAGTTATTTAATCTATTTTTTTTTATTCTTTCAGAATTTTAAGAGCTTGGGGTGGTGCAGGCTCCAGAGTAAAAGTTGGTGGTGCAACAATAGGCACTTGTCCGGATATGTGCCCTGAAAAAGAATTATTACACAGACAAGCTGAACACCAGGTGAATAACAATCTGTTCCTTATTTTTCTTTACTTCATCAGTAAATTTCTTAATAATAGTTAGATTGTTGTTGCAAGTTTTTTGTCTTGAATGAATATATTAAAAATAATAAATGAGATCACTTCTAAGATTATGATTCTGTGTCTCAACTCAGTGCTTAATTTACTCCACCTTTTTTTTCTCTTTGGTAAGAGAAATGCTTGGTGCTAAGTTCTCTTGACACAAATTTCTCCCCGTCACTACCGAATAGCCAAATGCTCTGCCAAAAAATTAGTACAAATAAAAAAAAGGTAGTAAAAAATGGTAGGTAACAAATATTTAAATTTAGTTCTGTTTCGCATATAGCAGTATAAACAAGTAGACCGCAGATATCTACTATATAGGCAATGTCCTATTTTATTTCCGAGACATTGTGTAAGAGGAAATGCAACAACGCACTGTATTGTTACCAGATTGAGAATGGGTGTTTGAAAGTGTAATTTTTTTTTCAGCTTCACGCTGTATCCCGCACATGGCAGGGTAGGCAGAGAGAATGGGGAACCTAGGGTTAAAACAATCCGTTCCGTCCCCTACTTTCCGCCGAATTTGATGGATAGCATATTGAGAGGCTGAACACAATGCTTTGCTTTGCCTTGCTACCGGAGCAAAGAAATGAAAATAATAAATATTTAATATCCTTGAGTGGGAATTGAACCAACAACTTGTAGCGCTTATAGCCTCATACATTGATTATAAATATTATGTCATATTGCAGGTTATGACATTGGAAACAATAATAGATTCAGATGGTCTCTTAGAGCCATGGCGTGCAGTGAAGCAGTACAGCCGAAGCTCCGCCGACCAGGAGATACCGATGTGCTACGAACTCAGACCAGCTGCAGTGTTGATGAGAACCTGTGCTTATTTGTTACATGAAATTGCAGATACTAATCGACAGGTGATTCTTTTTTTTTCCGAAATTCTATTTTCTATTCTATTCTATACGATTAATTACTTAATATTTTATTAACAAATTAATGACGTAAAAGTATAAGTTAAAAATAGATTTAGCCGTGTTATTCTGGCTTAGTCGAGCGACACGTCGCGATCAGGCGACTAAAGTACGTGTGGGATAGTCACATTGTCAGCAATGGCAACACACATGGGCAGACTCGACTGGATTATTACCACCCCCGGCATTTAAAACCGGCGTTAAGTAGTGGCTTCGGCCACTGCCTTTCACATTGGGTAATGCCGGGCCCCGGTGCCCATCCACCTTATAGACCGGCAACGCTTCTGTAGCACTTCTGGTGTTCCACGAGGCCGTAGGCGACGCTGATCACTTACCATCAGGTGACCCCGTACGCTCGTTTGCCGTGTCTTTTCCATAAAAAAAAAGATACAATAGTGATGTTTTTTCATGTCTGTATATATTAGTCATATATATATTAGTTTATTTGCTATAATTTTAGGTCACCCTTGCCGATTGGTTTCATTTCATGTGGGACCGTTTTAGAGGAATCCGTAAGGATATTACACAACAAGCTTTGTGCTGTGCAGGTAAATGTGTATGTGAATAGGAATAAATTAGTATATTCTCAACGTAGTACTAGAGGATTGCATGTTAGTGTGGGTTCAATTCTCATTTAGGGGAGTTATAGGAATTATTTTAATTTTTTTCTCTTGGGTAAGAAAATTTTTTGCACGCAACGTCATGGATTCAGCATTTAAAGCTAAGGAAGTGTTTTAATGCGTTTTCGTTTTAGTGTTTTTAGTGTAATTATTAAAAGAATTTCTTTAGAACACGTGTGATTTTAAGTCTGACGGTTGTTGGTTCGATCCCCAATGGACGGAATCAAGAGTTTACATTTCCCTGCCTTGGTAAGAAAAAAAATTACAATATCTCTTAGCGGAGAATTTTGATTGCATTAACTTAACACTAGCTTACCCTGTTAGATGCAGAACATGGCAGGGTAGGCAGAGGGAACTTGGGAACTTAGTGTTAAAACATTCCGTACCGTTCCCTACTTTCTACCGAATTTAAGGTATTGCGTGTTGAGTGGCCGATCTCAACGCTGTGTTTTGTCTTCTTTATAGGAACGAAAAAAGGAAAACATTAAATATTTGTCTAAAAAATATTAAATTATTATATATCATTTCTTCTAGTGGGGATCGAACCCACAACTTGTCGCGTTTACAGTCACAATCTTTACTTCTGCGCCACAACAGCCATCAATTAAATATATAATTACTTACACAGACTCTATTCGGATGGTGGAAATATGCGCCAGATTCCATGCGCACTGCGCGGCGCGCCTCGCCGACCTCGAACATACACAATTCGACCAAAAACTGAACACTGACAACCTCACAAAGTGTCTGCAAACATTGAAACACATGTACGCCGATGTTAGTTCAGAATTTAAACCAAATGAAGCCGAATTCAGAGGATATATAGCGCTGCTTAATCTTGGCGATGCGAATTTTTGGTGGGAGGTATGGTATAGTTTTTTTAATAGTTATTCAAATAGTTAAAACAAGAAATATTGATTTTAGTTACAATTTTGAAAATTCTCGCACTTACATTTTTGTATTTTACTTTCCATTTATTTAATAAATGCTTCTCATTGAATTTTCATGATTTCTTTGTGAACGACGTTTTATGAAGTAAATAGAAAAATGTATAATATATTTTCCTCTATATGAATATCATATATAGGGTCTTCCAGATTTCCTTACTAGCCATTCTTGTCGTAAACCGTAATTTTTGTTACGTTTGGCAGTGGATTGTTCTGTTTATGCTAGTCTTTATATTTTCTCTTTATGAAATAAACATTGAGGCCTGTGGTGGCGCAGCGGTACAAGCGTGTGACTGTTACTGCGGCAGGTTGTGGTTTCTTTCTTACCCTGCCACGAGGGCGAGCGTGAAGAGGAAAAAAAAAGAAATATACAATTTACTTTCTTGTTTTACTCCAACCAAGATGTTTACGTACATGTTATAGAACACTAGTAATCTTTCGATGTTTTTCTTATTATTTTATTTATTATGTTTTCTATAAACAAGAGTGATTTTTATTTTTATAATGATTTATTCTCTTGTTTTATTTCAGATAAAACAACTTCCGCAAAATATACAAAAATCTGAATGTATTATATTCGCTATACAAATCTACACCGCCTTAGATAGTAACAATTACGTAAAGTTCTTCCGTCTTGTCCGTGAAAGAGCAACGTACTTGCAAGCCTGTATACTATTAAGATATTTTAACGATGTCAGAGCACGGGCGTTAGCGAGAATAGTAAAAGCGGCTCCAAGAGGTGGATCCAAGTATCCAGCGGAAAGTTTACTCAACATTCTATCATTTGAATCAATTGAAGCTATGAAGTCGTTCATCAACCATTACGGACTGAGATTTGCAAAAAATCAAGAAGAAGAAATTGCGATTATTTTGAACAGAAATCAGTTTATAGAAGATAGTGATCCATTTCCTATGTCTAGAGCAATAAGTACTATTGAGTCGAAACGGAAAAGCACCGTAGGTGAAGTTATATCTGGGGGGAGACTTCCTGAATATGCATATAGTAAATACCCGAGTTATACCAGTTTCAACCATGATGGCAGGCTAAAAGAATCTGCTTTAACAGCTGAAGATGTTGGATATGATACGAAAAATGATAGCAACAAAGATGTTACAGCATTGAGATTGGAACTGCAAAAACTTGTACAAGGAAAGAGTTTCGGGACCATAGATAGACCACAAGAAGCTAAGAAATCAGTATTGCCAGTACCTGAAGCTAGTCACAGGAGAATTACAGTGACAGCTCCGTTTTCAAAACCAGTTAGTGATAATAGTCAAACTAAGTTGTTCCAGTTCCAACCGGCCATACCAGTTGCACCAGTCGAAGTTATAAGTAATTCACCAGAAAAAGTTTTAAGAGAAAGTAGTAAAAATGTTTTTACATTCTCTAATCCACAAAAAACGGAATCCAATATATTTTCAGCCAATCTTAAGGGTAATTTGTTTTCGTCAACCACGGGTACAACATTCGGTTCAGAATTAAATAAACAACAAAATATTTTTCACAAAGAAACTGAAAACGATAGAAATTCCAAACCAGCAACAAATTTATTTAAAATGGCTGATAAAAATGATGTATTTAAAAAATCTGCACCTATTAACAATTCTGTGTTTGGCCAGGCTTCTGGAGATCGACAAGAGGAAAAAAAATCATTTGTAAGTAGCAACACGAATATATTTGCCAAAAACGATGGTGTAAATAACAAAAACTTGTTTACTCAATCTGGCGGTAGTCTATTTAAGAATAATACGGATAATTCTGAAAGCACAAGTATATTTGGAAAACCAGCACAACCATCGAACTCCGTTGGACTTTTTGGAAAACCTCAGATAACAGAAAATATATTTGGCATAAAATCTGAAACTTCTGCTTTACCAAGTTATGAATCTCACCAGAATGGTAAATTGGAGGCAACGTCGCCGGGAAGCTTATTTAAAAATGCAAACCAACCATCTGATACAAAATATAACATATTTCAAAGCAAAAATAAAACACCGTCAGTTGCAGATAATATATTCCATTCGGTTAATGTTCCTAAGAGTATTTATGATTTCGATTCCAATGATGGGGTTTCAACAGAGAATTTACCTCAAGTAGATGAACAGAATATTATAGAAGAACAAAAAAGACGACAACAGGAAAAGGCCATACAAGAAAAGATTCGAGAACAACAACGAATTGAGGAAGTAAAACGCGCAGAAGAAATAAAAAGAGTTGAGGAACTGAGGAAATTAGAGGAAAAGAGAAAGAAAGAAGAGGAAAAAAAGCAAGAAGAGTTAAAAAAGAAATTGGAAGAAGAAAAGCTATTAGAATTAAGGAGGCGAGCAGAAGAACAGAAGAAATTAGAAATTAAACGCAAACAGGAAGAAGAGCAGCTTTTTAAACAAAGAGTTGAAAATGAATCTGTAGAGCTCATAGATCAATTCTTAAATGAAATTAGTAATGAAGAAGCCAAAATCATTTTGAAAGATGAGAACGATATATTTAATAGCCTTGTGAATTATGCAATAAAAACAAATGAGGAAATTTGCGCTCAGTTGGTCATGGATATATGTAGCTCTGAACTGAAAGCTATTATATTTCGTAGGCAAAAAATTATGGCAAGGTGGTATTGCGTGTGGAGAAAACATTATCTTAGGAACAATAAAAGGAGAAGCCTATTAGAAGACACTCCAGTGTGGCTCCCAGATAAGACCTGTCAAGAGGAAGCGTCGTATCTACGTCGCTCGATAGAAGAAGCGGCGTTGCAAAACATGAATGCCATCCACCGAGGATATAAATTCACGGGAGAGTTAAGGCTGGCACCTTCACCAAAACCATACAATTTATTAGACATCATTAGATCCCCTCTCCTCAAGCGCATGAAACAAATTGAATATCCTTATGATAAATGTTTCTTTTGGAAGCTTGCATTGGTATCACCTGGAACTAATAAATATGTCCATAGAAAAGTTAACATCGAAAATTGGCTGTACGACGTTTTCAGTGACAAGAAGCCACATGATGTAAGCGACAGTCTCATATACGTCGACAAACATTCTTGGAACAATTTAATGGATTTTGCCATATCAGTCAGCTTGATCAATCATAATAAAATGAACATTGCCAACGAAGCGCTCAATGGTGCCAATGGTTTGTTATTCTATGTATCGGAAAAAGATAATAATTACATAAACACAATAGAGCAAACACTGAAACATAAATACAAATACCAAATTATACCAATTGCTGTTATAGTAGCTGTAATCAATGACGACGCGTTTCATCTAAAATATCTTAATGAAAAATTGATAACATACAAAAATAGTGAAATAATATCAAACTACAAGATTTTCGTCGTTGAACGACCACATGTCGAAGACTCATTAAACACGTGTACCAAAAACGCAATCAAATGGCTTGCAAAGAACTACCCCAAGCCTCCACCTCTTGAAATAGATTATCTTAAATCTATATGTCAAAGATATCTCGGCAACGAAATATGGTGTAGCTTAAAATCTCAGAATGATCCACGGACTGATGCAATACTAAAAGATCTGCCAAAATTAGTAACATGCTATAATAGTGCTGTCGATAAGCTAACTGCGGTGATAACCGACGAAAATATTTTTAATTACGCCTCATTTCCTTTAGAATTCACAAAATATTTAGATAGCACCTCACCATATCCTAAACCGTACGAATTTATAACAAGTAATGTTAAACAATGTGATAATACAAGTGCCATAAAACTTATAATGCAAAAATTAAAATTACCAAGTCCTGTGTCGGGCTTCTTACTAAATGGTGAAACAAATTTGGAAGGCGACATTCGGAGATATTGCAAGCAAATTAGTTGGTTTTCTAACCCTGAAGACGTAGCATGCAAGGTAGTTGCCCTATTGCCCAAGGAGGTTTCAGATGTTAATATGTCATTCCAAGAATTTAACGACTATTTTGAGGGTTATGACTTAACGGACTTGTTGAATGTTATTGTGTATGAGAAAATAAATAGCTTAAACAATTTTGAAAATAGATTTGCCATTTATAAAAAATCGGTTTTGGATGAATATCGCAATGTTACATGGTTGTATGAAGTAGACGTTTACTATAAATCTAAACACAAGGCGTTAGAATATGAAGATGATATAGATTATTTAATAGACGCAAAACGACGGAAGATTGAGTATGATTCTATGGAGCATTTAATGTTAGAAGACAAGGATTGCACAATAGTTGAAGAAAATATAAATAATGTTGAACAGAGTATCTCTGCATATAATTCATGTAAGGATGCTATGTCACAATTGGAAATGAAATTAAATGAGGAGAAAAAGAAGTCAGAGGAGCTTGAAAATTTATTAAGATTAGCATTATCTAATATTTAGAAATAGTGAACATATTTATTGTTTTGAAATTTGTATGCATGTTTTACAAGAGGCATTTCTAGTACACAGAAAATGGAAAATAAATGTATTTCTTGTAAAATATTTCTTTTATTTTCATTTATGCTTCTTTTTATTTATTAATTTAATTACATTGCTTAGTATGTATACAATGCTATCAATGAACAAATGTTATTGTACTAAATTTTTAAATTTAAAAAGCGTATAAAAATTTTGAACGAAGCAGGATTTGAACCCGCGCCTCTGGAATACCGTTCCAGCGCTCTGACCAACTAAGTTAGGACAGAAAATACTAATTAAAAAATTTAGTATTTTCTGTCCTAAGTGTGGAATAACACTTTAAAACATAGTAAAAATATTAAAATGTTATTGTCTTTATAAACTTGTAATATAATTTTCAAATATGACATTCATTTAATAATTTAAAAAAGTTAAAAAATCTAAACAATAATAATACACTTAAGAACTACTTCTTTTTTTCAACAACATTCAGACAGGCATCAACAAATTCAGTAAATAATGGTTCTTGCATATATTCATTAATTAGTAGTTCAGGTTCAGTTGCAGTGTCTAATGTTCGTAATATTTCTCTTAGGCTAGGATTTTCTAAGCACTTCTTTAATTCTTTAGAATGTTCTGTAAAAAAAAAACAAAAAAATATTATTTTAAATTAGATTTGGTTATATCATATTTAATGTCACATTTAAATACAATTGGCATGTAGGGAATTGTGATCAAGTCAGTAAATTGTACAAGAAGTCTTGTCAGCCTTGGAGACCTGTTGTGGCACAGCGGCACAAGCGTGTCACTGTAACCAACAAGTTGTGGGTTCAATCTCCACTAGAGGAAATGAAATACCTAATATTTTCAATTCAAATATTTAATGTTTTCATTTATTTTCTCTGGTACAAGGCAAAATGCGGCGTTGAGTTCCGCCACTCAACATGCAATGCCTCAAACTCAGCGGAAAGTGGGTAACGGAAGTGGAACGGAGTGTCTTAACACTAGATTCCCAAGTTCCCTATGCCTATCCTGCCTTGTGCGGGATACAGCGTGAAACTGAGTAAGTGAGTGAGTAAATTAGCCTTATCGAAAAACTTTTATGATTATTTAGCTAAAATTTGTCTCCAAAAATAACCAATACTGAAACATTCAGAAGTATAATTTATTAAAGTAAAAATACTATTTTATCACTGAAACATAGTTGGAATCTAAATATAAATTTGAACAAATTTGTGTCAAAAAAAGAAGAAAGGTTTTATTCTAAAGCGAGCCTACTTTTAATGACATTTTAAGAAGCAACAAGCCCTTTGCTCAGTTATATTTGAGTGAAGAAGTAGAAACCTGTCACATTTATAGAATTTTTTATAACATTATATTCAAAGTACATAGATCACATTAATTTCTTTCTAGATTACCTAATAGTTTTAACTTCTCAGGATCAACAGTGTCTTCTGTAGGATATTCATATTCTGTACTTAATTTTTCCATTTTCTCTTCTTTTTCTGTAGGTGGAGGTGAGCAAGGTGTTTCCTTGTGAAGTTTACAGCAAGCAACTGAACAACTAATAAAATGAATTAAATGTAAATTTACAATATAATTTGAATATATATTTCTAAGTTTTTTTTGTCTTTGTTGGTGTTAAGCTAAACAAGTATATATCAGCTTCACACTGTATCTTGCACATGGTAGGTCAGGCAGAGGAAAACTTAGTGTTGACACACTCTTTTACAAGCCAAAATGCGGTGTTTGCCTCAAACTCAGCGGAAAGTGGGTAACGGAAGTGGAATGGAGTGTCTTAACACTAGATTCCCAAGTTCCCTCTGCCTATCCTGCCTTGTGCGGGATACAGCGTGAATACGTTTTGCTAAATTAAAGGGAATGAGTATTAAGTTGTGGAACTCACTACTACTTGTTGCCATGTTACAAAGTGAGGATAGAAGTTAACCTGTCAATTTTACACTTGCATGTTTTAACCACTGTGCTGCTACAAGCCTCAATTCAATAGATCAATTAAACAATCGCAGAAATATAACTTTTTTAGACACTTACTATGGCTGTAAACACTTCGGACATTTGTATTTGGCTTCTTCACCACATTGTATGCATTCCATGTTATTAACTTAATAAATATCGTCTATCAGGTAAATATTACTTTTTTATGTAACATTAGTAGTAAGTATTATATAGAAGCTTTTAAGGAAACACGTACTCTGTTCTTTTCTTTACTTATACTGGTCAGAAAGAGCAGTCGTGCACCGATCCGTAGCACCAAGTAACATTATACTCTACAAAGTATATGCGTGCGTACTGCATATGTGCAGCACTAACTATTAGTTAGTAACCAGTAACCAGAGCCAGAATCACTTCGTTAATGTCATGAAAGAAACACGTGTATGTTGTTATTATATAGGTTTAGGGCATGGAATTTTAGCGTACAGTTCCGTTTTTATTTTGTTGAGTTCCGAGGATGTCAGTTTAGATAAAATGACTTAACCCGCAGGATAGGTAAAAAAGATATCTTGTAGTATAACTGGAGAATATTGTTGCATTTGCTTTATTTAAGTTTATCGTAAATTATTGTAACTTTGACAAATGACAATTAATATATGGCCTATACTTCATATGTCAAATTATATTTTCTTGTCAACAAGGAATTTGATATTCCATTGAGTTGACATTGGCGAAGAAAATTGTGCCAGTACTGCTTGTCGGTTTTCGAAGTGACACATATAATTCACATTTCAAAATATATTTATCTTCAAGATCAAATATATTTTTAATAAAATATAAATTATTAAATTTGTAAATTTAGAATAATTTAACATGTGCTGAATAGGGGTCAAGTTTGCAACCGCATCCATCCTAAGATGGATGGATGGATTCTAAAATCTGAGTTTGTCCCATGACGGCCCCTAAAAGGCACTCGTAAAATTATATACAGTAGGAGGGCCAAAGATACGCTTGTAAGTGTGACTGTCCAACATTAATAATAAAAGAAGATGGGAAGATCAGAGACCCACTTGTCTTTACCTAAATATATAAAAAATAGGGAATAATAAATAAAATATATAAAAGATTGGTAGCCTCAATTGATTTCTTTTTTTGGTTCGATACATTTTAGGCAGCCTCTATATGATATGACTCTATGGTCAAACATCAATTTAAAAGGCAAGTTGTTATCGAAGTTAGTATTTGGTTTTAAAATTGATTAAGCCTTTTTAATAACTTTTTACTAAATAAAAATATACTAAACGTGATAGTTGTAAGTGAAAATGTCTTAAGAAAACATTGATGAAAAATTACACACTGCTATGAATTAAATTAAACTATCTATACTTAGTATAATACAAAGAAATAATTCAAAATTATAATACTTCCGATCATTCTAAAATCTTTATGACGGATGGAATGGAGATAGATGTGTCACAAGCTAAACACTCAATCGACCTTGATCTTTTATCACTTGTACTGCGGCCTCACTGCTCGCCTGCCTGCTCGGTTCAGGCAGAACGTGACAATTTCTCATGCACGCAATCGCCGTTCATCGAGTTATAAATTATAATACGTTATCATCGTAATAAAAACCATCGATCAAAATGTTTATTTGTACTTTAATTACATATAAAATATTTACAATTACAAACACGTCACACATTTCATTGCATACAAAGACAACGAATATAACATTTATTTAACATCATCCCCTAAATATCAACTATAAATAATATTATTTGACAGTAAGTTATTCATAGCATTTAATTAATATTTATATATTGTTACATAAACTTTTGTTGGTGGGTAGCACTTTATTGGCATTTTTCTATATACGAGATGTGATTATTAGAATAATAGCGTAATACATTATATTGTAAAAAAAACCTAAACACATAAAACGGCAGTAAAGTATTCACCTTCTCACTCGGCTTCACGCGGTATTCCGCCCATGGCAGAGGGAACTTGGGAACCTAGTGTTAAGAGACTCCGTTTTACTTCCGTTCTCCAATTTCCGCCGAATTTGAGGCATTGCGTGTAGAGTGGCAGAGCTCAACGCCGCGTTTTGTCTTGTTACCAAAGAGAAGAAATGAAAAAATAAATACTCAATTCCTGTCGTTTACAGTCACACGGTAGTCGACATGGCCACGACAGGCCTCAAAATCTCAGTAAAGTATTGTTTATGCTATTATTATATTTTCTATCATATTTTTATTTAATTTTAGCATAAATCATGAAGTGGCAATGTAATTGATTGGAAATAAAATTGGATGGAATACAACAAAATACTTTAAACAAAAATAAGCTTTTACGTTTGCGCTTGCGGTTTGAGTAGAATAAATATATTTTTTACCTAATTTAATATAATATGCCAAAATATATGTGTTCCATACTTATAACCTTTGACATATATACTCATATTGTTTATGATCAATAATATGATTAAGTAATTATACTAAAGTCTGACAGTAGGTTTGATCTGTTCTTAAATAGCATTATGAACTAAAGTATATATTTTTTTACAAAATTGGAAATGGCTGTCTCTGTGAGCACCTTCCTTATTGATAATTAATTAATGGTAAGTTCCACTTTTTTCCAATTTCCAACTATAAATGCTTTCAACATCAAAAAAAATCGACAAAATTGAATAACACAACAAAAAAAATACAACATTAAAATAGTTATTAAAGAAAAGTTGTTAAATAACGATTGTATCACAGTTCGTCGTGTGCAGCGGGTTTGTGGTCGCTAATGTAGTAGGGCGGCGCGGGCGGCGACGCGCCGGCGTCGGCGGCGGCGAGCGCCAGGTAGCGCGCGCGCAGGTGGTGCGCCGACGACTTGGGCTGTCGGGACCGGGTGAAAATACCCTTCTTGTTGCCCCCTACCCTAGTTATCGCTGTAATCAAACACATTACATTTAGCTCTACGTTACATTATGAATATAGTACGGTAGTCTAGTGTAAGACAATCCGTGGATTGAAAAGTTGGGAATTTATTGCGTATTTTCTAGATATACATTACGTGTTGAGTAGCGGTAGTTATTGCTGCGTATCGTCTTGTTTACAGAGCAAGAAAATCAAGATACTTCGTAATCAATTAAGAATCAGTCAGACGCTGTCCTAATGTGTTACGATTTCCCTTAAAAGTTGGTAAAATGAGTATTAACACCAACATTAACATAAAAATGCTGTGGCAGAGAGTTCCTTTCAAGCTTTTAAATTAGGCCTGTATTAGGGCACATACTCTTTCAATGCAATATTTACAATATCTAACAATACAATATATCATTCAATTAGGAACACAATATTGATGATGATTAAACTTTATAATTTAGGGGAATGATAGTTGCCTCACTAATTGAACTCGTTAGTATCAACATATAAATGTTTCATTGAGAGCGCTTATCGTGTTGTAGTGAGAAAAAGTTTTAATTATGTATATGTATGTATATTAACTCTCACCTTCACTATACAAGCTTCTCTTTTTACCTAGTTAATTATGAAAATATGTTACTTAGCATTTACTTATAACAGCCATAATCAAGCCGAGATAGATCTATCTCTTAAGGACAACCTATAGTAACCACTTTTATGTTTAACAAATTACAATCCATAATATCTACATCAAATACAATATCCCTCTGTCTCTCTCTCTCTTTCTCTCTTAGCTTCCCGGCATACAGCCGCACTTGGCAGTGAAGGCGGAGGGAACTTGGGAACTTAGTGTTAAGGTAGTCCGTTCCTTCTCCACTTTCCGCCGAGTTTAAGGCATTGCGTGTTGAACTGTTGAGTGGCGGAACTGAACGCCGCGTTGTGCGTTGTTACCAGAGCAAAGAATTGATTATAATGATTAATTTAATTTATTGTTTTTATATATGTATTTAAATTGTAATTAAATTGAAATACCGTTTGGCACTCCGTTCTCTCTGCCTACCCCGCTTGGGATATAGCGTGAACATAAGTAAGTTAAATTGAAATATTTAAAGATATTTTACGAGTGGGGATTAAACCCATAATCTGTCCCGTTTAAAGTCACATGCTTGTGTCCCTGCAGCAGGTATCTATAATGCAATACGTAGTTCATATTTGTATATGATATTTCTATAATATATTATATATTCTTGTTTCTACCAGAAATAAAAAATAATTCCGTAATATAACATTATTCAGTTATTTTTTTCAAGATATGCAAATATAAAATGTAAATTTAACGTTCCACATCGTAAATCATAAGTATCACGACTTGAATACTAACACGTATGTACATAATATATTGATAATGTTTTATTTAATGCATTGTAGTGTGTAGTGTTTCTAACCTGAGACATATTTTAAATCCTCGTTTATCTAATAGATTTATTTTGGATTAATTTTGCTCTTTGTGATTCAATTTGCTAATGTTTCATGAACCTTTATTGTTTTCAGGTTTATGTTGTATCCCGAACATGGTATGTTAGCCAAAGGGAACTTGGGAACTTAGTGTTAGTGTTGTTTGGTCCCATCACGAAACTTCATTACCCTACTTTTCGTCGAATTTGAGACATTGGAAACTGTATAGCAGAACTCAATGCCGCGTTTTGCTTTGTTACCACAACGAGTAAATTAAAATATTAAATATTGCATTTACTCGAGTAGGGATCGAGTACACAACTTGTCGCGTTTACAGACGCAGCTTGTGCCTCTGCGCCACGACAGGCCTCGATAAATCTTTATGAAAAAAGCTTGTTTCGTTTAATCAAAAATAAAAAAAAAATCTATTTTAACTACGACAATAATATAAAATTACTTTGTGCAGTCTTGAAATCAGCGAAATTCCATATAAACTCTCCAGCGAAGAAGCCGGCCTGCCGCAAACGATCGAACGCCTTGAAGTGTTCTGACATTAAAGCCACTTGGTACTCTTCTGACCACACGTACTCTGGTAACTAAAACGGTAAAAAATAAATTAAAAATATTTAGTACGTACGACGAGTCATGGCTGTTCCGCAAGTTTACCATTTCTAACAAATAACTCACTGGTAAATAAACTACCACATCTAGTTGAGTGTGCTACTGTTTTTTTTTACTTACTGTTTAATTTTTTTAATAATGTTAGTTAAATTACTCACTTAAAAGATCCGATTTTCGAAATAATAAACTAATATAAGACATCTTACAGTCGGGGAACGGGGTTAAAGACATTGTATTGGATGACGGAACTAAACGCTGCTCAATAAGATAATGAACGAGCACGAGTAGAAAAATGAAAATAATATAAATAAAAATTAAAGATTCATCCGGTTTACAGCCAGACGACCCCAATTTTATGAAAAAAAAAGTAATTTATTTCTTTGGAAAAGATAATGCTTTTTGTTTTTTTTTTAATGTAGTTCATATTACTATAAATGAAACCAGATATTACCAAATGCAATCCAGCAATAGTATCAGCACCGTACTCAGTCATGATTACAGGCTTGTTATGTTTCCTGTGCCAGGCGGTGGCCTCGTCCGCGACGTACGCGGCTATGTTGAGGAGCGACCCCGTGTTGGCGTACCAGCCGTTGTAACGGTTGAAGCAGATTATGTCTAAATGCTGGCCCTGGGTTCAACATTTAATATTAGCAATGTCATGAGGCTTTAGCATTCCATGGTGGAAATATTTCGGATTTTCCTATGAAAAATTCTTAAAAAGGAGTTGAAATTAAAGTTATATAAAATTCTGAAGACTTTGTCAGAGAAAATTCCAAAAAACATATATTTATTTTGTTTCACGCTGTATCTGGCAAATGGCATAGTAAGCATAGGTAACTTGGTAGCCTAGTTAAGACAGTCCGATTCGTTCCTCACTTTCCGCCGAACTTATTAATTACGCCTTAAGTGACGAAACTCAACGCCGCTTTGTCTTGTTGCATACATAAAACATTACATTATTTACTTATACGACTGCGGATAGAACCCACAGCCAATGGACACACCAGAGGCCTCTATATTTATTTAGTGTAAATGTTAAAATTAGTTTCATTACAGGTTCGTTGTTAAGGAATTGGATATCGATCGACACTATCTGCGATAATATTGTTTGTTCGCACTTACAATATTACTGCGATAATAACGCAAACGTCAATGGATAACATTGAATGGCTTACAGCCCAGAGCAACATATAGGGTATAGTTTTATAATTATTTTTTAGTATAGTTGCAATTTCCGAATGGAACGGAATAAAATGGAAAGATAAAAAACACAACTTACCGATCTATCGATGAAATAGCTTTGGGCAATGGCAATCGTCACTGGTCTGGACAAATCCATAGATTTCACGTGCTTTACTACTTTTCTAAGGGAAAAGTTTATTAAAGGTTATATTAATATATTAAAGATTACATTAACATACGTAACATTTTTAAAATTTGTATTTTTCTTTCTTAAGTGTGGAGTAATACAAATCAAACGTAGTAAATATATAAAATAAATATTCTCTCTTGCCAAACGATAATTCTAACGAATTGTCTTTGGGTAGCGGAAATTTGTAAAAACCTCTCTACAGAGATGCTATAAGTAATACAAATAAGTTGTAATAGCTAATACAAATAAGTTGTAATAAGCGTATAAGAATTAAGCTTGATGAGAACGTATGGCTTTGTTCGTCAGAGCGCTTGGACGGTTTCCAAAAGGCGCGGGTTCAAATCCCGTTACGTTCAAATTTTTAAACGTTCTGCACATAGGAAGGTATGGTAGAGGGAACTTGGTAACCTAGTGCTAATATTTTCCGTTCCGTTCCACAATTTCCGCCGAATTCGAGGCATTTCGTGTTGAGTGGCAGAACTCAACGCCGGGCCTTGCCTTATGTCGTGTTTATTCAGTTACACTAAACATAAAAAATAGCAGAATATACTACTACTTAAAATATGTACTTACTCAAAATAAGCGTCTGCTTTGATGTTATTAGATCTGGGCTCGTTAGAGATGGACCACATGATGACGCTGGGATGGTTCTTGTCACGACGGATCAGTTCCGTTAACGATTGTTTGTGTTTCTCTAAAAGGGGGTCTGTGAAAACGCTGTAAAAAAACATTATATAGTATGTAAAAATATATACAGTTAAAATAGATTTCATCCTAATTTAGTGTTATCTAAACTTTAGTGAAATTAAGTGGCCAATATATGGAATGAAATATTCCTTTTGTTGTATCAAGCAAAATGTGTAAATAACAGAAATGCTTGTACAAAAAGCTATAATATAAATGTTGTAGCTTCAATAAGCTACAACATTTAAACGAAGGACGTTAAAAACAATTTTCCTCATATATTTTAAGAAATGCAGTCAGAATGTTCCTCTTGCTATAAATATTTTATTGTAATTATTTAATTTCTGAAGATAGTCATTATAACTCACTCAGTGTCAACTCCAGGGCACTCGTCGATAATCATAATGCCTTGTTCATCAGCCAACTGGTAGATTTCTTCAGCATACGGATAATGGGAAGTGCGAAACGCGTTCGCGCCCACCCATCTAATAAGATTGAAGTTCTTTACCCACAATACTGGGTCCCATCCTTTTCCACGTAACTAAAAGATGTACCAATTCTATTAGAGAGATACATTTGCAGCCGTCAGTCAAGTCGTAACGTGGGATAGCACCTAACAGTAAACGGTATGATGATTCAGGGCTTATTTCTTATCAGGTGGGATAAAGTATTTTCAGTTCCCCAGGGGTTCGGCGTTAAGTTCTACCAATGAACGCGCAATTTTTACAACGGTTCAAAAATTTCCATCTTACCCTGATACTACTTAAACTTGCCTGAAAAAGCGTGAAGCCGTATTGCTTGTAACAAGCTCGAATCAAAGTATTTGTTAATGTGACATGTGTGTTAATGTGTAAGGCAATTTTCTTATTTTAAAGAAAGAAATTGGTTAGTTTAATGTTAATAATTTTTACTTACGTCAGAGTCTTCGTGCATACCAAAACCTCGGAGGTATAAAGGTTTTTCATTGATATAAATTGTGGTGTTACTCCAAGTTATTGTTCTTATGCCTACGTTAAGCGTATAAGTATCTAATACTTCTCCAAGACTTCCTAGTAACGATACCTGAAATTTATTTTTCATATGGTCTATATCATGATGATAATTTTATTTTCGACCATTTATTTTATGGTACAATATGATTTATGAACGTTAACAAATCTATGTTTACTGGTGAATACGTTATTTTTTCGAAGTAAAAATATGTGACAGACTGGTCAAGCTCATTAAATTTGTCTGTCTGTGACACTTGCTGCTGGATGAGTGATTCGATTTGAATGTGGTTTTTTTAATCGAAAGCCTAGCTCATCGAAGTTCTTGATAATATAAAATATATGAAGTGCGATAAGCAATCAAAACGCTATAAGCGCTTTGTCAAGATGAAATAGTCATTTTTTTTGGTAGGGAGTTTGTTAAAATTTTAAAGTTTGCTTGCTGTTATTGTTTTCCTAACTAACTCGTATCTCTTAATTGCATCATTTACTTTAATTTTTTCTGCGCTTAAATTGACTGTATTTCTAGATATGAGATATAAGCTGAAGCCGTAGCGGTAGCAGTGATACCTCTACGAAACTTTGTCAAAAATGGTCTTGACAGATGAACAGACAGATAATTATAATGAGATCATTTATTAATTATGTTTTAAAAATATAAAATAAACTTACCTTCAATGTATATAAGTACCCAGGATCTGCGTGCATGAGGTATGGCCACCAAAAGTTAGCATTACCGATTTCTAAGAGACCAGCGCAATCATTTGACCCTGATACTTGCGAACCGCTCTTATCAAATAATTCGATCAAACATTGTACTTCTGCTATCGTTCCTTTATATGTGATATTGTAAACTACGAAGCCTATAAAGATATAAGTTATGAGAGATATGATCGTTTTATGCATTAATATGTATATTTGTTGAAATTCTGTTTTTTTTACTTAGGAACCTAGTATTAAGATATTTTACGTCCGGTTCTCCACTTTGCGCCAAATTGAAGGCATTTCGTGTTTAGTGGTAGAATTCAACACCGCGCATTGTCTTGTTACCAGAGGGAAGAAATGGAAACATTCAATATTTAATTGGAAAAGATTACATATTTCAGTTGCTTAAGAGGAGATAGAGGCCACAACCTGTCAAGATTACAGGCACACGCTAGACTAGTCTAGACTAGTCCTCAAATTATCCTATATGGCTCCAACTTATCCTCTCCTTCAAATTATCCTGTTTGGCCTGTATATTATTTGAATTATTAACCTATGAATTATGAAAAATATATATAAGCCAGAAATAAGTAAAATTTTATACCAAGTACATATAGTAAAACTCTCTGAATCTGGAATGACCACGCAACCTCGTTCTCATGAACCGTTAACTTATTGTTGATCCGTCACTGCAATGCTGATATGATCATTGCATTGTCATTTGCAGTTGTTATATGTGTACGTACTGGATAATACAATCAAGGATTTTAAGCAAACAGCGTGTACCATAAAAGAGAAAACATACCTCTTTGACAGTATAAATTAATTTATAATGATGATGTTTCCTAAATACATAATTCATCTACACTTATAATATAGGAACATATATTTAAATGGGGACGTTTACTGATGTAATAGGGCCCAAAATAGTGTTTTTTTTGTCCGTTTGTCTGTGCGATTGTACGCGCTAATATCAGATCAGAAACGGCTAACCAAATTTAAGTGCAGTCTTCACTGTTGTATTTTGACAAATTAACCTCATGTTTTTTTCTTAGCGTTTGTTTTATTTTAATAAGCTAATACATAAAAAAGGTTACGTCAATTTAAAATATTTAATTCGACAAAACTGCAACTGCTATTATTTCATTTAGCTGGACTTTTAGTTTTCAATGTATAGATGTCTTAAAAGTGATAATTTTATCAAGCCAAGATTAGTAATTAAAATAGTGACTTTCAAGAGGGCGCAGCCCGTGTGGGAGTGTCGCTTGTATATGACAAGATATCTGTTTTCTGTCTGATTATTCATTGTCGTAATATGATTTTTCTATTCGTTTGTTAATGCAGAATGCCAGTTAAGTGCAACATTAAGCAAATTCATTATTAGGCAAAGCTAAATTATAAAATTTCGTTATCGTCTTTAGCAAGTGTTGCTTTATTCTATAAAAACACTCGCAGCGCTGAATCCATAATTGCAGATAAATTACACAATATGTCATTCTTTCTTCTGAACCATAAAATTGGGTATATATTTAACTACTATGAAAATTGTAACTAACTAAACATTCAATTATTTATTTGCACAATTACTCGATACAATGCAAGCATAAATAATTTATTATTATCATCTAGATAGACGTGATTAAGCAATTAGAGACAAAAACGTATTAATTGTATTGTTAATACAATAATTATATTTTTGTCAGCTTCACGCTATATCTCGTACATGGCAGGGTAGGCAGAGGGAACTTCCACTTACCCCCGAAAGTGAGGTATTGCGTGTTGAATTGCATTGAATTGTGGAAATCAACGCCGCGCGTTGCCTTGTTACCATAGCTTAGACATTTAAATATTAAATATTTAATTTCCTCAAGTGGGATCGAACCACAACTAGTCGCAATTACCTATGCTTATGCGCCACAAAATCTTTTATAAATATATTAACTATACTAAACACAATTACTTTATAAATTGCAGGGTTAAGAATACGTTAAGTAGTTTGTATTAAGAATAGATACGTAGACGAAGTTTGTACAATATCCCTATTGTAATCCCAAACTTGATCTACATATACGCATATATTCCCATATGCAATAGGGAATATGCATATGCATATTTTATTTATTTATTTATTGTTATTTATTTATTTATTAAAATATTGAAATGTTTTGACCAGCACGCACACCACGAAAGGGTAGTGAATGAAGTCATTGAACACGTGAGTATTCTCTTAGTACTTATCCAGACATATTTTATGTATTACATAAATTTAATTCACGCTGTATCCCGGATTTTTCCATGATCTAATCACCAATTAGATCATGCAAAAAGCCGTTCCGGGATACAGCGTGAATTATCGTTTTCCATATCAAAAAGGTAAAACTAAGACTCCGCTGTCCTTCTGACCGTCTGTCATTAAGCTCTTGAACCGTGATGGTATTTCTGTTGCCGCTGTTACGATAATAAAATGAATATATCAAAAGGGGGGCTTTCATAAATAAACGTGATATGTTTACCATTTTTATAGATTGTCGATCGAATCCAACTCTGAGTGAACCGGTTTTTGTTGAAAATAATCATTTTTATAACATCTACGTGTTCCATAACAAAATATAATGGCAATTATTATTTTTGTTGTACCCGTTATAACTTTAAAATAATGTCGAATTAAATAACTCTTCTAACTATTTATTTCGAGGTGGGACATAATCACTCTTGTTACGGATCCATATTACAAATTACTCATTTGAACAAAATAATATCTATATATAAAAAAGAACATTTTTAATATAAATATAATGGATTAAATATGGGGTAGGTGGTGCGTGGGTTTTTTTATTGAGATCTCTGGAAAACATTTAATATGTTACGGTACTTTTAGGTATTACCAATAGTTACAAGAGCACATTCGATAAACATATCCTCCTTTTGGCCTTAATCATACATTGTGTAAAACTATCAACGTATGTATAAAAAATAAATTGAAATAAAGTTTCATATTTCAAAGATAATAAGTAAGGAATTAGACATTTAAAAAAAGAATTTCCTAAATTACATACTACTACACAACTTCAACATATCATAGCCGAAATGCATATTCTTAGCTGTACAGACGAGTTAGAAGGGAAATCTAATTAAATTGCTACTTGATCCCATTCCTTGGTTTTTTGAGTTCTATTTAAAATTTTCAATATTTATACAAATACAGCTAAAACTAAGTGAAATAAAAAATAAATTGATAGATAGTTAAAAGTTGATTTTCCTTATACCTCAACCACATAAATCGTTAATATATAATTAATCATGAATAAACACATTTTTTTTAGGTACTAGGTATGATTGTAGATGCAATAATAAATAAGACTTACTGTAATAATGTCTTTGATTTTCGCGATTGTTACACATTTTAAATGAAACACTTTTAACTGGATTAATCGCGTATATTGGTTGTTAAACATGTTTTTTGGAACCCGACGTTTCGATCACTTTACAGTAGTCCGTGGTATGGCATGGCATTTTTTGTCACGGGTAGACGGTGAGTCTACCCGTGACAAAACATGTTCAACAATCAATATACGCGATAAATACGGTTAAAAGTGTTTCATTTAAAAGACTTACTGCATCCAGTAGGGATGATGCATAAAGTTACTTGTTATGTAGTCCGATAAAATAATTTTTTGAAAAGTGAAAAATAACCAAGGTCAAATCAAATTCACAAAACGCGCCACCTAGCATGCTGATATTTAGGATTTACGCGTGTCACATTGCTAGTAGGTACCTACTAGCTAAATATTATTTTAAGGCCGAAAAACATAAATTTTTTTAGACATAACTACTTACCAGTTAATCCCTGTATATCAGTGTTAACGATGACATCGTCAATGTATATTTGAGGTGTAGAATACAAAAATACGGACCGATGTATTCCAGCGTAGTTGAAGAAGTCGAACGTGTACGATTGTTCTTGACGTATTTTGGAATTGCTGAAACATAATTTATAATACTCAGCTTCACGCTGTATCCCGCATAAGGTAGGGTAGGCAGGCACTTGGGAACCTAGTGTTAAGACACTCCGTTCCACTTCCGTTCCTCACTTTCCGCCGAATTTGTGGCGTTGTGTGTTGAGTGCCGGAACTGAACGCCGCGTTTTGCCTAGTACCAGAGAGAAAAAATGAAAACATTAAATATTTAAATTGAAAATATTAAACATTTCATTTCATCGAGTGAGGATCGAACCCACAACTTGTCGGTTACAGTCATACGCTTGTGCCGCAGCACCACGACAGGTCTCTATAATTTATAATGACTATACATAATGGACGTACCACACATACCTATACGTAAATGAAATTATAATATAAAATTGTGAGACATCACACTTTTTTCTACTTCGTTTTCCACGCTGTTCTAAATTTCCTAACGGTCAAGTCAGTAGAAATGACGAAACAGAACTTAATACGACATTTTGTATAAAAATAATGACAACCTTTACACTTACATAAAATCCGCAGTATTTTTTTTTACTTTGCTTAGTTTCTCTATATAGAAAAGTAGGAATAGAGTTATTTGTCAGTGTTAAGATACTACATTTTTAATTTTCTTCCAAATTTTTAGACTAAAATTGATTACTTTAAGAATAATAACTGACTTACTTTATAACAATGTCTTTTACAGTACCCTGAGGTACTGTGTCAGTCAGCAGCACGTTGTCAACAACGACGGTGAGTAGATTACTTCGCGTTGTATTGATGAAGTCAGTGATCTCAACCTCAAATGGCAAATGGCCTATCTCATGATGGATTACTGGCTTTCCGTTAACCCACTAAAAAATAAAAATATTTTAAACGTCTTCATATTAATATCTTTGTACAATCAATGATATTATGCTAAAGTTTGATGTACGAATGCCTTAAGTAAATTTTATACTTATTGAATTGTGATAGGATTAATTAAATCCAAGTGATAATAATAGGCTAATTTATTACGCAAAACTAACTTATTATATGTAATAAGTTTGTCAAGAAATTTGTAATAAAATATTTAAATATTTTCAATTCATCGCTCTCGCAAAAAGATAAAAGCGTTGAGTTCCCCTAATAAACACGCAATGCCTCCAAATTTTAGCAGAAAGTGGAGATTGTTAGTGACTTAATGGGACGGAGTGTCTTAACACTAGTTTCTCATGATCCCTCTGCCTACCCTGTTATGTGTGGGATACGATAAAAAAATATTTTTTTATGATTTTTTATAATAAATTTTAACTGACACATTACATACGAAATATTGACCTATGTTATCTAATATATACCAACTCAATTTAAACAACACAGAGTATACTTTATTATTTTGCGGTTATCTCTTAACCTTAAGTTAACGTGCGGCGTTTCCCTGTCCTTTTATCATAACCAAGGAATATCCCAAAGTAGTTTGTTGACAAAAATAATTTTATTAAACTTTTCCATTACATTTAAGCGGAAATTCCCACTGGGTAACATATGCCTGCTGTGTTGATAACTTCGTAAAAGATAATCTATTTGTTCACTGTTTTCTTTACTGCATTAAAAGTAGAACAGTATTGTGGTGAAAATATTTGCATATTTCTATACCTTTACCTTGATCACATTAAAATAGTAAAAATAATATATCTTCAGTGCAGTACGCTGATGTGTTTCAGCGCTGTGTCCCATCTTACCAAATATATATGCTTTCCTCTATATTGCGTTTAGCTGTCAATAAACCCCAGCAATGCCATGCCATTACGTCATTACTTTAAAAATTCAATTAACTTTCTTCACTAAGATAGTAATATGTTATGAAGTTGTCGAATACAAAATTCTCAAATAAATACACAACAGTGAATACAATGAATATTTATAAGTCATTTTTTTTTCAAAAGTTATTTTATAATATCAAGATATTGGACCATTACGCTTAAATAGTTTTTTATTGTTTCACAAAATCTGTAAGTAAAATTCGCCACATTGATCTAAGAAAATAAAGCAGCTATATTCGTATATTCGTACGCGCCAATAAATCTAGTTAACTTTCATCAGTTTCATGCCTCGGTGTCTCGGCTCATATATGATATATCATGTCGATTACCGCATTCCTCTAATATCTGCCACAAACTGTGGCCGCAACGATTTACATCTTATTGAGTTACTGGTTTCTATGTTTGTGAAATGGCATATTGTGAGACAATCGGTTATTAACTGCACAATATTGATGTATAGTTCCGTAGGTATATTTAAATTATTGTTAGAATAGAACAGAAATGCTAATAGGACTCAATCATCAAGGGCACTGTTTCAATTTTAACATTGTAGGTCAACTAGAAGTACAACTTATTATTGTTGACAAAATTTTCCTATTAAAAAAATCCCTTTGCACTTTTTGGATATTTTCCTTTATTTGTGTTATAGGTCCATGACATGTAAGTTTTGCGAATTTTATACAAAATACGCCAAAACGATGCATAAACGCTCAACCATTTCATTATGTTAAATCAAAACATCAATTTTTCTGTGCTGCAAAGGTTCCTGAAGGAAGCCTGAATATTTAATATTAATTTCAGCTGGATATCTTTATCTTTATTTTGGTATAAATGGTCCTGACAGATTAACGGAAAACAAAAAGATATTCTATAAGGGTTCCGTTTTATCTTTTTGGGGCAGTAGAGCTTCTGAAGTAACTTTTATATATATACTAAATAAAAGGATTGAATAAACTTTAACGGATGTTAGTAATAAGAGTAGTTGAGATAAGTCAGTTAGATGCAGTGTGTCTAGCACAATTGTGGTAGCACTTAAGTGTATCTACTTTAATTGTATTCGAGTACGCTGGGGTTAATCGTGTAAATACCCGAGCGATCCAGAACAAATTAGTTTAAGCAAGATTGACATTATTACATATTTCTCTTCAATAATATAGCAGATACGTATCCTATTGTATTGTCTATATTTTAGTTGTATTTTTTGCCTTTCTTATCATTTAGTAGACCAAAAATTTTCTTACGGCACGCAATAGCAATAATAAACATGTATTATTATGAAAAGGTAATATGTCAAAATGTGAAAATTGATTATACAAGTTCGCTCAATATCGGTCATTTGATTAAGAGTTGCGAGTGCGGTTATCGCGACACCGGTCTCGCCTGACCTAACAAATTGTTCAATTATCCAAGCAATTGCCTAGCGACAGATGATTGGCACAGATACTTAAACGCGAGTTTTTCTTTTCTTTAGATAGTATGTCTAAATATTGGAGATCAAAAAAAAATGAAAGAAGATGTAACTAATTAACATTATTTAAAAAAAAATGTTTTTTAATTATATATGGGTAAAAAAATAATTTTAATAATGATCAATGTAAAATGTATTATAATATCATTTCTGTATTTAGAAGTGCAGCGGAGTGTCTTAATACTAAGTTTCCCTCTGCCTACCCTGCCATGTGCGGGATACAGCGTGAAGATGAGTATGTATTTAGAAGGGTACAGTACACGATTATACATTAACATGCACCTTTATGTAAGTTTTATATCCAAAATGTTTAAATCTGATTCATAACAATATTTTTTAGCTACACGTACATTTTTTGGCTACTTGCACATTTTTTTAGCTACACGCACATTTTTTTAGATACACGCACATTTTTTAGCTACTCGCACATAACAGTGTAGGCAGAGGGAACTTAGAAGCCTAATGTCAATACACTCACATCGCATTAATGCACTTTGGCTCACCACTTTCCGCCAAATTCGTTAGGTATTTCGTCGTCGTCAAGAAGTGGAATCAATAAATATTTTATTATTTTGAGTGAAATCAAAATCACAATCTATCGCGATTACGGTCACCCGCTAGTATGGTTCGAATTAATAATTATATTAATTAACTTAATAAAAACAGTAAAATGTTTTAAAATAAAAATATTGTAATAAAAGAAAGATTCTAACTATACATGGAAGATATATTAAAAAAGGGGACGTTCATTTACGTTATAAAGCGCAAAATAGTGATTCTAAAATTGTTTGTATGTCTATCAGTCTGCCTTGTACGCGCTAATCTCAGAAACGGCGAATCAGATTTTTCACTGTTATATTTTAGCAACCTTCCTCCAACATTCAGTGGTTGTTTATATATTTCAAATTTATTAAACATTTTGTTTAAATTTACAATTTAGTTTAAATTACATTTGTA
This sequence comes from Eueides isabella, assembly GCA_019049475.1. NCBI lineage: Eukaryota > Metazoa > Arthropoda > Insecta > Lepidoptera > Nymphalidae > Eueides > Eueides isabella. The sequence continues at coordinate 9,131,462 of CM032395.1, read as the reverse complement.
AAGTAAACTTTTTAATAATTTAGCTGAAATTTATTATTTTTTCTATCTGTATCTATTTCTACAAACACATTATAGATGTTTTCTTAAAAGCATTAATATTATTTAAACAATATTGTAATTGAGATTAGTAAATAAACTATTGTAATTCAAGCTGGTTAAGCCGTGGGCGGGCCACTATTAATTAATATATTTAATACTTACAACTTGTGCTGCATAATGTACACTGCTAAATCTAAGCCATATACGTTGTTCTGATTTGACCCACCATGGCGGGACATGAAACCTCCGATCATACCAGACCAGACCAACGTGGTCTCTTAGCGAAGTGTCTTCACCGATATCGTTATACGAAGCTGGGACTGGCATTGGGATAATAGGACCCGTCTGTAAAAAATAAAGCAGTTTAGAACTAGCTAAGAAATATTCAGTTAAGCGTGATCTGAATATATATACAAACAAGATTACTTAGTATGTTGTATGAGAGAAGTAAATGCATGTACTTATTCATTATCAGTTTATAAACTATAAGACTTTTACCACATTATTAAAATATTACATAAATTATGTGAATAAATAATGTAATACTTATGTAGATATTGACAACCAGGTAACATATTTAATTTATCAAATATAAAGTAATGGACGATAAAATTGATGGACGATTTCCAAGCTTAAAATACGTATTAAAAAATTAAACTAAACGAATCAAAGTCTTGAGGCCAGTCGTGGTGCTGAGGCGAAGCGTGTTACTGATCACTATAAACGCGACGCGACTTTATTTCCTAACTCTTCGAGGCAAAGCGCAACGTTGAGATTCTCCACTTAACACGCAATGCCAAATTTAGACAAAATGTGGGGAAGTAAGGTATAAAGTTAACGGAAACTGAGTGTCTTAACACTACTTGTTTTTCCTACCCTGCCTGTGCAGGATACAGGATACGGTACATATAAAAAGAATATTTTTTAGCATATTTCTTTGCATTAGATAGTGTTGTGTTACAGTGAGAGAAAATCAACTTAGCTAATTCTTTATATTTTGAACATAAGCGATGTCTATGTACCTTGTATAATTAATAAAGCCTGGCGTCATTCAAGCTATGAAACATAGAAATAAACTAAATAGATAAAATGGCCATCAAATTATAATAGTTCTTATGTTGTTAATTAAATAACAATATTTCTGATGTTGTAAGTAATAAATAATAAATATTCACCTAGGTACTATTAAACGTCTAGAATATTCTGACTATTAATTAAATTAATTTTGCTTAGTGTTTGGCACATACGTATTTAAAGAAAATATTCGTTATAATTTACATACAACTTTGCACACATGATTATATAAATAGATATGGCGTGTCAACAAAATGAATCGCGGTAAGACATAAAAAGTAAAATCCACACAAGGAAAATAAAACGGACGAAACAGGATCCGGGTAAATAACCTGGTGAACTATGGGCAAACAATTATTCACATGTATAGTCGTACATATCGAGAAGGCCGAGGTTAAAAAGTTCGACACGTACTTAAGTCTTAAGTCTTATCCCGCACATAGCAGGGTAGGCAGAGGGAACCTCGGAACCTAGTGTTAAGACATTCCGTTCCGTTCCCCACTTTCCGTTTTGAGTGACGGAACTCAACGCCGTGCTTTGCCCTGTTACCAGACCGAAGAAAAGAAGAACATTATATATTTAAATTGAAAATGTATAACTTTTATTTCTTCGAGTACCCACTCGAATCCAATCTACAGTCTGTCGCTTTTACAGTCACACGTTGTGCCCCTGCGCCCCAACAGGCCTCAACTATGTACTTAAATACCCAAAGTGGAAATAAAGCAGTCGATTTTATTTTACAAAACTTATTGGTTTTATTGCGTCACTCACCTTTTCTAGATCCTGTTCGTACCAGCCGTGTCTATAACCGTATTCAGGATCTGTAGGTGATTTTCGAAAGTTCCATATTCCATCTAAAATTCTCAAGTCTCTCGTTTCTGTTGCCTTCGGGTATAAAGCCCCTCCGTTGTATATCTTCTTTTTTGGTGGTTCATTTATTTCGTTTGCGCTTGCCGTGCCCGGGACAGTCGCATTAGCGATTGTTACGATAAGTCCGAGTAAGAGCCAACTCGATTTATTTGGTAGCATTATCTGTAAAAAATAACTGTATTTACATATATTGTGATTGACTTGTTAAATCAGACATAGGAAAGCTCAAATATTTTTACTAAATTAATGGCATTATTCTCATTTTATTTATTAAGTAATATAGAATGATATGTTACGTATGCACACACATTTAATTTTAAATTCGAACAAAGGAAAGTGAAAACAATTCAGATGTAAGTCAAGTCTGTCATACTTTATACATTGCATGTGCGTTCTTTATAGGTTACAAGAAAGTGATTTTATTATCGTCTGCTCACTGAACATTATCCCCAATATGTTGTGATAATTATATATTTTACTCTCTAATATATATTAGAGTATATATGTATATATAAATTAAGAAATTAAAAACATAAATATTACTACAGTTTAAGTGGAGACAGTAAATATCATATAATTAAAATACCTGATTGCTAATTAAATAGCGGTAGAACGATATATTCGATGGCGTGGTTGGAAATGTATAAAAAAATACTAGCTTATTACAAGCATTTAAAGGTGCAAAAACTGATTTAAATATGCAACAGCTATGTAATCAGTTGTTGCGAAACTATGCTTGTTGGCTTTCTAGTACGAGCGCATAAACAATAGAATCAATAAAAATTCTGTGTCGGATTCTATATATGCCATACATTGCAGAATAAGATAATAAATATATTTATCACAAGTTTTAAATTATTTAGATAATAAGTTGCATAAGTTATTGGTAATTGTATAGATAATTGTTGTTCAGTCATATAAATAGAACGAAACGGTCCGCTACGGTGCGTAAATTAATTGCAGAATATTGTTTCAAACTATAGCAAGCGTTACACTGTTTGTTTTGTATAAAGATATATAGAATAATAACGTCATATATTTCAATTATAAAAATATTATAAATGCAAATGTATTTATAAGAATATATAAGTAAATTAAATAATTCACAGTAGGTATTTGTTTTTAATAAACACATCGTAAGCTCAATATTTTTGTGTCTACTTACCTAATTACAAATTCATGTTAATCTGGTGAGAACGTAGGTATGTATGAGGTAATATTTATACCGTAAGATCACAATCATGTACTTGTATTGTTCCATAAATATTTCCTTAAATATAATCCCATTATAATATCGTGCCACTGTTCTGTTATAATTATAATAAAAAAACCGATTGTCTTACTGAACATATTATTTGTACAAAAAACTTGTTAGCATAAACATAAATTTGAAGGCGGATATGGCCGTTGTATTAATGTTATAGATATTTTTAAAATAACTGATTTTTTTATCATAATAGCTTATTATCGCCGTGTTTTTTATGGTTTCAAACGTCAAGAAAGAATGTATGAAAAGTTGTATTGGATTATATAAGTTTTAAATAAGTAAGTAATTTTGAAAAAACATTAGGTATTACGAACAAAAAATTCATCTAGCGAGTGAGATTTTGTAATAACATTATTTTTAAAAGTGATTTAAATGTATCTGTTTTGAAAATCACCAACACATTTATTTTATTGACAGTGAATGAATTTCTTATCTTTTAGGATTCTGTACTCAAAAGGCTCAAATAATATATATATATATATATATATATATATATATATATATATATATATATATATATATATATATATATATATATATATATATATATATATATATATATATATATATATATATATATATATATATATATATATATATATATATATATATAAATATATATATATATATATAAATATATATATATATATATATATATATATATATATATATATATATATATATATATATATATATATATATTGTTTACATTATTAAATGGTTATATTCCGATTATTAAAATAATAGTAGAAAAAAATAATATCTGCAAATATTTTTATTAAATATATATATATATATATATATATATATATATATATATATATATATATATATATATATATATTTTTTTTATTTACATTATTGAATAGTTATATTCCGATGATTAAAATAAATAGTAGAAATTATAAATAATATCCGTAAGTATTTTCCTTTTTTTAAAAGATTGCCTGAGCTGAGCATAAGTAAACGATGTGGATAGATACATGTGATTTTTTCTAATGTTAAAGGTTGTAAAAATCACAAGTATCTAAGGTTGTTAAAGGTTGTAAAAGGTTCAGTTACCTTTGAACAAAAAGAATATAAATGTTTGTATTACTTTTTAAGCAACTTATAAAAACATTCTCAGACTATTATTATTAGCGATTATCAGGTCGTTGATTTCTGATTGACGTTACATCATCATTGAGATTAGGTACCTAGTTTTTGAGGCAGAAAAATAAGTTTCCAAGATTTCCAAATTCAGTCATATATAATTAATGAAGAATTCTTAATTTTATGCGTTGTTCTTGGAAAATGTTAGCCATATTTGGACATAACTGCTTTGTACGCGTATCTGCTCGAGAATTACTTTAAGATGTTTACTACGACAAACTTTTAAAAAGCCTATAAACCATTTCTTTATAATATAATAAAAGAAGCGTTTCTCAACATGATAAACTCTAAAGGTTATCGACAGTTAAATGGGTCTTTATTTTACCATTTACAAATAGTTGTAAGATAAACAAATATTATGGTTTTAAATGACTAACATTCTTATATTGATAGAATTGTTATATTGAAATTTAACTATGATGAAGCGTCAAATGGCTTTTATTTAACAAAGATGAAAGAATTGCAATAAAATATTTATAAAATATTTTTTTATTCAATTAAATAATAACATCATAAAAATGCCAAAATATTTATGCACACAAACGTAAGGATCAACAACCTTTTCTGTAAACGATATCTTGCAGCTCTTGAATAGCTGCTGAATAGGCTCTCATGGACTGCCATACAATATTTTATCTTACATCTCCGCCTCCTTTGATGTACACAAATTGCAAAGCGTAACTATGCATTTATTATCAAGAAAATTACTTAGCATTTGCTATTCACTGAAAACAGAAATACTTAGTCTAGCCATAAATACTGTTACAATGAAAAATAAGCAAAATATTACTATTGAATTTGGAATCTCCCACTTTTATACGATTGTACACAATAATGTATTTTTTTATTTTCGGGCCAATATATTGTAAAATATTTTGTGATATTAATATGGTATGAAGCGATAATAAGAACCGAATCGTTGTGACTGTAGTACATAAATAGTAGTCTATTAATTTTATAAATAAAATTATATAATACTAAGGATCTCACTCGCTTGTATTATATGAATATTTATTAAACAATTTGAATTGATTTCGCGTTCTAAATTCTGATGTCAGGATGTTTACAGTGATCTTAGAGTGAAATCCGATTTGAACATTTTTAACAATAAAGTGATTTCTGTTAGGATTATGGATAAAAAATGCAAGGAATGTTGATGTTAAATATGAATTTAGTAATTATTATGTCATAATTATTTTTAATGAATATATTTTGGTCACAAGCGTGCCAGCGTGCGTATCCAGTAGCACACTTGTGGCCAAAATATATTAATACACAGGAATAAAATATTTAATATTTTTATTTCTTGAAATGAGGTAAAGCGCGGCGTTGAGTTCCCCCACTTAAGACATAATGCCTCAAATTTGAAGTGTAGTTAATAGGAACGGAGTGTCTTAACATTAGGTTCTCAAAATCCCTATATAGTAAAAAAATATAAAAATTATGTATTTGTTAAAACTATGTATTGTTAAAATTATGTATTGTATTCTTAAACTAGCGACCCGCTTGCCTGCTTCGCTCGCTTGAATAACACTATTTTATTTATGGTTAGCCGATTCTGAGAATAGCGCGTACAAACTCACCGATAAACAAATAAACAGATATAAAAAATTAAAATCATTATTTTGGGCCCTATTGCATTAATAAACGCTTCTTATAAAACTCTTTTTACCATATCTTCCATGTACAGACAGTGATCAGTTATAGATTTATTATAAGTATAGATTAGCGAACCGTTCGCGGCGTCGCCCGCTTGAATTGCTTGAACTGTACTATTTTTTTAGTAATTTGTCGCTTGGTTACTCTGTTATCAATACCTTACCTCTTTCATTTTGAACGCAGTAAGGAAAAAATTTTTGGATAATTGATAAAGGGTATGTTAGGATACATAAAATGGCTAATGAATCGTTTTTCCATGACATAATTGTGATTGACTGTAATTATTCAACTAATAATTGTTGCTTGAACTATTTCTGTTAAATTTCTGTTAATATTTTTCCACAAAAATATATTCATAGAAAATATACTGTATGTAAGTTTTATGAGAATATAAATTTGCGCTAAGACTTCGAATTCGGTTTCAAATCCGATAAACCAAAATAAAAATTTGGATTCCGGCTTCGGTTTTGGTACATCCCTAAGGACAGAAATCAACTATAATTTCATTATGAAATTATAGAATGAGTTCTAATTATATATAATAATCAATTGCTTCAAATTCGGAATTTGATCTCACACCGTTCCAAGAAACGTAGTGTCTTGGCTCGAGCTTTCCAAATTCCCTCTGCCTTATCTGCCATGTGCAGGATACGTGAAGCTAGAAAATATTTTTAAATTTAATCAATACAAAATTATAATTATTACCTAGGCCATACTATACTAATTGGACATTTAAAAAAAATCTTTGACTCTTAAAAATGCCTGTTAGTAAAATAAGTTACTATTATCAGTCAGTAATATACTATAATTATTATAGATTATTTATTATACCGTGAACTAATGAAATTGAAAATACTTGTTTTTACTCAAAGCTTCATTCTAATTTTTTACCATCTCGTTTGACTAGGTAGGCAAGGCAATTCTTACCTTCATTCTAATCCAGTGCCCGGGGCATTAAGTGTTGAATGGTGGAAATCAAAGTCGCAATTTGCTTTATGATCTTTATTATCCTATCTCGCTCTCAGTTGAATTTATATGATTTAAGCCAATGTCCGGGTGAAAGTGTGATCAGAGCGTGTGTCAGAAAGTTCGAGTGTTTGGGTTCGACATAAAATAAAAAATCTGCCGGTCTCGAAAAGTCGATAAGAATGGAGAAAAATGTAATAAAGCTAATTTGCGCGTCTGTCCGGCGATCTCCAGCAGCTGTTTCGAAAGAGATTAGCTGATTTCGTCATATCAAGAACATCATTAAGGCATATTTTGGCAAAAAATAAATATATATAATAGCAAGCAACATTCTCCCTTTAGAGATGAGGCTCATTTTCATTTATGGTGAATTTGTCAATAAACAAAATATCTTTGCATTCGTTTAAAGTTACAGTTTGGGTGGCATGTCTGTAAATTATGATGCTACACAGCAACTTTACGTAACTTTTTTTTTCCAATACTGCATAATTTTGAAGGCAGGTCCGGTTTCAAAATGTCGAATGATGTCGTGACATCCCATATTGTACCTACCGAACTTATCTAACGAGTCTTTTATCAGTTAAATGAAATGTTTAATGGAAATCATTCTGTGGCCTCCCCGGAGCCACAGAATGATTTCCAATGTATTTTTTACAATTTTTTACAATAGTACAATTTAGTTTTTTTAATAATATTCGCAAGGAAATGTCCACTATGCCACGAGCGACGTGCCAGCGAATTTGAGAGATAGATTGAAATAGTGTGTACGTTATTATAAAAACAAATAATTTCCATTTGTTTTTTTTTATTATAAATATATTGTTTTCTTTCCTGAGCTTTGTAGTTTTTGTGTATGATCTTTTAAAATCCGCTTAACTCTATAGCCCACCCCGTATATTTTTACTCACATTATATGTTGGTATTCAGTATCACAAAACCTTGCAGCTGGAATTGCAAACAATAATTCTGTTGTCGGCTTTTATGCTAAAGGATTCATTTATATGATGATATATGCTAATGTTAAGCAAGAGAAAACTTGTTTTCACATACCTTAAAATGTATGTCTAATTAGTAATTTAATCAAGCTGTTTGATGTTAACCTTAGTATTTTCTTCCTGCGAATGATTCCCTTTGCATATGATTAATTATTTACTGCAGCCTTATACCCTTATATGGCCTCTAATATGAAAATTTATAAAATAAGATATTTAATAAGAAGCATTGTATATTAGAAATGTGATATTAAAATATATTTTTATATCATTAAATTCTAGATCGGCATTAGTTCAATAGTTTATCTATTTTAATACTATGACACAAAAATTAATATTACCCTATCCTCCATTTTCTACACGAATACTAAAAGAAAATGTCATTCAAATAAATGTTCGTAATGCAATATGAGCACATTGTAGTGTTCCTGGTTCAGTATTCCGCTATTCGTCTTAGATATTCAGTGTTATCTTGTAACATTAATATATTTAATGATAGTATTTACGCACTGTGCAATTTAAAACTGAGATCTAAGAATGTGAAGATATTTTAAATAGCGTTTTGTACTACTTTTATTCTTAATGGCGTAAAAAAACGTTAACGTTACGTAAATAAACGATAAACGTTAATGTGTTGATGTATATGTGGAGTTACTATTCACTTAGCCTATTTATTCATTAGTCATCGCTAATGTGGTTTACAATTAAAATACCTATGGATTATTTTTTTTCGTCCATATTGCTATTTTATTGCATTCTTTCTTTTTTTATTATGTATGTATAAAATATATAGAACGTTTCAAAATGAAGTCAGTTTTTAGAACAAAGCATTATACAGAACAAAATATTTCATGAAGTGTTAGTGAAAATCCTATAACATCGAGTTCATGGAAGGATTATAACTCATAAACAAGTGCATAATAATTTTATTAGAAAAAGTGTAAATTAAGTATAAAAATATAAACAAAATCTTCTGCATACAACAGAGTTTATGTAAGTATATGTTAGTTTTAACACGATGACCCACTTCAATTAAATGGTAAGTAAGGCGTAAACGTTTTATGGTTTCGTTCGTTGCGATTGTTTAAATTCTACTTTATCGAATATTGTAACTTTAATATAATTTATAAAATTGTATGCAATATTCACGTTTATACTACAATGTGTAATATTTTGATAGCATAAATCATAGCTCCTTTTCATTAAACACTAAAATTTCCTCGATTTAGTTTACTCAATTTACTTCATTTATATCTTTACATACTTTTAACAAAATATAACATAACCTACTCGACAACCCCAAAGTGCGGATGATTTTGGGAAAGCGCTTCATCTGTTAAATTACTAACTAAGTACTACTAGCGTAGTGTGAACTATGCTTAACGACACTTACATGCATTTTAATTTAAAACAATATTATGACGGGCAGATTTGCTTTATTGTACAATATAATTTACATTTTGGATTTAAACCAAGATACTTGCTATCTTTATTCCATTATAGTCGCAGGAGACACAACCAATTTTATTATAGCTAACAGTATGTGTATATATACATATAAAGGCGAAATATAATGCAGTCTCTCTCATCGAAATGTCAGAAAATACAAGTGCTCTCAAGTTTTGTACAGGTTTTTTTTGGAACTTACGTTACGTTACCTAATACGAGACTTTGTAAAAGTTTATACCTTACTTTTTGGAGTTTATAGTTGGTATGAAACTTCGTTACTACAAGTGTTAGGTCTAGTCTCAGTTCTTGAATAGGGGTTTTTGTTTAAGTTTTTCGAATCAGTAGTTCCTGAGATTAGTACATTCAATAAATTAGATTTATATTACTGTCACTAAATCACAAATATATAAAAAGTTATATCTAAACGATGTCTATACATATAACTATTACTAAATTTATCAATCTAATAAAACTCAAAGCAACATTTAAGAAATTTGTTTATTTGCCCGTAAAATTTAAAAACTTAACCAATTTAAATGCGTTTTAAACTTTCCCTAACTTTAAAGGTTTCCCTAACTTTAAAAGGTAAGTTTTATTTTAATCGATTCTGAAATAAAAACGTAAATCCATAAAAAATATATAATAATAATTTTGAAGCATGTAGAACGTAATATATTTGATATCTAAATACGTAATTTATTGTTCGAATACGCTCTCTACTCATTAAAAATACAAATCAGGATTTTTTTTAATTTAAAACTTTTAAACAAAATGTGAGATTAAAGATTTCGACACTTGCTTAAATCGATATTCAGGGAACTTACAATTTCAAGTATCACCTGTTTATACTATTTGAAAAGTTTATACCACATAATCACGTACAGTTGTAATGTAATATACGATTGCGTTGTGTTTGATTTAGACTTAGTATTCCTGGAGCTGATCGTTAGCTACAGTCACAATGTTTACAGTGCTTGTCCCACATCTTCGGTGATTTGTCGGGCATACTTAATAAAGCTCGATTCTGGGACTCACATGATAATTGTCAAGTTGTCTTGTTTATATTTTACCTAACAATTAGGTATATCAGTAATGAAAGTACCTAACAAGTTTGTCTTTAAATGTTTGTATTTTCGAACTTATTAAAATCATTGAGAAGCAACAAAATTGAATTAACAAAAACATGTTCTCACAATAAAGAGTTAATAAAAGCATTATTAATTTAATAGGTACGGAGAAAGCAATATTTTAGACAATGAAATATGTTTAAAAATTTACTTTATGGTGGCGTTACACTTGTATTTAACGAATAAGGTAGCACCTCATTCACCTCTTCATTACTTGGCAGTGCACAATGCATATTTATATATTTTGCTAACTGTACTCACATCTTCACATTGAAAAACAACAATTTAAAAAAGTTAAACAAGCTAACAATATTACATAAACATCTTTTACATAATAATTATTATAACATTATCGTAATTTTGTTTTTTTTTTTATATTGAATATATGGGTTTTTAGGTAAACATGATTTCAAAATGTACTATAGTCTTTTCAGCATTTTAAAAAGTTTATTAAATTTAAAGTAATGTATCTTATTTGTAACCAACTTTTTTTCTAAAAAAAGAGAATATTGCTAAACTATATGTTTTTGTTTGTCCGTAGATTTTTTCGTCATTTATCCGATGGACCGATGGATGAAGGACCGATTTTATATTTTTTATTTGAAAGTGATAATCTTTTAAAGAGATTTATGGAATGCTAGTTGTACTATTGAGTTATTTTGGGGAAACTGATGATTGTAGGTATATTTCTTCAATCTTTCCTTTTACTCTAATTAAGTTGCCCTTTTTAATTCATATATTACGTAAAGATGATTAAATTAACATGATTAACGAATAAATAACAATGTAGCTACTAATTGGGGCGCCAATATAGATGTAAACCCTAATATCAAAAACTCAATTTTTATCCGACTTCAAAAAAGGCTTCTGACTTCAATAATCGGCAACAATAAAAAAGTATATAAAAATTATGTTTTGATTAGCCTCAATATTCTGATAATTATAATACTTTTTTTAGAGTATCGTTTCCAACACGAACAAACACATAAATGTAGAAAAAATCATAAATTAAAACGAAATAAATTCTTTATTTCGTAATATGTTTTTATAATGCTATTGCATATAATTCAAAAACATCATGATATTATACTTATATGTATGTACAAACTTAAACAAAAACATATGTAAAAAATAATACTTTAATTACCACAAATAAAAAAAATGAAAAATAGAAAAAATAAAATGATTGAAAAATAGAAAAAATTGAAAAAAAAATTGAAAAAAAGTGAAGATAACTTCACTTTTTTCTAAAAAGTTTTATAATTAGCTATGAAGCTAATCATATATTTTTTTTACAAAAAAGATAATATTAACATAGCATCGGTAGTTTTTAAGTTATCTTCCTTGGTGTCGCAATACAATACATTTTAATAGGTAAATTATTCAATGATTAATTAATACACATATCTTTTTAATCTCAAGAGTCAGCTTGAAAAATATTACGTAGGTACACATATCATCAGAACCTGAAAGGGCTAAAAGTGGAGTGAGCAGTATATGCATCGTTATCGGCCAAATGTCTCTTACAATATGCTTTTATGAATAAAATATATAAAATATTACTTATTATGATAAGACCTTCTACTTACTAGTGTAAAGATCTTATGACAATAAATATTATATCTTATGGTTAGTAAGGCCATTATACTCGTAATATAGTTACTATTACCAATTAGTGAAGTTTTTAGGTTTTAAAAATGTAATATTTTGTGTAATAAAATGTTAATTTGATTCTTTTGAGAAAAATAATATTATTTATATTTTCTTCAGAACAAGTAACAATAGGTGTATTTTTTTTATTCCTTTTCTGATTCATTTATTTAATTTTAAAATCATTTTATGGCACATTGTAGCAAAAACGCATAGAATACTGAAATAATAATTATAAATAATATTAAATAGGTTAATTTTTAGCTATACTAAAATTGTAACTCCTCACTTGTAAATAATAATTATTAATTATCTGTGCAGGATATACGAGAAAACTATTGGGGTTATTTATTAATGTAATAGACACTAAAACAGTGATATTTAAATTTTATGTCTGTTTGTCTGTGCGAATCACATTCGCGCTAACATCAAAAACGCCTTAACGACAGTTTTAACCTAGTATTTTGAAAACCTTGTATTTTATCAAGATTTAGTGCTCGTCTCATTTCAATCGGTTCATAAATTAAAAAGTTCTATCAATGTAAAGTATTTTGTCCGAAAAAAATCCTACAGAAGTAAATAAATAATTGTAAAATTTAAGCAGTCGAAGCGAAGCGAAGGGCTAAAGTTAACTTACTTTTATTTTTTTTATTATTAAAACAACGTCTACGTGTTCACAGATGATTGTGCCATTTTTAGTTAACATAGTTTACTTTCAAAGATGATACCTAAATTATCCTTCTCGTAGGACGTATCACGTCTTGGGAAATTAACTGTATCAAAATTTAATAGCTGATAATTAGGTGTATTTATAATTTTTTTTTTAATAAATAAATTTACATTTATCAGAATTACAACGTGTATTGCTATTTATATTTGTAGTTAGTTTCGGTCAATTGAAATAATTCAATTTTTTTTTTGTAGAAATGAAAAAAAGAAGTAAAAACTATATTAAATCACACTTACTTTATAAGAATGCAACGAAGCAACCAATTAATTTGAAAATCCAACTTTGTTTAAAAATTGTAATCAATTTATCATTATTTAAACTTAGTATTATTGCTAAGTAGTTTTCGCGCGTATTTTACCAACGTCAAAATTTAAATAACGAATACAAGCGCATTCCGCCACGCCAGCTGCTATACTGACTGGATTTAAAAATGTCACATCGAAAGGAACGTACCGGCATAAACCGACTAAATCAGAATTAATACAAGTATTTACGGTTCTTTAGTACTCTTATAGCAATTTCACCCGGTCGGTTACGTTTCTTCAATTCACTTTCTAGCTTAAGCATTACTTATTTACTCTTGACGCTAAAAACAACAAACATGTTTTATTGTAAACAATGATAAGTTATGATTAAAGGTTAATGTCATAATTATTTTAGTAACTTACATACATATTATGTTTTTATGTATTGATAATTTAAATAAATGATTCACCTTGGTATTCAACATCTTGAGCATGTTAAGTACAGGAAATTATTTATTTATATGAAATAAAAAATATTAAAAATAACATTAAAAAAACATATAATATGTTATGTCTATTGTAAATACAATTTTCTTAAAACAGTAACTTAAAAAACGGTCAAGTACGTGTGAGACCCGTGGACGCGAAAGGTTTTGAGACCCGTGGACGCGAAAGGTGTTTTTTTTTTTTTTTCAAAATGAATCTATAATTAAATATTTTGTGAATATTTTAAGCGTCCATCTATGCCGTTTTAAATATTGACCAAAAATTTCAACATTTATCACGGTTTAGAATTGGTTGTTGACCTAGTTAAAGATGAACAAACAGACTAACGGATGGACGGATAGCGGAGTCTTAGCAATAGGTTCCCGTTTTACCCGTGGATACGGAACCTTAAAACTTTAGAGTACCTACGTTAAAGTATCTACAATAAAGTAAGTAGGGGATATATATTGATAAGGAATGTAGGTAAAGCTTTATTAGTCTATTGACATTTAAGAAATTAATAATAAAATTTTATACCCAAACCGCATTTTAGAATTTGTAACATTTAAATACGTTAATATTCTTATAATAATAATAATAATAATTTTACATTTAAATAATAATGGACACTTCAAGTGGTATCAAGGTAGAATTGACTTTATCTACTAATATAATTAATATTACTTCAAATCAATAATGTGATAAGGCTGAAGTGTTTGCTTGGTTGAACACACTAATCAATTGAAAAATGATTATTTTTGTGTTATATATAGTCCATTGATCTAAAAAGGCTATCAGCTATATTATTTCACATTTATCTCATATTTTTTTTTCAGCTGCACGCTGTAACCCGTACATAGTAGTGTAGGGAATCTAGAAAACTAGCGAACCGCTATTTAGATGGGAACCGAATGTGTGTTGATTGGCTGTACTGAAAACACTTTGCCTTGTTACCAGAGCGAAGAAATGAAAATAATAAAAAAAGAGTTTTCTCGAGTGTAGACCCACAATCTGCCACATTTACAGTCGGTCGCCTTGTGCCCCTGCGCCACTATAGGCCTCAATTAATCACTTAATTTTTAATATACCTACCTGCTATCAGAGTTACCTCATACACTTAAAAAGTGTCATGTACCATACACACTCTAAGTCTAAGATATTATCAATTGAGTACACGTAAGAAGCCACAAGTATAGGCTAATAGTAAAAGTAGGTATTATGCACTATTGGTTCTAGGTAATGTTCTTATCAAAAAATTATGATCGTAAAGTACAATAGTAATAAGTTAATAAAAACATGTATTCTTGTATAACTAGTTGTTAAATTATAAATGCCGTAATAAATTAAAACTAGAAGGCGGTTAAAGTCATGATAATCAGAAGTTAAATCATATTATTTGAAAAGGCTTCAGTCATCTATATTTTTAATAAATCTGTAACCGGCCACTGTCTGTCTGTCTGTACATGGAAGATATATTTAAAAAATCTTTTAACAGATTATTTGTATGAAACTTTAAGCCATCGTCGTGAGATTCCAAGTGTGCGAGTAAAAATAATAAATCATCAATCATCAACATTTAATCTTATAACATTTGTTGTGGTAAATCATGTCACGTGACGTCTTCTCGTGAAACTACATGACCGAACAGTACTTTAGTTCTCCCTAAAGCTATTATGCTATACTGAACAGGAATTTTGCTGACCTTGTCTACATTGACCCAATAACCTAGCTTCAGTGAGTCGATTTAATATGTAGTTATGCCCCTGCGATGAAAAAGGGCTATTGTAGAATAACTCATCCGAGCCCTGATTATTTATTATATAAGTTGGTGTATTTAAATGCATTTAAAATTATAAAAAGTAGTAAAGCTAGTTTTTAAGAATTAAGTTTAATGATTTAAAATTTAATGATTAAAAAAAAAGATAACATTTAAACTAACTACATTTAAATTATACATCATATAAAAAAACTATTGTCAATATAAAAAACTATTTTCAGGCCAGCTCGTTCTCTTATAAAGAACTTTGCTTCAATGCGATACACTTACCTGCGTCTGATACATAGTGTATATAATCTTATTGTAAGGTGAATTCGTACCTTTAATACGTATTAATTATTGCGAAAATTTTACACAATTTCGGTTCTTGATTTGTAATATATAATATACTCATAATCATAACTATGTAATATATACTCATAATCATAACTAGACTACTTTAAGTGTCTATACATTTTCCATAAATTTGTTGATTTTTTTATTATAATTGTAATATTTAACATAATATATATTACTCTCATCTGATTGTTTGATCAGCTTTATTTGTCTTTTCTTTCACTTCGGTCGATTGAACGTATATCCAGTAAAACGTTATTCGTGTTTATTATTCTTTTTAAGTATTTTTTTATTACTTATATCGTTGTAAATATATGATTATTAACCTACGTTGGGGGATATAGATAAATGTGTAAATATGATTTTTCTGTAATATATTTTTTTTTGAGTTCGGCAGTGGCGCAGCGGCACAAGCGTGATTGTAACCGACAGGTTCTGGGTTCGATCCCTGGTCGAGGAAATGAAATATTTAATATATATTTTCAATTTAAATGTTTAGTGTCTCATTTCTTCGCTCTGGTTATAAGGTAAAGCGCGGCGTTGAGTCCCGCCACTCAACAGACAATGCCTCAAATTCGGCGGAAATTGGGGAACGGAAGTGGAATGGAGTGTCCTAACACTAGGTTCCTGGGTTCCCTCTGTCTACCCTGGCTCGTGCGGGATACAGAGTGAAGTTGTAATAGATGATTCCTAATAAATAAAAATACCCTCGTAAAATATATTACGATCCATGTATTTATTTTTATATTACATAAGCATAAGCAAATAAAAAACTATCTTGTTATGGCTTATTCATTACAGTACGCCGTATAGTTAGTTATCTTGGCTTTTAAGTTCATTGGCATTTATAAAATGAGAATCAAGTTATGATACGACTAAGTTTTATATAAGTTCCTTAACAAATTTTAAATAAAAATATTTTTATAAAATATTAAGTTGTTATTAAATATGTTTATTTTACTTCTTAATGAGATTTTGCTCATATAAGATTAGTAATTGATATTTGAGGCCTGTCGTAGCGCAGCGGCACAAGCGTGTGACCATATGTGACAGGTTGTGGGTTCGATCCCCACTCGATGGAATTATATATTTAATATTTACAATATAAATTATTAATGTTTTTATTTCATCACTCTGGTACTGGGCAAAAATGCGTTGAGTTCCGCCACTCAAAACGCAATGCGTCAAATTTGGCGGTAAGTGGGGAATGGAAGTGGAACAGAGTGTCTTAACACTAGGTTCCCAAGTTACTTCTGCCTACCCTGTCATGCGCGGAATACAGCATGAAACTGAATGAGTTTTAGATACTTGAATGGAAGGTTCAGGTAGTGTTGTTGGACGCTAATCTACTCGTATCTATTCCACTATCTATATAAAAATATAAAAATTATCTAAGTATATAAATATTTATATTTATTTATTTATTTATTTATTTATTTATTTATTTATTAAGGAAGACATACAGGTTTACAAGTACTTGAAATAAAAATCAAATTTACATTCAATTAACCAATGAAGTCTTCACATAAAATAGTACAAAAAAATAGCTAGATGTACAGTTAATCAATATATATTATACAAAAATGAAAAACATGTGTATTAGAAGACTATTTACAAATTTAATCATCATAATTTTTTAGTGAACACAGAAATATACCGACGTTATACGTTAACTCTTATAAAACCTTTTTTAGGGCACTGTAGCTCAAAACGAAAACATAGAAACCCTATGGGATCTTCGTTTGTCCGTACGTCCATCAGTCTGTCAAGACCATTTATCTAGTTATTGCTTGGAGATATTTAGTTGAGATTAATTACAAATATTTCCATCTATGGCCCACTTTCGATCTATGCTCTCTAATTTAGACGTTGGTCTTCTGTGCTATATACTATAAGTACATAGCACAGAAGACCTACTTCTAAGTGAATACAATAAAAAATACAAGCATTTATGTGTAGTTTTCAATAATCCACACCACATAATCAATACCTATGGGTGGGTATTTCACGTGAATACAGTTGTCAACTTTGACACGAAGTGAAATCTTAGAATACAAATAAAGGAAAAAAATATGAAAAGTAAAAAGTTATAAAAAAATCATTAAAGAACTTAATTTTTTTAATTTTATTAGCTGCTATCAAAATCTTAAAGGATCTTGTTTCGAAGACCTAAAATAATTGAAGTTCATGTAATATAAAAATCAAACATAAAACATATCTTAAATTTAAAAATATATTAACTATTATTTAACCACATCCTATTAAGCATCGGTGGTTCAGTGGTAGAATGCTCGCCTGCCACGCGGGCGGCCCGGGTTCGATTCCCGGCCGATGCAAGATTCTTTTTTTTTAAGTATTATATATTTTAATAATTGCACATCATACAAATAGAGTCGTTTTTATTGTTTACTCTGTTTTAGGTTTTTGTAAAAATATATTTATTGTAAATATAAAACGCTAAAATTGACTAAAAAAGAGATGATATGCCGAAACCCGGGATTGAACCAGGGACCTTTAGATCTTCAGTCTAACGCTCTCCCAACTGAGCTATTTCGGCGATGATTCATAAGTTAAAATTAAAACTAAGATTACAAAAAAAATATTACACCTTGAAAATAACAAAAATAAGAAACATAATATTTTAAGATACACCTTAAAGTGCACTAACGTTATTCTCTTTTAGTAAATCAAGTGTGCATTATAGTTAAGAATTCTAGAAGTTTAAAATTCTTTTGAAACAATAATTATAATATAATACACATTTTCAAGTGGGCATGAGTTGAAAAAATATTTTTAAGGTCATTAATAAAAAAAATATTTGATTATTATCCTACGTATATATGTGAAACAATAAAGGTAGAAAATATTTTAAAAAGTGTAACCCCTAAATTTAAACAGTAAATATATAAAAAATGAACAACTTTACTTTAATAGAATAATGTAATATTAATTATTCATTTACATATATACAAATATTATTCTGATATCGCCATCTACTGTCAATGTGGTGAACTCAAGTGAGATTCAATTTATTTCTTTTGCTTTAAGTTTGTCTGCTTCCTGCTAGATGGTGTTGTACTGGCAATCGTTGTGAAACATATTCGCATTTTTATAAGGAAGCTAGTGCAATATATCTCTAAAAACATCCTGTAAAAATCCAGCCAAATCTCGATAAAGCTGTTTGCTTGTCTATAAAAAGTAATGAAATCTACTTCGGTTGTTTTTATTACTATAGTGAAATTTTATGTGACCGACCGTGGAACATTTTTTAAGCAGAATTACGCGTTGATATATAAAGGTCAACGTCCAAGTCATTAATAACATTTAAAACTATATTACTTAAAAAAACTGCAGTAAGGAACTTTGTACTTGCCGGTTCACAGCACGGTCACCAGGTATTTCAGAAGTTCTATCCTCTTACATTTGATTCTTAAGCTTTTCCTTTATGTGGGCACCGTACTAACCACTGTACCAACTTTCAGCTCTCTAGGTCTATGGGAGTACTATTTATATTTGAATGATCAAAAAAACTATGGCAGTGCTTTGATTCCAGCCCGACTTGGCTTGACTTGATGTAAGAAATATTTATTATCATCTTATATTTAAATATATTCAATTTATATTACATAGGTATATGGGTAAGGAAGGGTTCTATTAGGGGATTACTCTTGTGATTGTGACCGCTCATGTGTATAATATTGGCAGAATGTTTCTTTTTCGATTGGGAAGTATGCTGTTGGCCCTGCTGCCTCTACAGCGTCACCGGGTTTTGTGGGAGCTGGAAGAGCTCTGACCTTGAAGATCGGCACAATGTGCTAATCAATTTTATTTTAGCATGTTTTTTTTTAATTTATTTTATTTAAAAGAAGAAATGATTTGTTGGTCAGAGGAACATTACGATGTTCGTAGTATTTATATTCAGATACTAATGATTTGTATAGAAAATTTTTATTGCCCTTTGCAATTTTGTTGCTTTATCTACACTATAGGCTAAGTTACTCAATTATAATGTTTTATGGCTAAATATTTATTGTAGAAAGAGATAATCTCCCTATTCACTTTTACAGCTGGCAGAAATTTTTAAATAACACTGTATTTTGAGCTTAAATACAATGGATATCATCTAATGTTTTCTAATATCCTGTACCTAATATTTATTTTATAGATTTAATTATAAATTTTATGATTTTTTATAAGGAGTATTCAAATCTAATTGACTTGTTAAATAAAAGCTCCTAGAAACAAGGGCTTTAAAATGCTTACTTTATATCATTTGTGATTTATGTGTAACGTACACATAGTTAGGCACATACGAGAGAACGTGTGGCTTAGTGGGTCAGAGCACTTGGGCAATTTCCAAGAGGTGCGGATTCAAATCCCGCTACGTTCAAATTTTTATACGTCTTAAACTGACATCAGTCACTTGCACATAATCTGAGGCGTATATTTAATATAACTGACATACATAGTAGTTAATTTATATTTCAAGTATTTTCTGCTTTTATTTTATAATAAAACATTTCAAAATCTTAACTCCAGTTTTTACTGTAAACATAGTGTTTGTTTATTTATTTTATCTGCAAGAATTTCATTATAGAATGTCAAAAACCTTCCCTAATGTAACGTGCACGTTCTTCAGGCATGTCTAAATGCCAGTTAATAATAAAGAATAAACACGAGCTAAACTATGTTAATAACAAAGTAATAATAAAAAGCAAAAAGGTTTTACGTGCACCACTCCCCTTTCCATATTAGTTACTTATCCGTGACGCATGATCTTACAGTTAAGGGATAATCCGCAACAACGCAACTAGCGCACGTCCCACGTTCTGAAATTGCTTGTTTAATAAAATATAACGGTATGAATGAGATGTAACGATCCTGGATGAGTTATGTTTTTCGTGATGTAGTAATTTCAAGCACATGCAACTCACATATGTTTTTAATCCTTATACCTTTTTATTTAATAATATTAATTACACTACAGACACTTATTATTATGTCTAATTATCTTATTTTCTTATCGTACCTATTAATTATAATATTATTTGTATACATATTTAATATCTATTATAAGAAACTATTATTTTTATCTTTACATTACGAACTTTTACTGAGGACTAAGGATCCTTACCAACCTTACTAACTACTGTTTGTTAAAGAAATAAGAAAACAAGTTATGTTACAAGTTTGTTAAAGTATCGGTCCATGGATAAGTTTTATGTGTCGACTACTTTTTAAATCTATAGGTACTTATAATAAAAGTGCTATTATATAATCAATCTCTTTTGAGAAAACGTATAAAAATTTGAATGTTGCGGGATCTGAAACCTTCTCATCTAATTAAATCGTTACAACTGACTTATGTATGGGAGTTACACTGACTAAAAAAAATTAAAAACCATTTATTTCATAACATAACTATAATCACATACTCATTATCTAGTGAACCATATTGTTTTTATTTTAATAAAAATGTTTAATAATGACCGTGTTCTTTTAATTTAATACTAATACAATTTACTGAAACGCGAAAACATATTTAAAAGCGGTTTCAATAATAAATCAAGCAGGCGAAGCCGCGGGCGGGTCGCTAGCATATAATAAACCTTTACCGCTAGTATGCAATATAAACCTTTTTCAGCTTCAAAAAATTGTTGCAATTTGGGACACAATCTACAAAGAGATTAAAATATTTTTTTGTGTACTTAGCAACGTTTATATCTGGTGCGTGTAGGCGTCTATTGTCTTACAAGTCATTGTAACTGTAGTTTGTGTTTATTTTTATAATATCGAGGCGTTGGTCGCTTATGCAACAACAGTAAATCAAATCGGATTGCAAAACCTAAATAAGACAAGAGCTTTCATCGTGGATTGAGTATACATGAATACACAATTACAATTGTAACTTATGCAAAAGAAAGATTATGTAGACTTAATATAATCTTATTTAAAGCTTATCGACATTTCTTTAATTTATTATATAAGTAGGTACTTTCGCACGATGAA